>JBAIZL010000002.1:232163642-232168642 GCA_036971475.1 Prosapia bicincta | reverse complement strand
TTCAATTTAATACATAAGAAATTTAACATTATAAAGTTTATAGGCTATTACTTGGAGTTTTTAGTTTGCAGTGCACAATTTACAATTTCCAGTTTAAAGTTTGTAGTTTCCAGTTTACAATCAGCAGTTTATAGTTTGCAGTTTGAAGTTTGAAGATTATAGATTGTATTTCTCAATCTTCAGTTTCAGTTCATAGTTTATTGTTAGCAATATATAGTTGGAAACTTGCAGCCTATAATTTACTTGTTGTATTTATTAGTTTACAGCTTTTGTTCTTTGAAGTTCGTAAGTTGCAGTACTTAGGCCTACACTGACAACTGTATTGATGTAAGATAATAAAGTGTTACACTTGCATTTCATTTCTTGCAGAACTCTTTCTTTATTTATCCATTCGCTGTTGGGGTCGCACCCCATCGGTAATCGACCAGAGTGGTGGCAAATTGAATGCGTCCGCTTCACTGAGCATTGATCCACCGAGCCTGTGACTTGAGTTATTTTACAGTTGCAGGATTTGCAGTGTCATGTTTTCTAATCAACATGCAGCGTGAGTTTGTTCCATTCTAACCTATCGTTTTCCGGCGGTTTTAAAATGCAATATTTTTCTGCATCTTCAATAATATTGATTTTAGTTTTATGTTTTTGGAATCGAGTCTGCAATCGTTCAGAAATATCGAAAACAAAAAATATTCAGAATCATTTTCGCAGCAAACACGAAAGAAACAATCACACAGAATTTGCAATATTTCCAAAAACAGTGAAAACATTAGTGGTATTTCTAAATGTCACCAAAAAAGCATATAAAATTCCTATCCTGCAGAAATTAAAAATAAACGAGAGGTTGGAAATATATTCATATTTCACGCAAAAAACTACATAAACACACACACACACATACACACACACTTATTCTTACACACTCATAATTAAACACTCACCCATACTCATACACACACATACACACACGCACAAACATACACACACAACACACACCCACACACACGAACACACGAACACACGCACACACACACACAACACACATACACACACCACACACAATACACACAATACACACACACACACACACACACACACACACACACACACACACACACACACACACACCACACACATGCACACACACACACACACACACACACACACACACACACACACACACACACACACACACACACACACACACACACACACACACACACACACACACACACACACACACACACACACACACACACACATACACACACACACACACACACACACACACACACACATACGTGCGCGCGCACGTACGCACATTATTTTTCATTTGATTTGTTCTATTTCTGCGAACCGTAATTAGAAATTAGTTCCCGTCTCCTAGATTCAGACAGCTGTTGTCTGATTTTGATGTGACAGATTATTTTGTTTTAATTTTGTAATTTATTTATGATGTCGTTCGTACCATAAGTGAAAGTAGCATTTGTTGTCAAATGATGTGAAAAGTTAAAGATATAACCTTAAACGTAATGATAAGTCCTTGTTGGGTGCAGTGTATACCTCCAAAATTGTGACTACGGTGTTAATTATTCATTTGAAGCATACCCTATAAACTTATAATTTTTATTTGATTTATCAAGATTTTTAAAATTTAAATAATTTTGAGAGGCTTTTATAACAAATACTTTGCAACACTCTACATTCGTGTGCCTGTCCAGGCGCTCATGAAGCCCTGACGAGCGATACTATTCTTTCTCTCGGGGGCCCTGGCGGTGTGACTTTGAAGTTCGACTCAAAATTAGTTGTAGCTTGTTAGTAAAATTAGGATTTTTTTTCAAGTTCGTTAGTCTTTATAACCTACAAAGGATTAAGACGTTAGTGAAAATGGTTAGGATTCAGGAGAGAATATTTTCCCTGTAGTCTGGGATACAGGGAAGGATAATGTCCTGACGTGGGAAGGATTGTATACAAGAAATAAACCTATTCTTAAAGAAGTCACAAAAAACAACCTACAAGGACATTTAAAGTAAGTAGGACTAAGGCACAATGGATCCCTGGTACTGAGATTAGGGACTAGGCTGAAAGACAGGTATCTGCCCGTTACCAAGATATCTGTAACCTAAGGCAATAGAATTCTTGCACGGCATAATGTTATGCCTTTCCTTGCACAACGTTGTAGGCCCACACCTACACCCGGACCTACACACTCAACCCCACACACCCACAACCACAAAACCCCACTATTTTAGGTAAACTGGATCTTGAGGTTTAATTGTTGCTTTCTAAGACCTAATTTGGTAATACTTGACTCAGGCAAGGCCAACAATGATTTTTGTTTACATATGTTACTTGTAACGTTCTAAGCAAAAAAAACGTTATGTTAAATATCGCAAAATAAAAATAGTGGTTAATGCGTACACGAATTAACGTCATACAATCATATCATCGTTTTACTAACACAATCCTTTATCAATTCTTCATGAATTATCGCATTTATTTATATTAAATTCCTATGTAGATGTATAGGGGTTGGGTTAGCTTTTCTTATCAGAAAAATTAAAATAATAATTTTCTAGCTTAAAATAACAGTTTGCCTAATTGAACGAGTGATCTTTTTCACTATTTAGCAAAAACGTTTGTATGCTAGTAACATACTGTAATAGGTTACGTTTGTGTGCTACGAACGTTCTGTAATAGGTTACGTTTGTATGCTAGGAACGTTCTGTAATAGGTTACGTTTGTATGCTAGGAACGTTCTGTAATAGGTTACGTTTGTATACTAGGAACGTTCTGTAATAGGTTACGTTTGTATGCTAGGAACGTTCTGTAATAGGTTACGTTTGTATACCAAGAACGCTCTATAATAGGTTACGTTTGTATGCTAGGAACGTTCTGTAATAGGTTACGTTTGTGTGCTACGAACGTTCTGTAATAGGTTACGTTTGTATGCTAGGAACGTTCTGTAATAGGTTACGTTTGTATGCTACGAACGTTCTGTAATAGGTTACGTTTGTATACTAGAAACGTTCTGTAATAGGTTACGTTTGTATGCTAGGAACGTTCTGTAATAGGTTACGTTTGTATACCAAGAACGCTCTATAATAGGTTACGTTTGTATGCTAGGAACGTTCTGTAATAAGTTACGTTTGTATACTAGGAACGTTCTGTAATAGGTTACGTTTGTATACTAGGAACGTTCTGTAATAGGTTACGTTTGTATGCTACGAACGTTCTGTAATAGGTTACGTTTGTATACTAGGAACGTTCTGTAATAGGTTACGTTTGTATGCTAGGAACGTTCTGTAATAGGTTACGTTTGTATACCAAGAACGCTCTATAATAGGTTACGTTTGTATGCTAGGAACGTTCTGTAATAAGTTACGTTTGTATACTAGGAACGTTCTGTAATAGGTTACGTTTGTATGCTAGTAACGTCCTGTAATCGGTTACGTTTGTACGCTAGGAACGTTCTGTAATAGGTTAAGTTTGTATGCTAGTAACGTCCTGTAATAGGTTACGTTTGTATACTAGGAACGTTCTGTAATAGGTTACGTTTGTATGCTAAGAACGTTCTGTAATAGGTTACGTTTGTATACTAGGAACGTTCTGTAATAGGTTACGTTTGTATGCTAGGAACGTTCGGTAATAGGTTACGTTTGTATATCAAGAACGCTCTATAATAAGTTACGTTTGTATGCTAGGAACGTTCTGTAATAAGATACGTTTGTATACTAGGAACGTTCTGTAATAGGTTACGTTTGTATGCTAGTAACGTCCTGTAATCGGTTACGTTTGTACGCTAGGAACGTTCTGTAATAGGTTAAGTTTGTATGCTAGTAACGTCCTGTAATAGGTTACGTTTGTATACTAGGAACGTTCTGTAATAGGTTACGTTTGTATGCTAGTAACGTCCTGTAATAGGTTACGTTTGTACGCTAGGAATGTTCTGTAATTGGTTACGTTTGTATACTAGGAACGCTCTGTAATAGGTTACGTTTGTATGCTAGGAACGTTCTGTAATAGGTTACGTTTGTATGCTAAGAACGTTCTGTAATAGGTTACGTTTGTATGCTAAGAACGTTCTGTAAAAGCTTAGGTTTGTATGCTAGGAACGTTCTGTAATAGGTTAGGTTTGTATGCTAGGAACGTTCTGTAATAGATTACGTTTGTATGCTCAGAACGTTCTGTAATAGGTTACGTTTCTATGCTAAGAACGTTCTGTAAAAGGTTAGGTTTGTATGCTAAGAACGTTCTGTAATAGGTTACGTTTGTATGCTAGGAACGTTCTGTAATAGGTTACGTTTGTATGCTAAGAACGTTCTGTAAAAGCTTAGGTTTGTATGCTAGGAACGTTCTGTAATAGGTTAGGTTTGTATGCTAGGAACGTTCTGTAATAGATTACGTTTGTATGCTCAGAACGTTCTGTAATAGGTTACGTTTCTATGCTAAGAACGTTCTGTAAAAGGTTAGGTTTGTATGCTAAGAACGTTCTGTAATAGGTTACGTTTGTATGCTAGGAACGTTCTGTAATAGGCTACGTTTGTATGCTAAGAACGTTCTGTAATAGGTTAGGTTTGTATGCTAAGAACGTTCTGTAATAGGTTAGGTTTGTATGCTAAGAACGTTCTGTAATAGGTTACGTTTGTATGCTAAGAACGTTCTATAAAAGGTTAGGTTTGTATGCTAGGAACGTTCTGTAATAAGATACGTTTGTATACTAGGAACGTTCTGTAATAGGTTACGTTTGTATGCTAGTAACGTCCTGTAATCGGTTACGTTTGTACGCTAGGAACGTTCTGTAATAGGTTAAGTTTGTATGCTAGTAACGTCCTGTAATAGGTTACGTTTGTATACTAGGAACGTTCTGTAATAGGTTACGTTTGTATGCTAGTAACGTCCTGTAATAGGTTACGTTTGTACGCTAGGAATGTTCTGTAATTGGTTACGTTTGTATACTAGGAACGCTCTGTAATAGGTTACGTTTGTATGCTAGGAACGTTCTG
>JBAIZL010000002.1:232141142-232158642 GCA_036971475.1 Prosapia bicincta | reverse complement strand
ATAATGGAAACGGGGAATGGTCTTGTGTGTATGAGATCTTCCCAGAAGTAAACGTGATTTATCGTTATATGAAAATGATATACGTACATGATAAGGAATATATGGAATGACCTTGTGTGTATGGTCTCTTCCCAGAAGTAAACGTGATTTACCGGTATAAGAAAAATATATACTCACATGATAAGGGATATTGGGAATGATCTTGTCTGTATGATCTCTTCCCAGAATTATACCCGATTTACCGTTTTCGAAAATGCTATACCCACATGATATTAGATATGGGGAATGATCACGTGTGTACGATTTCTTCCCAGAAGTAAATGGGATTTATCGTTTTAAGAAAATGATATATCCATATGATAAATGATATGGGGAATGATCTTGTGTGTATGAACTCTTCCCAGAAGTAAACGTTATTCACCGTTATAAGTAAATGATATACCCTCGTGATAAGGGATATGGGGAATGATCTTGTGTGTATGATCTCTTCTCAGAAGTAAATGGGATTTATCGTTTTAAGAAAATGATATATCCATATGATAACTGATATGGGGAATGATCTTGTGTGTATGAACTCTTCTCAGAAGTAAACTTGATTTATCGTTATAAGTAAATGATATACCTACATGATAATGGAAACGGGGAATGATCTTGTGGGTATGAACTCTTCTCAGAAGTAAACGTGATTTATCGTTATAAGTAAATGATATACCTACATGATAATGGAAACGGGGAATGATCTTGTGGGTATGAACTCTTCTCAGAAGTAAACGTGATTTATCGTTATAAGTAAATGATATACCTACATGATAATGGAAACGGGGAATGGTCTTGTGTGTATGAGATCTTCCCAGAAGTAAACGTGATTTATCGTTATATGAAAATGATATACGTACATGATAAGGAATATATGGAATGACCTTGTGTGTATGGTCTCTTCCCAGAAGTAAACGTGATTTACCGGTATAAGAAAAATATATACTCACATGATAAGGGATATTGGGAATGATCTTGTCTGTATGATCTCTTCCCAGAATTATACCCGATTTACCGTTTTCGAAAATGCTATACCCACATGATATTAGATATGGGGAATGATCACGTGTGTACGATTTCTTCCCAGAAGTAAATGGGATTTATCGTTTTAAGAAAATGATATATCCATATGATAAATGATATGGGGAATGATCTTGTGTGTATGAACTCTTCCCAGAAGTAAACGTTATTCACCGTTATAAGTAAATGATATACCCTCGTGATAAGGGATATGGGGAATGATCTTGTGTGTATGATCTCTTCTCAGAAGTAAATGGGATTTATCGTTTTAAGAAAATGATATAGGCCTATCCATATGATAAGGGATATGGGGAATGATCATGTGTGTATGAACTCTTCCCAGAAGAAAACGTGATTTATCGTTATAATATTAAGGTATACCTTCATGATAAGGGATATGGGGAATGATCTTCTGTGTATGATCACTTCCTAGAAGTAAACGTGATTTATCGTTATATAAAAATGATATATCCATATGATAAGGGATATGGGGAATGATCTTGTGTGTATGAACTCTTCCCAGAAGTAAACGTGATTTATCGTTATAATATTAAGGTACACCTTCATGATAAGGGATATGGGGAATGATCTTGTGTGTATGATCTCTTCTCAGAAGTAAATGGGATTTATCGTTTTAAGAAAATGATATATCCATATGATAACTGATATGGGGAATGATCTTGTGTGTATGAACTCTTCTCAGAAGTAAACTTGATTTATCGTTATAAGTAAATGATATACCTACATGATAATGGAAACGGGGAATGATCTTGTGGGTATGAACTCTTCTCAGAAGTAAACGTGATTTATCGTTATAAGTAAATGATATACCTACATGATAATGGAAACGGGGAATGATCTTGTGTGTATGAGATCTTCCCAGAAGTAAACGTGATTTACTGTTGTATGAAAATAATTTACCCACATCATTAGAGATATATGGAATGTCCTTGTTTGTATGATCTCTTCCCAGATTTAAACGTGATTTACAGTTATAAGTGAATGATATTCCCACATTATAAAGGAAATGGGGAATGACCTTGTGTGGATGCTCTCTTTCCAGAAATAAATGTGATTTATCGTTATAAGAAAATGATATACCTATATGATAAGGGATATATGGAATGATCTTGTGTGTATGATCTCTTCCCAGAAGTAAACGTGATTTATCGTTATACGAAAATGATATACTTACATGATAAAGGTTATGGGGAATGATCCTGTGTGTATGATCTCTTCCCAGTTGTAAACGTGATTTACCGTTATAAGAAAATGATATACCCACATTGTATAGTTTCGTTCATCTTTTCAAGACCACGCGCAAGCCTGTTGCGTCGATCGACACACCGATCTTCAAGAACCGCATGCAATTTAGTTGGTAAGTCGCTTATCATTTACTGTGACTCATGAAACTAGTGCTATATATTTTATTTTTGTTTGTGGTGCTAAATTTATATTCAGCAATTTAACAAGTCAAGAAAGTAGGTCGTACTCATAAAGAGGTTGTACAGTTAAACCCGTAGAACCACCTTGAATATTTATATTGCAGTTTCAGTTCTGCTTGACTTGTTAAAATACTGAATTTAAATTTAGCACCACAAATATAAATAAAAGATAATACTAGTTTTATGAGTCACAGTTAATGATAAGCCACTTACCAACTAAATTGCATGCGGTTCTTGAAGAGCAGTGTGTCGATCGACGCAACAGGCCTGCGCGTGGTCTTGAAGAGATGAACGAGGTTTACCTTGAAGTGTGGCATATAACTAAAACTCATTAACTCATATAACTAAAAACATTAAAGTTTTTTTTTAAATAACTTCACAATTATTGATTACAATAGAACCGTCTTTAAGCATTAATGTATGTTCATACAAGCGGTTAACTGCAAATTAATTTACTTGTGCAATGTTACTCACCACGCGGTTTAACCTGTGAAATTGAGCACAGAAATTGAGGTAAGAAAAGCGGTTTTACAAGATTTTAATACGTTCAACATCATGAATCTAGATTAGACAGCGTCTTAAGACATTTAAGAAACTAATTCATAACGCGGTTTAACATATAAGAGAAATTATAGCTTCGATTCAATTGGCTAAAATATTTGACTAGAGAAAGCGGCCATATTCACTAAACCTGAGACACAAGAACAACTAGACGAAACGGAAATGTACAACAGTGGGTACCTAGATCGAAACTATTATAGATCTGAACTAGATCATAGAGGAAATATCTCTCTGTAGCCAATAGCACTCAGATATTAGTCTGCATTAAAGATAGAGTAAGCGGTGGAACTGAATTGTGTGTTTTACAAAAGCTGATTCTAAGTGATACGTAAAGCCGACGACAGACGGTAAATAACTTGAGTCACTGAAGGATAGGTCAAGTCCTGTACTTAACACACATGATATTTGATATGGGGAATGATCATGTGTGTATGATCTCTTCCCAGACGTAAACGTGATTTATCGAAAATGATATACCCACATGATAAGAGATATTGTTTAATATCATTGGATAAAAGCTAGGATAGGTTAATTTTATAATTTAGTTTGTATTTAGTTTATTCCTGTCTAATGAATGGTAAACGCGTTTTTATTAACAAACGAAAAGGTTACTAGCTGAGCTTTAATTTTAGTAAAAAAAATATATATATTTTAGCATAAAAAGTGCCGCAAAACAGTAATTGCACACGATATTACGTCCAATGCGAAAAGCGTAGCATAATACATGCGTCAATTACCGCTTGTATAAGTTTGCACTTTAAATTTACCAAAGTGGACGCAAAGTTTGAGCGAGAGTAATTGTCCCCGGAATGTCAACTATGTCCTAAAGACGCCGGCATTGCATTGTACATTAACTTATTATGCGAATAGTAATTGCTAATTTTTGTATACCATTATTAGACTTAGGCCGGAAACCAAATACGCAAATAAAAATAGATCCAGTGAAATAAGATTACAAAACGATAACTTTACCTAACATATGAGGAGACAGGTTTAGGACAACCCCACTCAGGCCCGTACACACCACAGTTTCACATTTTTATTGTTTAAAGCAATCTGACAATTTGATTATGATAAACTGCCAGTGGCGGTTTGTCCAAAAGGGCTCTGGAGCGCAGCCCTCCCAAATTACAAAAATTAATTTTTAATTAATATTAATTTGTCTTAAATTAGGTTAAGAAGAGCTTAGAATTATTTAAGCAATGTTAAAACCATAAAGTATTTAGCAATTGACGCACGAAATTAGCCGCAAGCTCCGGGCGGGGCTCACAGCAGAGAGCCCCAGACTAGTGCATTGAGCTGAAACAGCCAAAACCGTGCGGTGACGTCACTCAATGCGCGTGTTACAAGTGGCCTGGGATGGAGTCCCGTAGTCATGCGCATGCGCTGAGAAATGACTATTCAGTGCTGCTATTACACATCTATATGATTTAGGAAGCAGCATTGTAGGCTTATTTGTAATGTTCTCACAATGTTTCCATTTATAGATCCTTTGATGCGCATACACAGTGGCCTAATATACTTTTAAAAGTAAAACTTGATTCACACTACTCGTTGAGTACTCGGCGCTTTAGCATAGGCAATCACTTAACTACCCAACCTAGCAACATTTCGTAAATCACACCGTAATACGTCTATTAGTTATAGCAATGTTAATATATTAATCAATAAGTATAACTTAATAAAAGTTGTAGGTGCTTAGAATGTAAAACGAGTTAAATGGGTATCAAATTTCAAAATTGTCTCCGTACCTCGTAAATCTGGGGAGACTCCTTGTCATGAGCCCCACCAATGTAATTGGGCAAGAGCCGCCACTGTAAACTGCATAGTTGTAGACCTTGAGTAATACTTGGAAGAATCTATAGGGTACGATCCAGAGCGCAGGGTTGGTTTCCTGATGAAAACTTAAGTTCCTTTTATAAGAAAAGGATTTACCCATAAATTGAAGGATAAGGGCAATGATCCTTTGTGTATGAGTAGTCTACAGAAATAAACCTAACTTCTATGTAAGAGACAAGGATATACCAACATGATAAATGATATGGGGAATGATCTTGAGTGTATGACCTCTTCCCAGATGTAAACGTGATTAATCGTAATAAGAAAATGATCAGGAGTATAGATCCCATATAATCAGGGATATAGGGAATGATTATGTGTGTATGATCTCTTCCCAGAAGTAAACGCGACTTATCATTATAAGAAAATGATATACCCTCATGATAAGGGATATGGGGAATGATCTTGTGTGTAGAAGCTCTTCCCAGAAGTAAACGTGATATATCGTTATAAGCAAATGATTTACCCACATGATAAGGGATATGGGGAATGATCTTGTGTGTATGAGCTCTTCCCAGAAGTAAACGTGATATATCGTTATAAGCAAATGATTTACCCACATGATAAGGGATATGGGAAATGATCTTGTGTGTATGAGCTCTTCCCAGAAGTAAACGTGATATATCGTTATAAGAAAATGATATACCCACATGATAAGGGATATGGGGAATGATCCTGTGTGTATGATCTCTTCCCAGAAGTAAACGTGATTAATCGTTATAGGAAAATGATATACCCAATAATAAGGGATATGGGGAATGATCTTGTGTGTATGAGCTCTTCCCAGAAGTAAACGTGATATATCGTTATAAGCAAATGATTTACCCACATGATAAGGGATATGGGAAATGATCTTGTGTGTATGAGCTCTTCCCAGAAGTAAACGTGATATATCGTTATAAGAAAATGATATACCCACATGATAAGGGATATGGGGAATGATCCTGTGTGTATGATCTCTTCCCAGAAGTAAACGTGATTAATCGTTATAGGAAAATGATATACCCAATAATAAGGGATATGGGGAATGATCTTGTGTGTAGGAGCTCTTCCCAGAAGTAAACGTGATATATCGTTATAAGCAAATGATTTACCCACATGATAAGGGGTATGCGGAATTATCTTGTGTGATGAACTCTTCCCAGACAAAAACGTAATTTACCATTATAAGAAAATGATATAGCAACATGATAAAGGATATGGGGAATGATCATGTGTGAATGATCTCCTTCCAGATGTAAACGTGATTTACGGTTATAAGAAAATGATATACCAACATGATATTTGATTAGGGAATGGTCATGTGTGTATGATCTCTTCCCAGACGTAAACGTGATTTATCGAAAATTATATACCCACATGATAAGAAATATTGTGTATGATCTTATGTGTATGATCTCTCCCCAGTATAAACCTGATTTATCGGTATAAGAAAATGATATACCAACATGATAAGGGATATTGTATATGATCATGTGTGTATGATCTCTCCCCAGGATAAACGTGATTTATCGGTATAAGAAATGATATACCAACATCCTTTGTGTATGAATAGTCTACAGAAATAAACCTAACTTCTATTTAAGAGACAAGGATATACCAACATGATAAAGGATATCCCGAATGATCTTGTGTGTATGCTGTCTTTCCAGAAATAAACGTGATTTATCATTATTAAAAAAATGATATACTCACATGGTATTTGATGGGGAATGATCATGTGTGTATGATCTCATCCCAGAAGTAAACGATATTTATCGTTGTTGGGTAAATCCTTTCCTATTTCCTCATTTTTCCTCAAATACAATATTGTGAGTGAGGAACAATTATTTCTATTATAATTCATTTTTTATCTGCATTTTTACTACGATTGGAGCGCTGTCGCTACTCATCTTGCGGCCGAACGTAGTACTACAACCAGTTACAGTTGTGACAGACAACCGCCAAAGTAAGTGAACTTTCCCACTAACTCTTTTAGATTTTATAGCTAACCTTGCCTTAGCATCCTACATTCTATTTTGGAGTATATTAGCGTCAAATACTATTATTTCGTTAATATAATTATAGCAACAGTTTGTCAGTAACTTTTACATAATTATTGCACAAACAATCGTTAAAAGAAAATAATAAACACACATGATAAGGGATATGGGAAAAGATCTTTTGTGTATGATCTCTTCCCAGAAGTAAACGTGATTTATCGTTATAAGAATTTAATATAAAAACATGATAAGGGATATGGCGAATGATCATGTGTGTATGATCTCTTCCCAGAAGTAAACGTGATTTATCTTTATAACAAAATATTATACCCTCATGATAAGGGATACGGGGAATGATCTTGGTGTATGATCTCTTCCCAGAAGTAAACGTGATTTATCATTATAAGAAAATGATATACCCAAATGAAAAGGGATATGGGGAATGATCATGTGTGTATGATCTTTTCCCAGATGTAAACGTGATTTATCGTTATAACAAAATATTATACTCACATGATAAGGGATATGGGAAATGATGTTGTGTGTATGATCTCTTCCCAGAAATAAACGTGATTTATCGGTTTAAGAAAAAAATATACCCTCCAGATCATGGGTATGAGGAATGATGATGTGTGTATGATCTCTTCTCAGAATTAAACGTGATTTCTCGCTATGTGAAAAGGATATATGAAACTGATTAGAGATATGGGAAATGGTCATGTGTGTATGTTCTCCTCCCATATATAAAAGTGAATGATCGTTATAAGAAAATGATACATACACATGATCAGGGATATTGGGAATGATCATGTGTGTATAATCTCTTCCCAGAAGTAAGCGTGATTTTTCGTTATGAGAAAATGATATACCCACATGATCAGGATCATGTTTGTATGATCTCTTCCCAGAAGTAATCCTGACTTATCATTATAAGAAACTGATATATCCACATGATAAGGGATATGGTGAATAATCTTGTGTGTATGAACTTTTCCCAGAAGTAAACGTGATTTATCGTTAAAAGAAAATGATATACCCACATGATAAGGGATATGAGGAATGATCTTGTGTGTATGATCTCTTCCCAGAAGTAAACGTGATTTATCGGTTTAAGAAAACGTATACCCTCAATATCATGCATATGAGGAATGATAATGTGTGTATGATCCCTACTCAGAATTTAACATGTTTTCTCGTTATATCAAAATGATAAGTATATGTAACTGATATATGTAACCTATATGAGTAACTTCTCACTGAGATATGGGAAATGGTCATTAGTGTATGATCTCCTTCCAGATATTAAAGTGAGTTATCGTTATAAGAAAATGATATACAAAATGATCAGGGATATGGGGAATAATAATTGTGTATATCTTCCCAGACGTGAACGTAAATTCTCTGTATAAGAAAATGATTTACCCACATGAAAGGGATATGAGGAATGATCATGTGTGTATGATCTCTTCCCAGAAGTAAACTTAATCTCTTCCAATAAGTAAACGTAATTTCTGTTTCTAAGAAAATGATATACCAACGTAATGAGGGATATGAGGAAGGATCATGTGTGTTTGATATCTTCCCATAAGTAAACGTAATCTCTTCCAATAAGTAAACGTAAAATCTGGTTATAAGAAAATGATATACCCACATGATAAGGGATATGGGGAATTATCAAGTGTGTTTGATATCTTCCCATAAGTGAACGTTATTTCTCGTTAAAAGAAAACGATATACCCACATGATAAGGGATATGGGGAATTATCATGTGTATATGATCTCTTCCCAGAAGTATATTATTTTCTCGTTATAGGAAAAAGGTATATCAACATGATCAAGGATATGGGGAAGGATCATTTGTGTTTGGAAAATTTTCATGTGCGGGGTTGCTTACATGAAGAAAACCAATTTTGTCATAAGAGACAAATACATACTTAAAGATTTAATGACATGGAGAATGGCCATGTGTGCAGAGTCGCTTACCTTAAGATAATCTAACCTTTCTTTATGAGTCAAGGACATACACACCTGTTTAAGGATATGTATAATTTTTAGGTGCACAAGGTCCCTCACCTCGACGTAATAACCTCGTGTTAAAGGGTATTGGGAATGGTGATTTACTTGTCTTTATGAGGAACATGTGGAATGGTCATGAGCAGAGGTTCGCATACCTGAAGTAAACCTAAATTCTCTTTATGAGACAATGACTAACTGAAGAAAACCTAACTCATCATTATGAGACAAGGGCATACCTACATTGTCATGGATTGTAGTAATTGCCATGAGCGCAGGGTCTCTTATCTGAAGTTAACCTACCTTCTATTTATGAGACAAAGACATAACCAGCTGTTCAACGATAAAGCGGTCTTTCATGTGCGTAGAATCGCTTACCTGAAAAAAATCTAACTTCTTCTTATGTGCTAAGAATATACCAACCTGATCAGCAATATAGGAAATGATCATGTGCGCAATCTCGCTAACCTGAAGTAAACCTAACTTCTCTTTATGTGCTAAGAATATACCAACCTGATCAGCAATATAGGAAATGATCATGTGCACAGTCTCGCTAACCTGAAGTAAACCTAACTTCTCTTTATGTGCTAAGAATATACCAACCTGATCAGCAATATAGGAAATGATCATGTGCGCAGTTTCTCTAACCTGAAGTAAACCTAACTTCTCTTTATGAGATGTAGCATATTAACCGGTTGAAAGCTAATAAGAATGTTATATACACAGGGTCACTTACCGGAAGAAAAGGTAACTTGTATTTATGAGTCTAAAACATACCTATCTGTTCAAGGATATGGACAACCTTTATGAGCGTAGTATCAATTACCTGAAGAAAACCAAATGTCTCTTTATGAGATGAGGATATACCCACCTGTTGAAGGCTATTGAGAATGGCAATTTACAATGCGTCACTTACCTGAAGATAACCTAACTTATCTTTAAGAGACGAGGACATAATCACTGGTTGTATGAAATTGGGAATGGTGATGTACACATTGTCACTTACCTTAAGTAAAACCTAATTTCTCATTATGAGACGAGGAAATGCCCAGCTGTTCACGATTAGGGAGAACTTTTATGTGACAAGGGTCGCTTACCATAGGAAAACATAGTTTCTCTTTATGAGATTAAGATATTGCCACCTGTTGAAGGATATTGGGAATGGTGTTGTTCATAGAGCCACTTACCTGACGAAAACACAACTTCTCCTAATGAGACAACTACATACCAAACTGCTCAAGGGTTTGGGGAACTTTTATGTGACCAGGGTCGCTTCCCTGAAGAAAACCTAACTTCTCTTTATGAGACAAGGACATACTCCCTTGTTCAAGGATATGGCGAACTTTTATTTGCGTAGGGTCGTTTACCTGAAAAAACCAATTTCTCTTATGAGACAAGGACACATATATCGGTTCAGGAACATGGGGAATGGAAGTGTGTGCAGGATCGCTTACGTGAAGAAAACCTAATTTCTTTTTATGAGATGACATATCCACCTCTTGAATGCAATTGGAAATTGTGATGTAAACAGGGTCACTTACCTGGGGAAATCCAAAGTGGCCTTGTTGAGAAAAGCACATACCTACCGATTAATTGACATGGGGAATAGTCATGTGCGTAGGGTCGTTTACCTTGAGTAAACCTAACTTCACTTTTGAGATGGGGACATATCCACCTGTTGATGGTTTTTAGGTCACTTACAACGTACACAGGGTCACTTACCTGCATTATATCTAATATGACTTTGTAAAGAAAGGTATAATATATGAACACAAATCCACCTGATCAGGGTTACAGGGAAGTATCATGTGTTCAGGATCACTTACCTGAATTAACCTTATATCACTGGGTAATAGGAATGAATCTACCTAACTGTATATTTGGAGTAATTGCATAGATAGTAAACGAATTTAAAGATCCCCTAGTAATAAGAATAGAAGACAACTAAGGAATGCAGGAGCAGGGCTTCATTGCGGAGATGGAAGAATTGGGGGAAATGTATTGATTAATCATCCATCGCTAGTACAGGGGAAAATCACGATCTCAGGTCTTTGCACAACACGCAGAGGAGATGAGAGATGTCCAACTTCTAAACCTGTTATATGTTACTGTATTGTAGATTAGTTATGGTTTATGCAGAATTAAAATGTCACTAAGTGTTAAGCTAATGTTACTTACTTAAAGTTTACCATCAGATATCACTGAAGAGAAATATAATTTTTTAACAATAATACGCTACAGTCTCAATTTTAATTAAAAAAGCGTAAAATTGTCGCACCCGTAAATTAATTATTTCACTTAAGAATTTGATCAAAACCAATTAAAAATGTTCCTTATTCAAGGCTCATAAATGTTCTGCCGATTATAATTGGAATTCTGTAAGCTCAGATTGTTAAAAAGGGGAAAAGAAGCGGCATCGACTGAAAAGGTGTTAAAAAGAGAACATTAATGAAAAACAAGAATGTAGATGTTATCACGGATAGTGGGGACCACGGACCACACACGACTTCACTGTTTGCCAGCCGATGGTATGTTCACTCGTTACCCCTTTATATGTTTATCAGTCACTTAGAGTCTAATAGAATATTAATATATGACATATTTCTATAAAATCGAGAATCTGTTTTATGGAAGTATTCAACTCGGTACTGCAAGGTCACGAATCCACCGTCGATGTTGTTTGATCTTTGGCTAGTAACATGATGATTCAAGCAACAGTATGTATCACTTTATTTGAGCATAATTTAGGCTATACAACTATTCTTTCAGCTTAGCTTTCAATGACAAAGTTATTATCATTAGTGAGTGTTACTACTACAAACTCTAACTTACAACAGTTGTAAGTTAGTTTGTAGTAGTAACACTCACTGATGATGATGACTTTGTCATTGAAACACGTATGAGTCAATAAATGAATAATTTGTGAGATTTGTGTATGTTTTTATTTGTTATAATTTATGCTGCTGATCTATTTATAAATAATCTACGTAGGCCGAGATGAAGCGAGACACATGTGTTCCACAGTCCACAGCATTTGTAGCAGATGCTACATTTTGTCGACATTATTATTAATTATTTAGTAGTATCTTATTCTATTCACTATGTTCGTACTTAAGTAACCGTTCGATCCTTAAACCCTAAAGTAAATGGCTTGAAGTTGAAGTGAACTGGATCATTCCGAATAGCGTGAAACAATTATTTATATAGTTAATTAAATAATTTATCTATGCGTTATGAATTTCGAACGGACAATTAAATACAACTGGATTTTAAAATTTAATAAAAAATTGAAAATAGGCTACATGTTAGGTTTAGGAATCCTCTCTTGGATTGGGGCATTAACATTCCGGCAAGGGGTAGCTAATTCATATCATCAAGCAGAGCTAATTCATCCGGAATGGGGACTCAAAAAGTTATAATGTTAAAATGAGACACTACTTGACCATATAAATTAAATAGGCCTAAATTTCTTTCTAATTGAAATTCATTATATATTTTAAACAGTTTGTAAAAGTAAAATTTAAATACATGTAGTGTGATATTTATTTATAAATCAAGGTTAAACTCTTGTAGTAAATTGTATAGCAAGCAAAATTTTAAAAAAATTATTTTTACTAACGAAATTTCCACTAGGAAACATTGAGTGCACAACGTTTCTTTAAACATTCGTTGAAAAAATATAATTCTCTGATACAGCTGTTCTCTCATAGATAAAGTTACAACTAGGCCAATTAGTATTAATCATTCCCCATTCATGAGTTATTTAAAAAAATATTTGTCCATCGCCAAACGACGGTATACATTTTAGACGCTTATTATTACCAACTTTGTTGGTACAACAAGGTTGTCTTAAGCATAGTTTTTATGAAAACCATATTGAAATGATATTAATGCATTTCAATTTCCTTATTAGGACCCTAAATTAAGCTGTTTGTTATAAAACTGGCTAACCTATTATATTGTTTCTACCTGATGGAAGACATTTAAAAAAACTATAGTGTTTCTGAGGGCTTATTCATCTAAACACACTTCTTTGGGCCAATAGTTGACATACAATGATGTCAATGTGTAGCCTGTGGTGATACCATTATACGAGATTGAATTCAGTATGGTAAAAAGATGTTTTATGAATGTAAAATATTTGGTAGAAAATAGTGCAACATCAACCAGCTGAAACCTTTCTCTAGCCTTTTGTCTCGAAACTTGGAAAGTGGATGACGTTATGTCGCGTAAGCGTGCCACTCAAGCGGGGCTTTCTATATATAGTAATGCGCAGAGTATCACAAAAAGAGTTTCTCGATGTAACGATATGGCACAGGCAGGGTGCCACTCAAGTGGGGCTTTCTATATATAGTAATGCGCAGAGTATCACAAAAAGAGTTTCTCGATGTAACGATATGGCACAGGCAGCGTGCCACTCAAGCGGGGCTTTCTATATATAGTAATGCGCAGAGTATCACAAAAAGAGTTTCTCGATGTAACGATATGGCACAGGCAGGGTACCACTCAAGCGGGACTTTCTATATATAGTAATGCGCAGAGTATCACAAAAAGAGTTTCTCGATGTAACGATATGGCACAGGCAGGGTGCCACTCAAGCGGGACTTTCTATATATAGTAATGCGCAGTCAGAGTATCACAAAAAGAGTTTCTCGATGTAATGATATGGCACAGGCAGGGTGCCACTCAAGCAGGGCTTTGTATATATAGTAATCCGCAGTCAGAGTATAACAAAAAGAAATTCTCGATCTAACCATATGGCACAGGCAGGGTGCCACTCAAGCTGGGCTTTGTATATATAGTAATGCGCAGTCAGAGTATCACAAAAAGAAATTCTCGATATAACGATATGGCACAGGCAGGGTGCCACTCAAGCGGGGCTTTCTATATATAGTAATGCGCAGTCATAGTATCACAAAATGAGATTCTCGATGTAACGATATGGCACAAGCAGGGCTGCCATTTTAGCGGGCCTTTATATATATAGTAATGCGCAGTCAGAGTATCACAAAAAGAGTTTCTGGATGTAACGATATGGCACAGTCAGCGTGCCACACAAGCCTGGCTTTCTATATATAGTCATGCGCAGTCAGAGTATCACAAAAAGAGATTCTCGATGTAACGATACGGCACAGGTATGGTGACACTCTACCTGGGCTTTCTATATATAGTCATACGCAGTCAGAATGTCATAAAATTAGGTTTTGATATAACGGTATGACACAGTAAGTGTAACACAAGGGGGCTTTCTATGTATAGTCATGCGCAGTCACAATGTCACAAAATGAGGTTCTCGATATAACGGTATGTTACAGTCAGCATCTCACAAGCGAGCTTTCTATGTATCGTCAGGCGCATTCAGAATGTCACAAAACGAGCTTCTCGATATAATGGTATGCACAGTAAGCGTAACACAAGGGGGGATTTTAATATAACATTATCTTTATATCATAAAAAGTGGGTTTTGATGTAACGGTAAGTCACAGTCAGCGCGCCACACAAGCAGGCTTTCTATATATACTCATGCGGTGTCAGAGTGTCACAAAATGAGGTTCTCGATTAAACGGTAGGTCACAGGTAGCGTCACACAAGCGGGCTCTTTATATAGTCATGCGCAGTCAGAGTGTCATAAAAATAGGTTCTCGATATAACGATATGGTAAAGTCAGCGTGACATTCAATTTGGGGCTTTCAATATATAGTCATGCGCAGTCAGAGTGTCAAAAATTAGGTTCTCGGTGTAACGATATGTAGCAGTTATGGTGCCACACAAGGAGGGATTTTGATATGTCGTTATGTGCAATCACAAAAAAAAGGTATTGATAAATCGATATGTGGCAGTCTGCGTGCTACTAAAGTGAGTTTTTCAGTTATGGCCAGGACATAAAGTTATGGGCAGTCAGTGTGTCACAAAAAAAGGTTCTTTATATTACGATATGACACAGTCGGCGCGCCACACTAGCGGGGCTTTCTATATTTAGTCATACGCAGTCAAAGTTTCATAAAAATAGGTTCTCGATATAACGGTATGTCACAGTCAGCGTCACACAAGCGGAGCATTCTTTATATAGTCATGCACATTCAGAATGTAACCAAATGAGGTTCTCGTTATAACAATGTGGCACAGTCAGTGCGCCACACAAGCGGGGCTTTCTATATATAGTCATCCGCAGTCAGAGTGTCACAAAAATAGGTTCTCGATGTAACGGTAGGTCAGGCAGCGTCACACAAGCGGGCTCTTTATATAGTCATGTGCAGTCAGATTGTCATAAAAATAGGTTCTGCATATAACGATATGGCACAGTCATCGTGACACTCAATCGGGGTTTTCTATATATAGTCATCCGCAGTCACAGTGTCAAAAAAATAGGTTCTTGATATAATGGTAGGTCACAGGCAGCGCCTCACAAGCGGGCTTTCTATATATAGTCATCCGCAGTCAGAGTGTCACAAAAATAGGTTCTTGATATAACGGTAGGTCACAGGCAGAGTCACACAAGCTGGCTCTTTATATAGTCAAGCGCAGACAAAATGTCACAAAATGAGGTTCTCGATTTAACGGTATGTTACAGTCAGCGACACACAAGCGGGGCTCTCTTTATTTAGTCATGCGAAGTCAGAATGTCACAAAATGAGGTTTTCGATATAACGGTAGGTCACAGGGAGCGTCACACAAGCAGGCTTTCTATATATAGTCATCCGCAGTCAGAGTGTCACAAAAATATGTTCTCGATATAACGGTAGGTCACAGGCAGCGCTACACAATCGGGCTTTCTATATATATTCATCCGCAGTCAGAGTTTCACAAAAATAGGTACTCGATATAAGGGTATGTCACAGACAGCGTCACACAAGCGGGGCTCTCTTTATATAGTCAACCCACAGTCAGATTGTTACAAAATTGGGTTTTTGATATAACGGTAGGTCACAGGCAGCGCTTCACATGCGGGTTTTTTACATATAGTCATCCGCAGTCAGGGTGTCACAAAAATAGGTTCCCGATATATCGGTATGTCACAGGCAGCGTCACACAAGCTGGCTCTTTATATAGTTATGCGCAGTCAGAATGTCAGAAAATGAGGTTCTCGATATAACGGTATGTTACAGTCAGCGTCACACAAGCGGGGCTCTCTTTATATAGTCATGCGCAGTCAGAATGTCACAAAATGAGGTTTTCGATATAACGGTAGGTCACAGGCAGCGTCACACAAGCTGGCTCTTTATATAGTTATGCGCAGTCAGAATGTCACAAAATGAGGTTCTCGATATAACGGTATGTCACAGTCAGCGTCACACAAGCGGGGCTCTCTTTATATAGTCATCCGCAGTCAGAGTGTAAAAAAATAAGTTCTTGATATAACGGTAGGTCACAGGCAGCGCCTCACAAGCGGGCTTCCTATATATAGTCATCCGCAGTCAGAGTGTCACAAAAATAGGTTCTCGATATAACGATAGGTCACAGGCAGCGTCACACAAGCTGTCTTTATATAATCATGCGCAGTCAGAATGTCACAAAATGAGGTTCTCGATATAGGCTAACGGTAAGTTACAGTCAAAGTCATACAAGCGGGGCTCTCTTTATATAGTCATATGCAGTCAGAATGTCACAAAATGAGGTTTTCGATATAACGGTAGGTCACAGGCAGCGCCACACAAGCGGGCTTTCTATACATATTCATCCGTAGTCAGAGTTTCACAAAAATAGGTACTCGATATAACGCTATGTCACAGTCAGCGTCACACAAGCGAGGCTCTCTTTATATAGTCATCCGCAGTCAGAGTGTCACAAAAAAAAGGTTCTCGATGTAACGGTAGGTCACAGGCAGCGCCACAGAAGCTGGCTCTTTATATAGTAATGAGCAGTCAGAGTATCATGGCACAGTCAGCGTGACACTCAATCGGACTTTCTATATATAGTCATGCGCAGTCAAAAAGATTTTTTCGGTATAACGATACGTAACAGTTATGGTGCCACACAAGGTGGGCTTTTGATATGACGTTATGTGCATATCACAAATAGTAGGTCTTGATAAAGCGATATGTGGCAATCTGCGTGCTACTCAAGTGGGTTTTTCAGTTATGGCCAGGACATAAAGTTATTGGCAGTCAGTGTGTCACAAAAAAAGGGTTTCTATATTACGATATGGCACAGTCAGCGTGCCACACAATCGGGGCTTTTAATATGACGATATGTGGTAATGACAAAAAGTGGCTTTCGATGTATATTTATGTTACAGTCAGTGTGTCACACATATAGGGTTTTCCATATAACATTTGATCCTGGTGTATAAACTATTGTTTAGGTTAAATGTATAGCAGATAACCTAGTTTCAATGTAGTTTGAATAAACTATAAATATTATTGTGTATGCTAAAATATCAAATAATTAGAATATAAATAGATATACATGTTTTGATGTATGGTAAAGTTTAAAACACGGTTTTGGTCATAATTAAATATTTTGAAACTTATAATCAAAAGGAAATTCATTGATTAAATTTAGTTTAGACAGTGTTTTGGTTATACATTAAATATATTAATAATTGTAAACAAAACTATGTTAAAATAATATAAAGAAAATATATAGAATTATAAGGGACTTATT
>JBAIZL010000002.1:232088642-232136142 GCA_036971475.1 Prosapia bicincta | reverse complement strand
AATGTTATTTGTATATCTAGTTATTGTTAGGACTAGATAGTTTATTTTGTTATTTATTTCTTCTTCCATTTTGAATTTCATGTTAGGGTGTAAGTTATTGCCCAAATGGATGCAATAAAAAAAGATAAATTATAATTTAAAATAATAAATCAAATAATACAACTTAAAAACGAACCAAAAACAACAAAAAATCTCCTCATTTAATGTATATTAGGACATAAATAAAAGGTTTTTGTGGTTTAGGAAGGATTATTTGTTTTTAAATATGGCACAGAAGCTCAGCAAGTATAATGCGACGTTTCTGAGCCTAACGAATCTTCCACTAAAGAGATATGAATTGTTGGTAGTATCAAAATAAAAGCAGGCGCTCTTTGAAAGCTCTATAAATTCACTCAGAATTGAGTTGCTTGAATGTATGCTTATTATCATAGTTAAATAATAAAATAGTAATACATTTTCTTAAATTAATTTAATGATTGTGTGCGCGCGCTCTAAGACCTACCGTTTTAACGGTGCAGATGTTATAATAGAGAAGGGAATACATGCAAAAAAATAATTCTACTGATTCTGGTACAAAAATTTAAACACATTGAGGTTCTTTTACGTTATACGACCTCATTTATTTTCTACGTTTATTTAGAGTGTTTCACTTTCGACCAGTAATCATTGTTACTGCTTATCGCAATAGATTGGTTATCGATAGATTTGGTTATAATTTTATACATTACAATCTACCTATATTAAAATATACCTATGAAGTATCCAGTCAGGATAGATTTGGTTGTAATTTTCTGCATCGGCAATAATATTTACCAAAATTACAACCAAATCCATCCTGATTGGATACTTCGTACTTATATTTTAATATACTAGGTAGTAATGTTGAATAAAATTATAACCAAATCTATCCTGACTTGATACGACCAGCACGTTTAAAGAAAGGAGGTCGTATAATGCAAAAGATCCCACATTGATATATATATATATATATATATATATATATATATATATATATGAAGTTAATATATTACTATGTAAGCAATTTTATCCACCATTAAGTGCAATAATTTTACCTTGAGTGATATCACTCAAGGTAAAATTATTGCACTTAATGGTGGATAAAATTGCTTACATAGTAATATATTAACTTCATAAAGTCAGTGCAACGGAAAAACAATGGATAACGTTAAATATCAAGAATATATATATATATATATATATATATATATATATATATATATATATATTGGCTTTCTAATTGGATATCTTCTGTTTATTATTTATTATAGAGAATAATGAAATAAATATGAAGTCGTGTTTGTTGTAATAAATAATCATAACTCTATTTAATAACCAAAGGAAATTAAATAACTAGTCAATTTCAATTAATATTTCCGTTGATATGTACGTGTAAAGTAGTAGACTTCATATATAATAACGAATATGAGCAGCAATTTACTTTATATTTTAATTAAAATAATTTTCTTGTAACACTAAAACATTTTAGTTCAGATTTTTCAGTACAGTTTTCCCAGGAAGGGTAGCAGTATAACTATAACAAAAGTACAATCAATGAATATCCTATTCATTCTTATATTACAAAAATGTATCTTTAGTAAATACTTTATTAACTTCTATGGCAATAACTTAGGACTTCTATACTGTCACGTATTATTTACCCCCTTCGTTCCAATGTTAGGTTATTGTTGGGAGCTTTACATTGGAGAAGTTTCTAGGTTCGTCCAGTTAATCCTAAATGTCTGTGTAATTGTGTAACCGATCCCTAAACTTCCTCAACCTCACCATAATAAAAAGATACACACAAAAACACAACTTCAACATTTACAGGAAACCAACAACGACAGACACACTTATCCACAACACCTCAAACCACCATACCCAACACAAACATGCTCCTTTTAGATCCATGCTCCCTAGACTTAAAGAAGTTCCAATGACCACAGGAAACATAATCAAAGAATTAGACACCATTAAATATTTAGCATGCACAAAATAGACAAACTATGGCACAATATACATAAAAATTAATTTGTTCTTGTGTATGAAATTTTTATTGCATGTACAGTAGTCCCTCGAATGTTCGCGGTTGGAAGAAATACAGCATTTTCCGCCTTATGTATCGTTTTACATCGTAAACGAATACAAGAAAGATAGTATAATGTGGAGTAAAATATGAGGAGTAAACCATTTCTAGCATTACTATACATAACCATCTCGGCGCTACTATGAGTAACAACTTCTATTAAAAATTGCAGAAAAGCGAACGTGGAGTAGACCAATATTTACATCACTATACAATACCAACTCGGCCCTACTATGAGTTACAACTTTTAATAGGATGTGCAGAAAAAAAAGTGGAGTAAACCATTTCTAGCATTACTATACATAACCATCTCGGCCCTACTATGAGTTACAACTTTTAATAGGATGTGCAGAAAAAAAAATGTGGAGTAAACCATTTCTATCATTACTATACATAACCATCTCGGCGCTACTATGAGTAACAACTTCCATTAAAGATTGCAGAAAAGCGAATATGGAGTACACCAATATTCACATCATTATACAATACCAACTCGGCCCTACTATGAGTTACAACTTTTAATAGGATGTGCAGAAAAAAAAATGTGGAGTAAACCATTTCTATCATTACTATACATAACCATCTCGGCGCTACTATGAGTAACAACTTCCATTAAAGATTGCAGAAAAGCGAATATGGAGTACACCAATATTCACATCATTATACAATACCAACTCGGCCCTACTATGAGTAACAACTTTTAATAGGATGTGCAGAAAAAAATGTGGAGTAAACCATTTCTAGTATTACTATAGGCCTACATAACCATCTCGGCCCTACTATGAGTAACAATTTCCATTATGAATTGCAGAAAAGCGAACGTGGAGTAGACCAATATTTACATCACTATACAATACCAAGTCAGCCCTACTACCAGTAACAACTTTTATTAGGATGGCCCAAAAAATATATCATTTCTTTGACACTCTTCCTTATTATAAAAAATTTTTTTTACGTAACACACTGTTGATTCTTTAGCTCTAAAATGCTCCATGACAAATGCTATGCTTTGACCATATTTTAATTTATCTGAAAGTCAATTTTCCTATTCAACGGCATAACGTTTTTTTTTGCCTTTTCTTGACCCTATCAGAGCTTGGTGACATTGTAACATGGATAAACAATTAAATAGAAAAGATGTCATGACCAGCAGGTGTGACACCTCTGTGTTAACTGACCGGAAAACAAAATCCTTGTTAGTTACGCATCCTTGATACGATTATCGATGTTTCGATTTCGTAAATCAATAAATCAGCAGTAAGTAAGCTGTAGTGATGCTCAACATATGTTATATATGGATCTGAATACGGGCGCCTGATTGACTCATCGTTGTATGTCGGTGTCGATAAACACTTGAAAGATTCTTGTTATAAATAAGGATAGCCTGTCTTCTAACACAACATCCGTAGTAGTTATACTATCTTTCTTGTCTTCGTTTACGATGTAAAACGTGATGTAAATATTGGTCTACTTCAAATTCGCTTTTCTGCAATTCTTAATGGAAGTTGTTACTCATAGTAGGGCCGAGATTATTATGTATAGTAATGCCAGAAATAATTTACTCCAAATTATACTATCTTTCTTCTCTTCGTTTATTGTGTAATACGATACATAGGCCTATAGGCGGGAAAATGCTGTATTTTTCTAACCGCGAATATTCGAGGAACTACTGTATATGCAACAAAAATTTCATAAACAAGAATAAATTAATCACTTTTACATTAGTTTATGACTATCCGAACTATAAACTTTGTAAATTTGTAAAAACCTACTGAGACAAAACGTTTTCGATCGCTCCGTGGCGATCTTCATCAGTGTCTAAATTTTCTGCTTGGAGTTATTGTTAGGTTGAGCGATGGCGGTTTTAAGGGCAGGTTTTTGATCCTGTCAAAGGATTCTTTTTTGTTGATGTGTAAGGTTTCTAGGTTATGGTAAATGTCTGTGTATTTGTGTCCTGTTTCTTTTAGGTGGTTGTAGAGTGCTGAGTTGTTTTTCTGTTTGTGTTCCTCGACTCTTTGTTTGAAGCTGGGACCTGTTTGCCCAATGTAGAAGTTGTTGCAGTTTGTGCAGTTTAATATGTATACGCCTTGTGCTTGTAGTTGTTTTTGCCCATCTTTGTTGTTTGTGTCGTGTTGTATTTTGTATTCTGTTTCTTTAAATTTGTGGGCTATTTTATTCTTCTGTTTATATATGGTATTATGATGTATTTGATTTCCCTGTCTGTAGTGTTTTTATGTATATTGTGAGATAGTTTGTCTATTATTGTGGTGTTATATCCATTTGTGTGTGCTAAATATTTAATGGTGTCTAGTTCTTTGATCTATGCTGTGGTCATTGGAACTTCTTTAAGTCTATGGAGCATGTTATTTTAATGTCCAGACGACCACTAATAAAACCGATGAAAACTACAATAAAGCAAATGAAATGAAAAGTTGTGTCGCAACTAAATTAAGGAAATCCAATCCACAACAGAAACAAATAGTGTGTAAAAGAAAACTTTACATTAAATATGTCGAGGTGTTTAAGAAAAGTAAACCGTATTACGAATTGTGTTTAGTTTTGTAGCCAGTGTGAGAAAAACCGCCAATTTAGAATAGGAAAAGATTGCGAATAAATAGGTTTATACCCCTTCGTAGAGAAAAGAATGGTTTATTCCACTATGTATTTAGCGACACGTACTTGAAGAAGATTTGTTATACAACAAGTCCATATCGAGATGTCTGATAAGAGAGAGGGTTGGTTTAAGGGCAGAACTAAAGTTATTAATCTGTAACGTTTAATAGGGCTAAAATATGGGGAGGGTTGCTCACTTTCTTAGCAAGGGTGAAGAGAGGTGACTACTGACAGATGAAACGCCTTGAATGATGAAAGCGGCAGGTTGCAGCTGTCATTCCGCTAAAGGAAAGCAGCGAAGCAAAAACGCCATGCTAACAATAATCCGCACGTGCCGGAAGCGATTGCGCGCTTTTTCTGATTAAACATAATCTTGTTGCGCCGGTGCAGGAATTCTGCGGGTTCTACTAGTGGGCCGGCTTGTAGGTGACGATTTAGTCATTACTGGCAGAGTGGTCTGATCCTCTGGGTTTATTTTATTCGTGTAACTTTGTATTCCTAAACGGGTGACGTTTGATACAACGAAAATCCACCGAATATTTTAAAAGCTGTTGGACGATACGTGTTTATATTATTTCAGTTTGAAGGGAAGAAACTAATTTCTAAGTCCCAATAAGCTAGTAGTTCTTGAGAAAGAGTGAAAAATAATTCAACTTGATCAGGGTCAGGAAGCAAAACTGTTTCGTCTATAAATCGCGGATGCACAGTCATCGCAATAAATCTAAAACACGATCAGGCAAGCTATCGTCTTCAGCCTCAAATCCTAATTATTGCAGAAAACTCAAATACATTGAGAAAATATACATTGTAATCATTGTATCGTAGCGATATAAAAATCCTACACCGCCAAAGAAAAAGTTAAAAGAAAAGCTGGAAGCCACCTTCATGTTTGCGATTATGTCAATATCTTATTTCTTCTTTTTCTGCTATGTGGCATTCATACATTTTTACTAATCCTTCCACAAAGGCTAAAACACAATGACAAACACAAAGTAAGTACAACTACTATATTTCAAAATAATAATAAACAATGAATCTTTAATTTCTTATTTGATTTTCATTGAATCGTAATATTAAATGACTTTTAACAAAAATATTTTTTTCTAGATGTGGCTTACAGCTAAACATTTTCCAACAGAACAATTCCAACAGAAATCCTAAGGCAAACAATTGCATAAAAGTAACAGAGACTTGTATATTTCAAAATAAATAAAATTTCTTTAATCTTTGATTGGATTGTGATTAAATCGCTAGATATAATATCCATTCGCAAAATTATATTTTTGAGATGAGACTGAGAGGTAAAAATGTTAAAAAATCCCACCATAAATGCTAAAAACATAATGAGATTTCACGCAAACATAGGTGAAACTTGTATATTTTAAAATAAACAATATGTCAAAGCTATATGTTTAACTCGTCACTTAGACGTATGTATTTATACAAATCTACAAATTTTTACAAAATTGAAATGCTAAAGCAAAATGGCTTAAAAATAAGTGAAACTTAAATATTTTAAAATAAACAATATGTCAAAGCTATATGTTTAACTCGTCACTTAGACGTATGTATTTATACAAATCTAAAAATTTTTACAAAATTGATGTGCTAAAGCAAAATTGCTTAACAATAATTGAAACTTGAATATTTTAAAATAAACAATGTATCAAAACTATATGTCGAAATTATATGTTTAACATGTGACAAATATGTATGTATTTATAAAAATCTACGAATTTCTACAAAATTGTAATTTTAAAGCAAAATGGATTAACTATAAGTGAAAACTGTATATTTAAAATAAACAATGTGTTAAAATTATGTTTAACATGTGACTTAGACGTAAGCATTTTTACAAATCTACAAATTTCTACAATATTGAAATGCTAAAGCACAATGGCTTAAAAGTAAGCAAAACTTGTATATTTTGAAAGTCTTGTAAAATTATTTTTTGAGATGTGATTTAGAGGTAAACACGTTAACAAATCCCGTCAGAAGTTCTAAAGCACAATAAATTAAATATATGGAAAGTTGTATCTTTCAAAATAATTAAAAGTCTTAAACTTTTATTTGATTGTGATTAGTCTATAGTAATCCAAAGTTATCCATAGCAATACAATTTTGGAGCAACTGAGGTGTACATTTTTACTTTAAATGAGTAAAATCTCACGCCCGCAAACACTTAAACTACAAGAAAATTATTACAAGAATAATTATGAAAGAGTTATTCTTGTAACAACATCATCAGAATTGAAATATACATAATGATATAAATAAATAAACCTTCATGTCCGCTAAACACTTAAACTACAAGGAAATTATTACAAGAATATTTATGAAAGAGTTATTTTTGTAACAACATCATCAGAATCGAAATAGGCCTATACATAATGATATAAATTAATAAAAACTCCAATCCGCAAACACTTAGACTACATGAAAATAACTACAAGAATAACTATGAAAGAATTATTCTTGTGTAAACATTATCTAAATCGAAATATACATAAAGATATAAATAAAAAAAACCTCACATCCGCAAACACTTAGATTAGAAGGAAATTATTTCGAGAATAATTAAGAAAGAGTTATTCTTGTAATAACATCATCAGATTCAAAATATACATAAGGGTTTCAATAAATGACCCCTCAAATCGACAAACACTTGGGCTACAAGGAAAAATCATTACAAAAAATATTATAAACGAGTTATTCTTCTAATAACATCCTCTGAATCAAAATGTACATAAGGGTTTCAATAAATAACCCCTCATATCAACAAACACATGGATTGCAAGGAAAAATTAATTATAACACAAATTGTGAAAGAGTTATTCTTGTAATAACATCCTCTGAATCGAAATATACATAAGGGTTTCAATAAATAACCCCTCATATCAACAAACACATGGATTACAAGGAAAAATTAATTATAACACAAATTATGAAAGAGTTATTCTTGTAATAAAATCCTCTGAATCGAAATATACATAAGGGTACAAATCCTCATATCCGCAAACCCTTAACCTACAAGAAAATTATTACAAGAATAATTATGAAAGAGTTATTAATGTAACATCATCAGAATCGAAAATACATAATGATATAAGTAAATAAGCCTTTATATCCGCAAACACGTAAACTACAAGAAAATTATTACCAGAATAATAATGAAAGAGTTATTCTTGTAACATCATCAGAATCGAAATATACATAATGATATAAATAAATAAGCCTTTATATCCGCAAACACTTAGACTACAAGAAAATAATTACAACAATAATTATGAAAGAATTATTCTTGTGTAAACATTATCTGAATCGATATATACATAAAGATATAAATAAAAAAACCCTCACATCCGCAAACACATAGACCACAAGAAAATTATTACAAGAATAATTAGGAAAGAGTTATTTTTGTAATAACATCATCTGATTCGAAATATACATAAGGTTTTCAATAAATGACCCCTGATATCGACAAACACTTGTGATACAAAGAAATATTATTGCAAAAAAAATTATTACTGAGTTATTCTTGTAATAACATCCTCTGAATCGAAATGTGCATAAGGGTTTCAATAAATAATCCCTCATATCGATAAACACTTGTGCTACAAGGAAATATTATTGCAAAAAAAAATATTACTGAGTTATTCTTGTAATAATATACTCTGAATCGAAATGTGCATAAGGGTTTCAATAAATGACCCCTCATATCGACAAACATTTCGGCTACAAGGAAAAATTATTACAAAAAAAAATGGAAGCGTTATTCTTGTAATAACATCCTCTGAATCGAAATGTGCATAAGGGTTTCAATAAATGACCCCTCATATCGACAAACATTTCGGCTACAAGGAAAAATTATTACAAAAAAAATGGAAGCGTTATTCTTGTAATAACATACTCTGAATCGAAATGTGCATAAGGGTTTCAATAAATGACCCCTCATATCGACAAACATTTCGGCTACAAGGAAAAATTATTACAAAAAAAAAATGGAAGCGTTATTCTTGCAATAACATCCTCTGAATCAAAATGTGCATAAGGGTTTCAATAAATAATCCCTCATATCAACAAACACTTGTGCTACAAGGAAATATTATTGCAAAAAAAATTATTACTGAGTTATTCTTGTAATAACATCCTCTGAATCGAAATGAGCATAAGGGTTTTAATAAATGACCCCTCATATCGACAAACATTTCGGCTACAAGGAAAATTTATTACGAAAACAATGAAAGCGTTATTCTTGTAATAACATACTCTGAATCGAAATGTGCATAAGGGTTTCAATAAATGACCCCTCATATCGACAAACATTTCGGCTACAAGGAAAAATGATTACAAAAAAAAAAAATGGAAGCGTTATTCTTGTAATAACATCCTCTGAATCGAAATGTGCATAAGGTTTTCCACAAATGACCCCTCATATCGACAAACATTTGGGCTACAAGGAAAAATTATTACAAAAACAACGAAAGCGTTATTCTTGTAATAACATCCTCTGAATCGAAATGTGCATAAGGGTTTCAATAAAAGACCCCTCATATCGACAAACATTTGGGCTACAAGGAAAAATTATTACAAAAACAATTATGAATGAGTTTTTCTTGTGATAACGTCCTCTGAAACAAAATATACATAAGGATATAAATTTAAAAAATATTTTTTTGTTCGGGAAATACTGGTTTAAAATATTTTAAAATACCCAAATTAAACCCTTATCAGAATTTTGATGAACATGTCATCATCAAGGGGTATAATTACTAAGAAATTACAAACTAAAATCGGTAGTTCTAGACTATTTTGTAATGGTGACGACAAACTCATCGTAATATAGGGCCTACATAAGGTTTCAATATAGGTAACTTTAGTTATGAGGTCTATTAATTACATCTCGTATTTTGGTGTAAAAAGCTGGATTAATTTCAATTTCAGTTGGTTTATTTCAATTTATCTCCAATTTGATTATACTTTTCTAAATAAATAATAAACAATGTCCTTGGTTTGATGAAGATTACATCACTAGTGTCATTGAGCATCACAAATATTAATTTATACAGGTGTAAATTAGGGTTGAAAATTTTCATAAATCTCCGTTAGATAAGCTAAACTGCAATATTGTAAAAATAATACAAAGCACGTGTTTGAAAATTAATAGTAAAGAGTTTGGGGGTTGGTTTTTTGTTTGGATTTCATTACATCACTAGTTTCAATGTCCGTCAAAAACATTATTTTTAGAGGTTTGATTTGTTAAACATTTTCATAACTCCCCATAAAAATGCTAAAATGAAACTAAGCAAAAATAACTACAAATTATATATTTCAAAATATGTTCTAATCACTTTGTCTTTAAATCATAGATTCCGTGTAATAACATTATTAGTTTAAAAAAATGTACTTAGAAAACCTTTTATCTGAGATATAACTCATGCCTATACATTTTTACATATCGTCAGAGAACACTATGATAAAAAGGAGTAAAAGCATTAGAAATTACAGCATACAATTCCAAATGAATGAGTTTTCTCTTAAATCCTTGTTCATTTCTCTAAGAGTCTAATTTAACATTCGGTAGAAAACTGTGAACTATAAGGACTATACAAATTGAAAGATATGTAACTAGAGCTATAGGGTCTATACAAGACGGAAGATGTGCAATTAGAGCTATAGGGTCTATACAAATTGAAAGATATGTAACTAGAGCTATAGGGTCTATACAAGACGGAAGATGTGCAATTAGAGCTATAAGGTCTATACAAATTGAAAGATATGTAACCAGAGCTATAGGGTCTATACAAGACGGAAGATGTGCAATTAGAGCTATAAGGTCTATACAAGATGGAAGATATGCAGTTAGAGCTATAGGGTCTATACAAGGTTAAATATATGCAACTAGAACTATATGGTTATACGAGGTGAACTATATGCAGCTAGAGCTATAGGGGGTCCATAAAAGGTGAAATATATGCAACTAGAGCTATAGGGTCTATACAAGACGGGGGATATGCAACTACAACAGGTTTAGGGTCCATACATGGTGAAATACATACAGCTACAGCTATAGGATCTATACAAGATGGGGGATATGCAACTAGAGCTATAGGGTCTATACAAGGTTAAATATATGCAACTAGAGCTATAGGGTCTATACAAGGTGAAATATATGCAACTAGAGCTAGGGGGTCCATACAAGGTGAAATATATGCAACTAGAGCTATAGGGTCTATACAAGACGGAAGTTATGCAACTAGAGCTTTAGGGTCTATACAAGACGGAACATATGCAACTAGAACTAAAGGGTCTATACAAGGTGAAATATATGCAACTACAGCTATAGGGTCTATACAAGATGGAAGATATGCAATTAAAGCCATAGGGTCCATACAAGGTGGAATATATGCAACTAGAGCTATAGGGTCTATACAAGATGAGGGATATGAAACTAGAGCTTTGGGTCTATACAAGGTTAAAAATATGCAACTAGAGCTATAGGGTTTATACAAGATGGATGATATGCAACTAGAGTTATTGTGTCTATACAAGACGGAAACTATACAACTAGAGCTATAGAGTCTATACAAGACAGAAGATATTCAACTAGAGCTATAGGGTCTATACAAGACGGAAGATATGCAACTAGAACTATATTGTCTATAGGCTACAAGACGGAAACTATAAAACTAAAGCTATAGGGTCTATACAAGACGGGAGATATGCAACTAGAGCTGTATTGTCTATAGGCTACAAGACAGAAGATATACAACTAGAGCTATAGGGTCTATACAAGACGGATGATATGCAACTATAGCTGTAGGGTCTATACAAGACGGGAGATATGCAACTAGAGCTGTATTGTCTATAGGCTACAAGACAGAAGATATGCAACTAGAGCTATAGAGTCTATACAACACGGAAGATATGCAACTAGAGCTATATGGTCTATACAAGACGGAAGGTATGCAACTAGAGCTATAGGGTCTATACAAGACGAAAGATGTGCAATTAGAGCTATAGGGTGTATACAAGACGGAACGTATGCAACTAGAGCTATAGGGTCTATACAAGACGGAAGATATGTAGCTAGAGCTATAGGGTCTGTACACGACGGAAGATATGCAACTAGAGCTATAGGGTCTATACAGACGGAAGATATGCAACTAGAGCTATAGGGTCTATACAAGACGGAAGATATGCAACTACAGCTATAGAGTCTATACAAGACAGAAGATATGCAACTAAAGCTATAGGGACTATACAAGACGGAAGGTATGCAACTAGAGCTATAGGGTCTATACAAGACGGAAGATATGCAACTACAGCTATAGAATCTATACAAGACAGAAGATATGCAACTAAAGCTATAGGGACTATACAAGACGGAAGGTATGCAACTAGAGCTATAGGGTCTATACAAGACGGAAGATATGCAACTAGAGCTATAGGGTCTATACAAGACGGAAGATATGCAACTATAGCTATAGGGTCTATTCAAGACGGAACATATGCAACTAGAGATATAGGGTCTATACAAGACGGAACATATGCAACTAGAGCTATAGGGTCTATACAAGACGGAAGATATGCAACTAGAGCTATAGGGTCTATACAAGACGGAAGATATGCAACTACAGCTATAGGGTCTATACAAGATGGAAGATATGCAATTAAAGCCATAGGGTCCATACAAGGTGGAATATATGCAACTAGAGCTATAGGGTCTATACAAGATGAGGGATATGAAACTAGAGCTATAGGGTCTATACAAGGTTAAAAATATGCAACTAGAGCTATAGGGTTTATACAAGATGGATGATATGCAACTAGAGCTATTGTGTCTATACAAGACGGAAACTATACAACTAGAGCTATAGAGTCTATACAAGACAGAAGATATTCAACTAGAGCTATAGGGTCTATACAAGACGGAAGATATGCAACTAGAACTATATTGTCTATAGGCTACAAGACGGAAACTATAAAACTAGAGCTATAGGGTCTATACAAGACGGGAGATATGCAACTAGAGCTGTATTGTCTATAGGCTACAAGACAGAAGATATACAACTAGAGCTATAGGGTCTATACAAGACGGATGATATGCAACTATAGCTGTAGGGTCTATACAAGACGGAAGATATGCAACTAGAGCTACATTGTCTCTAGGCTACAAGACGGAAACTATACAACTAGAGTTATAGGGTCTATACAAGACGGGAGATATGCAACTAGAGCTATATTGTCTATAGGCTACAAGACAGAAGATATGCAACTAAAGCTATAGGGACTATACAAGACGGAAGGTATGCAACTAGAGCTATAGGGTCTATACAAGACGGAAGATATGCAACTACAGCTATAGAGTCTATACAAGACAGAAGATATGCAACTAAAGCTATAGGGACTATACAAGACGGAAGGTATGCAACTAGAGCTATAGGGTCTATACAAGACGGAAGATATGCAACTAGAGCTATAGGGTCTATACAAGACGGAAGATATGCAACTATAGCTATAGGGTCTATTCAAGACGGAACATATGCAACTAGAGATATAGGGTCTATACAAGACGGAACATATGCAACTAGAGCTATAGGGTCTATACAAGACGGAAGATATGCAACTAGAGCTATAGGGTCTATACAAGACGGAAGATATGCAACTAGAGCTATAGGGTCTACACAAGACGGAAGATATGCAACTAGAGCTATAGGGTCTATACAAGACGGAAGATATGCAACTAGAACTATAGAGTCTATACAAGACGGAAGATATGCAATCAGAGCTATGGGTCTATACAAGACGGAAGGTATGCAACTAGAGCTATAGGGTCTATACAAGACGGAAGATATGCAACTAGACCTATAGGATCTTTTAAATATTTAACCGCGGTAGAAAATAATCGGAAAATCTTTTGACAACATAAATTAATGGAAATAAAACAGGCTTCAGGAATGAAATTAATGTCCGTACAGTTTTAACGATGGCTGTGTTTAAACAATGCATTAATAATATGTTCTAAACATTGTAGTCTTTATGGCGATAAAAGGAGCGAATAATGTCGTCACACAGGCACACACATACGCTCATCCTGCAAGTGTGAATTCGAAAAGTTTTACTTCATAATATTGAAAACAAGTTTATAATGGTAAAATTTTAATTAGCTAATTTAATACTCTAACAATTTAATGAGTTTAGACGGAAATAAATAAACACATCGGAACTACTCCTTGGTCAAAATATTACAAATATTTTCGATGCCTTTAATTTTAAAATCCTTCCTTTTTTTATTGATTGTTTTGTAATTTTTATTTTTTTATAAAATTTACTTTTGGCGTACAACAATGCTAAATTCAAAAATCTGTGTTAATTTATAGTGTTTGTAAGATATCATTAATTTCTTTAACTAGGTGACAGACCTTTTTCGCATTACTCCAAACTTATTGCATAGTTGATGCAATGGTTTTTCGCTCGTTGGTTTAAGACCACATATTGGTCTTAAATTGTTTTTGGTTAGAGCAAGTTATTTTAAAATTGTAGGGGATTAAGTTCCCCAAGATTCCTTCCAGGGTGGTCAGTTTGTAGCTTAGACAGCGATATTCAATGGTAGCGGTAAGACATTGCTACGACTAAATAAGGCATTAATTTCAGCCTAGGTTTACTGGAAGACGACACACGTTCGAAAAAGCACATTATTAACAAGGATCAACAAAATTGTTAAAAAAGCAATTAAAAATCTGTTAAAAACCCGCTTAATGACTTAAATATTAAATAACGGTTTATTCAAACACGTTTTAATATTATTCATAGGCCTTTTATATAGTTCCAGATTTGTCGCTCTTGTAACACCTCCATCGCTCTTGCAGCTTGCCGCTTGCCGCCTGCCGTACGATTGCGTGTTTTACCGCTAGCAATCATCGACCGGGAATAAATAACTCATTTAGTTGTAGCAAGATGCAAGATGGCCGTTCCTCCCAACGGACCACACACATCGTTGTAGACTTTTGTTTCAGGCATACACTCCGTTCAAACGTTGTTGGACATAACGAAATGGATTTATCGAAGATTTATCGTTATGCGCGGATTGTTAGCGTGCATGCGCCCCACCACTTTGTTATTCATATAGGTTTATTTTTCGCCACACTGTATTTAAGGCTAATAGCTCTATGTTTAACAATTGTTGCCTTCCATGACCGCCTAGTTGTTGAGCCTGCAAATCAGTTATTGATTCATTCCCTAAAGTTGATCGTTTTATTTAAGCACAATTACGAATATAATGAGGTCCAGTATAACTTGTAGCTATTTAATATTACGTCGACGTTTTCATCACTCACAATAACACCACTGTTACGGGCCTTCTCAAAATAATTATTTTAAAAAACACAATAATTAGGAAAAAATACGAATTAGAAATTTTGGAACACAGCAAAATTAGGAATAAATTAACATTAATATATATATATATATATATATATATATATATATATATATATATATATATATATATATATATATATATATATATGCTGATACGTATTCCTTCACGGATGGCAAAAATATGATGAAGATATATATGCCTATATATATATATATATATATATATATATATATATATATATATATATATATATATTTATATATATATATATATATATATATATATATATATATATATATATATATATATATATATGAAGTTTTATACAGAGCACAGTAGCTTAATGATAAATAAATAACAATAACCTTTGCTACAAATATTTAAACACCCTTGATGTACATTTCGCCAACACAGTTAGCATCATCAGAAGGTTACAAACATACTCACCTTACTATATACATACTTATTATATATATATATATATATATATATATATATATATATATATATATATATATATATATATATATATATATATGAAGTTTTATACAGAGCACAGTAGCGTAATGATAAATAAATAACAATAACCTTTGCTACAAATATTTAAACACCCTTGATGTACATTTCGCCAACACAGTTAGCATTATCAGAAGGTTACAAACATACTCACCTTACTATATACATACTTACTATATATATATATATATATATATATATATATATATATATATATATATATATATATATGAAGTTTTATACAGAGCACAGTAGCGTAATGATAAATAAATAACAATAACCTTTGCTACAAATATTTAAACACCCTTGATGTACATTTCGCCAACACAGTTAGCATCATCAGAAGGTTACAAACATACTCACCTTACTATATACATACTAACTATATATATGAAGTTTTATACAGAGCACAGTAGCGTAATGATAAATAAATAACAATAACCTTTGCTACAAATATTTAAACACCCTTGATGTACATTTCGCCAACACAGTTAGCATCATCAGAAGGTTACAAACATACTCACCTTACTATATACATACTTACTATATATATATATATATATATATATATATATATATATATATATATATATATATAGGCCTGTTTTCATCTATTTTCATATCATTTATACTTTAATGTAGGCTACTTAAACAAGAATCTTACTTCGTATATTTGTGAGAAAAACTTTCGAGAGGTTATTAATTACAGTGCTCTCATTTTCCAGCATTAATTTTTCTCCATTTTTTAAAATTGAGAGCTTTGAAAATGAGAGAACTGTAGTTAATAAGCTCTCGAAAGTCGACTCGCAAAAATAGGACCTACCAAGAAAGAGTCTTACTTAAGTAAGATACACCTATACACCTACACACACACACGTGCGCGTGCGTATTAACTATAGTACTCAAATAATGCAACTATATACTGTTTTCTTATCCATTGCATTTTAATCTAAAATTAAATGCAATCCGTAAAAATTTTCAATCAACAACTTCCAACTAGTTTCATCTTCCATTATTACTATATGTGATTAATTATGTGTCCCAGTGCTTCTATTAGGAAGAGTGCAATTGAATGGGAACAATCTTAGTGACGGTTTTTTTATTGTTAGTAGTATAATTAGCGAAATTGTTTAAACTGAAAATATAAAATAGTTTTAAATATTTATAAATATATATAATTACATATAAATATAAAATATGTTTTCTTGTATAATAATCGAAAACAACTAAATTATATACAAATTAATATATATTTCTTGTGTGAATAACCTTAGTTGTTTTAATATCATTATATATATAAAAGACACTGATGAAGATCGGCACATAGGCTATATATATAGCCTATACATTATATACAGACTGCTATAATATTGATGTATTACACAAGGAAAAGGATTGGAAAAAGAGGAGCCTTGCGGAAATATAATATATAAAAAATAAGGATGAAATACATTGAATAAAATGACAGAATTAAAGGATTTTCCATCTGCATATGAATCTTTAGTAATAAAATTATAAGTGAAATTTAACATTTATGTAAGATTTTTGGTCACTCGAGATAATGAATATATAATATTAGAATGATTGTGTGGTTTTTCAATTTAAAATGTTGACTCTGTTATTAATAGCAGATGTGTTAGTGTATGTATCTGTGATTTGTCTGTTATTGTGAGAGAAATGTTTGACTAGTAGGCCCTAAATGGATATTTATTAAGAGTATTATAATTTGTTGATTTTTATTATGTTTTATATAATGGTATGTATTTTATAAACCGTAAGTTATGTTGTATATTTGTTTAATTAAAACTGTGCTCTTGAAAAGGAATTTCGGAAAAAAATTGGAAATCTGTCATTAGCCTATTTAAAAAATTATTAGTTATTAACAAACATTAAATATATATATATATATATATATATATATATATATATATATATATATATATATACATACATACATATTATATATATATATATATATATATATATATATATATATATATAGGCCTATATATATATATATATATATATATATATATATATATATATATATTTATATATAGGCCTATATATAAAACTTATATATAAATATATATATATATATATATATATATATATATATATACATATATATATATATATATATACTATAATATGTAATTATAAAGAAATAAGACAAAATACAAATACAAGAATAATTTATTGAACGTACAATTCAAAGCTTTTCGTTGGCAAACAGTACCAACATCATCAGGAATACTAAAGAATTAAAATCAAACATACATGTGCACATGTATGTTTGATTTTAATTCTTTAGTATGCCTGATGATGATTATACTGTTTGCCAACGAAAAGCTTTGAATTGTACATTCAATAAATTATTCTTGTATTTGTATTTTGTTTTTTATATATATAATGGTATTTTATTATTTGACTTTTCTGACAACAAACAAAAAATGCTAAATTACCAACAGCTGGTAATCTTTCTAAAAATAACAAACAGCTGATGCTCGCAACGCAGCAAAATTGAAAACAAGAAAATTATATTTAATATTTTTCTTACATATATATATATATATATATATATATATATATATATATATATATATATATATATATATATATATACAGTGCAAACTGTATGTAGGCATATATATTATATCCGTCAAACTCAGAAAAAACATAAAGATAGATATAAAGAGCATTTTAATGCCTATGAAAAACCAGACATATATAAATCGAATTTTGATAGCCATTGTATCAATAATAATCATATATTTCCTAATATCGATGATATGATAATTATAAAAGAAATTGACAAAGGCTTAAGAATGAACATTTGTGAAGCTTTAGAATTATATAAATATAATTTTAATAACAAAATGATAAATGAACAGATACAAATTAAATCAAAATATGACACTATATTTAATGTATGTAATGTTAAGGCAGCAAATTATTAAATTTGACAATATTTTAATAGATTTGGCAACATTGTTAGATGTTGTCTAGCTATCACTTTTATGTTTGATTTTCTTCATTATTCCTGAGGATGTTTGTACTGTTTGCCAATAAAAGGTTTGAATTGTATAATTCAATAAATTATTCTTGTATTTGTACGTATTTTGTTTTTTCATTGTTGCACAAGATTACATATTTTGTTATATATATATATATATATAAATATCGCAATATTTATTCTTGTGTATTAATAAAGAACTAAGTCAAGATACAAATACAAGAATTATAATTGAATTTACAATTCAAAGCTTTCGTTGGCTAACAGTACCAACATCATCAGGAATATTAAACAATTTAATATTCCTGAATTGTTTATTATTCCTGATGATGTTGGTACTGTTAGCCAACGAAAAGCTTTGTATTGTAAATTCAATTATAATTCTTGTGTTTGTATCTTGACTTAGTTCTTTATATATATATATATATATATATATATATATATATATATATATATATAATTTTTAACAATTGTAATAAATACAAAACCCGAACTAAATATTTGAATAGGCCTAATCACAACTGGAAATATAAGCATACCAACGTCGTTGAACAGACTTAGACCTATTTAGTTTGGCCTCCTATAATTTGACAATTAAATTGAAAACAAATAAAAAATTTCATAAAACGCTAAAAACTAGTAACAAAAAAAAACTTAAATTAACAAATTTACCAAGATCTTATAGCCTACGATATGTACATCGAAATATGATTCGTACAAGAATTTAAGAATATTAATTTAGTAAATCGTTAAATATATGCATATATGCGTATACAGTTTAATATATGCGTATTACAAGGAAATAAAAAATATTTATACAATAAACTATAGTCTTATATTGATTGTTTAATCATATAAATTGATTGACTATACAATTTAACCTTATATGCCTATAAACATTACTTAATGTTTATGTAAAAAAAAGTATAAAAATTAAAATACCCAAACTGAATTGAATATCGGACATATTAAAGACAGATATGTATTTTATAATAATTTATGTATTTTATTTAAAACAAATGAATAGGCTATCCCAAATATTTACAAATTTTCAAAATTTACTGTTCCTGTATAAATAATGATAACTATAAAGTTGACATCCAGTTATTTGTCTTAGGCATGAATATTAAAAAAAACTAGGATTTAGCAAATTTAATTTTAAAAGATAATTTAAATATTACTAATGTTATTAAATTTACTAAACCATTATAGATAATTAGGTCTAATAAAATCATTATGTTTCAATTTTCTAATTGATAGGCCTATAGTGATCTATAATTTATTACATTTTTATTCCTGATTATTATTCCACTCTTGGGCTTTTTCTTAAATATTTGTATAGGTTTATTAGTAAATTGTATGAACGAAACTGTTGCTTTATAACAAATATATAAGTAAACAAATTTTTACTATAGCGTAGGGGAAGATTTGGTGGTGATCCCCTCAAAAGAATTATAAATTTTATTTTTTTATCTGTAATTGGTTAGACAAATATTTGAATTTCACTAGTTTTCTAACAAACTTCATAATAATCAAAAATTCACATTAGAATATTTAATTATAATTATAAAATGGTTTCCATAAGGGTATAAAACTAGTTAATAGTAACCTGACCGTTATTAATGCGTAATACTGATTGTGCGTTATGTAGTTTGGCTATTTCTGACAAACGAACCATCCAAAGAGCACCTAGACTAAATGTATTTGCCATGAGCATAATATTTCCTTATGGAATTGTATTTTGTGAAAGTTAAATTTAGAAATAAACTTTATTCACTTATTTTGTCAACGCGGGTGTAATTTTAAAAGTTACAAAACGTAAAATAGAGTTTAATTTTTTTTAAAATGCGTTTTAGGTGTGAATTAATTGGCATATGACAGAAAACTTCGAACTATACAAACACCAGCAAAACCACCCACAACATATTCTAAACGACAAAACACACTCACAATCAAATTCCATTTTTGAAAACGTAATTACCAACTACTCCATGAACAACGACATACCACAGACTCACACTAATGCAACACACCTGAGCAACAGTCTTGTCTGTGACTTACAGCATTGAATAATGCACTGATCTACGGGTCTGCTGAAAAATATCAGTAAGTACTAATTTTAGTACTTTTTTTTTACTCGGGTCTGAGCCCCCAAAACCCGCCCAGCCCTCGTGGCAGCCAACCTCTAGCGAGCTACCTCCGTCTCACATGCGCATGCGGTTAGTATCCCTACCGCGAGTGAAGGAAACGGGATTGATTGCCCATGTACCAGGCTCATAAGCTCTTTCCATAGATAATGGAGATGTGAAATGAAACAGTACGGAAAGTGTCGCGCTAAGAGCGGGATGAAAAAACCTGGCAAGAAAGAAACCCTGCCAAGAAAAATCCCGCGACAGATCATGCAGGAACCCTGGGAGCTTGGATCACCTTATGCTAAGAAATAAGGAGAGGTATTACCTTGCAGATACCTTGTTAGTGAGTCTATGGCAGGAATGACATGCACCTCTTCTTCTGCTGCCTACTCGAAACTGAAAAGGCATGCGATCAAATTAGTACTTCCGTTGGGGATAACCTGCGGCCCTGGAGATGTGTCCCTACGTCACCTGGAACATAACTGTGAAGCAGAAACCTTGAATCACCTACAATTTCTTGACAGGTGCTTTTATCTATGTAACCGCAACTGTACTATTTAAATGTTTACTCACTAAAGTGCAGATACGCGGGAGAGTGGTTGTCCATCTGATTTTGTTTTATAGTATTGGTTTACACAACTATTGGTTTTTATGTTTATTTTTTTGATAAATTGACTATTCAGTTTTTGTTTTAAGTCATATTCTGCTTGTGTCACTGGTTTTTAGTGAGTAATTTGTTATGATATAAAAAAACATTAACTAGAATACTGAGAAGGTTAAGTTTAGACAGACCCTCCATCATGTACCTTGGATCACAACAACGTCCTATAACATTGATCACTGATTATAGGTACATTAATCTTGCACCAGTGAGAGGTTTTAACATAAAAACGTTAACCAAACTACTTTTACTTCTCCCATTATAACTCCGGAGCAGGTACAGCCTTACCCCAAGGCTGCTGCTAGACAAAAGGCAGGCCTATAAAGTGGCAGAAGGCCTGGGTCTTTTAAAATAGCCTCGAATATCCCAGAGAAAGATACAATTCTAGAGAAGAAAAAGTCAAAATCAGTTCCCAAAACTTGAAATGTCAAGAGAAAAATACGAATAGAAAAGAACGTTTCATTACAAAGTTTGATTTTGATAGTGAATCTGAAATGAAAACATGGATTTGGTTTCAGAAGATGAATAAGATTCAACAGACGTAATGAACTAAGAAATAGATGAAAAACAAGAAGAAATTATTAATTTTTAAAGAGTAATATGTGAAGAAGGAGAATATGTTTTGGTAGGGTTTAGCAAATAGTGTGGGCCACCAGTGCAATATGTAGGAAAAATTATTTCCAAAGATCAACATGATTTTGAATACCAGATTCAATTCTATAAACGAATTGGAAATGGCAGCAAATTTTTGAAAGAATCCGAAGAAGTATTTGATATTGTAGCTGAAGAATTTGTGGTAAAACTCCCAAAACCTGTAGAGTTAAGTGGAACGGATAGAACTGATAGAAAATTGTGGTTCCAAGTATACTTTTCTAACTTTAACTTTAAAGGATTTAGTTACATAATGTTTTTCAAAAATGTAATTTGCAAACTCAATGTTTGAACTAACTATTATGTTGTAAATTTCATATTTTAACTTCTTGTTAGTATATTTGTAAACAAATTTAAAATGGATAAATATGTTTAAACAAATTCTCATTTATTATTTTTATAACAGAGAAATAAAATTCAGTTTCCTGTATAAAAATATTGTTTTTAATTTGTATTATATCTACTTTATAGGTACAAGTTTTTAATGATCCAAGTTACATTAGGCTGTGATGAGTGGTACATGATGGTCGTATACCATTGATCACATATCAATTAGATATATATATATATATATATATATATATATATATATATATATATATATATATATATATATATATAGGGCTATTGCAAGACGGTTTATTAGTTAAAGACTGAAAAAACACATTGTGTGCAGGGATAATGGTGCTACTTGGAGAGACTATTTCCACTGTTAATGTTAACAAATGGCTTTAACAAAAATATATATGTAAATTATGATCCAAAGTACAACAGTCTCCCTTAATACCAATGAAAATAAATAATCTTAGTCTCAAATGGTCCGTAGTACGAAAATAGAAAATTTTGATATTTTAATTAATTTAAAAATATGAATCTATTTCCATAACATTAGTTTTACAATGGCACTACTTCGCTGCCACGGTTAACATTTCTCTTCGCCCTATCAAGTGACCAACCAGAGATAACTATTTAATTTACTTAGTTCTACTATGCCCTTCGGAATTACAAGACTGTAACAGGCTGACTTCTCTAAGAGAGAGTAGGTCTTCACGCACGCAAACCTGCATATCTGAAATAAAGTGTTATATTCTTATTTTAAACTTCTATATATTCCCAATTCTTTTTGTATTATTCGTAGGTATATACAATTACAAACAAATATTATATATCGTATACTATCGTATGCAAATCAAAATCTTATGTAAACATTAAGAAATAAGTCAATAAATATTATTTTTGCGATTGGTTTGTAAATTCAGCATTTATCAAATGGTTGTTATCACTTCATTTAGGTACTACGACTTTGGTGTAGATTTTCCCACAGGTTTGGTCAGAGTATTCAATCTAACAGTACGATGTAACTGAATGTTAAAAACGCGGCGTTTTACGTAATGATTTGGCCTAAGTAAAGGTGAACAGAACACGCCGACTACTGGGGAAGGGGGTGAAAGAGGTCTTCGGGTTTGTCTCAAAGATTTATATGACCTTAAACATATTTACATTTTTTAATTTAGGAACCAAATTATTAAATCACGGATTCATTAAAAAAAGCCCTTATTTTAGGACGCCACACAACAAAGCGTACACAGCCTTCGTTTCCTTGTAGCTTGAGATATACCCAAATTTTCTGTTGTCCAAAAATATTTTATTTAATGACTATTCAATATGGTGTAAAAGGTAACAGGTATTTTTGTCCAATTGGAAAGCGTGGTAACAAGAAACAGCAGAAGAAAGTCGTATGGGCTACAGTTACAAAAAAGTAATTTCATGTTACAGTAACGATTTCATGTATGTTACTCTGAGTTAGCTGTATCAGGGTCGCTGAGAGGGAGGTTTAAGGGTCAAACTACCAGAAGGGAAAAGAAAATTCTGAACGACCTTTAAAAACTACCTCGTAGACTCAATATCTTGATCGAATTCTAGTTTATGAAAATTTAAGTTATGCTTTCAACTCCTCTTTACTTTTTGGCTGTGATCAAATTTTTTAAAGAAATGCCATCCTATATATTAATATATATGCCTACTTGGATTTAATGTGATTGATTCCAAGTTTGGAACGTAGTTAAACTTTTTTTTATAAATATTACATTATTTTGGTAAACTTGTAACTATGATTGCAGTGGGGTAATGACGTAAAATGGCACTAATAGTTATGAATAGATGCCATCCCCCCTCCAGAATGGAAACTGAAACTCTAGGAAAAATAAAAACGAAAAAGTAATATTAAAAAAAAATTAATTCAATTCCTACTCAGGTCAACTAAGTAGACGAATGCTTTTATTGTTACTTCCTAAATTTAATTTATTTTAGCTTAGTAAAATAAACTAACATTTTATCTTAGTTACTTTTTATTAAATAATAATATAAATAAGGCCACATAACATATGCGTTAAAACAGCTATTCTACCACATAACCTATAGACTAACATAAAATCACCTATTTTATGAAAATAATATGTCATCGCTTATTTGACCCGAATGAACGGAATTACAATATTGCATACCTTGCTCTTTTTTCGAAGAATATCCCTCCCACATAAAAATAAAATTAAGTAATCAATTTTATTTAATTACTTAATATTTGGAAAAATCTGTATTAACATCAAGTGTCATCTAATTGTATTTGAATTTTAGTGGAAGAATACAAAGTATTTTATTAAAGATTGATAATTAGTGCAAATATATTTTACCGAGCACTGTGTGACTGGAACGTAGACTATATTATATCTAAAAATAATGTTCTGCATACTCTATTGTGGTTATTTTCTTTCATTTATTTCAAAATCAACAGTTTTATTTTATTTATACTTTTATTTAGGATTAACATATATTTTACCGAGCACTGTGTGACTGGAACGTAGGCTATATTATATCTAAAAATAATGTCGTGCATAATCTATTGTGGTTATTTTCTTTCATTTATTTCAAAATCAACAGTTTTATTTTATTTTTACTTTTATTCATAATTGACATATATTTCACCGAGCACTGTGTAACTAGAACGTAGGGCCTATATTCTGTGTAAAAATAACCTAAATAAAAATAATGTCGTATATAATCTATTGCATTTATTTTCTTTCGTTTATGTCAAAATCACCTGTTTTATTTTATTTTTACTTTTATTTATGATTGACATATATTTCGCCGAGCTCTGTGTGACTAGAACGTCGGGCCTATATTCTAAGTACAAATAATCTAAGTAAAAATAATGTTGTGCATACTCTATTACGTTTATTTTCCTTCGTTTATGTCGAAATCACCTGTTTCATATAATTTTTACTTTTATTTATAATTGTCATATATTTCACCGAACACTGTGTGAGTAGAAAGTAATGCCTTTAATCTAAGTACAAATAATCTAAGTAAAAGTAATGTCGTGCATACTCTATTGCGGTTATTTTCTTTCGTTTATTTCAAAATCACCAGTTTCATTGTAGTTTTACTTTTATTTATGATTGACATATATATTACCTAGCACTGTGTGACTAGAACGTAGGTCCTTTATTCTAAGTACAAATAATCTAAGCAAAAATAATGTCGTGCATACTCTATTACGATTATTTTCTTTCCTTTATGTCGAAATCACTTGTTTTATATAATTTTTACTTTTATTTATAGTTGACATATATTTCACTGAGCACTGTGTGACTAGAAAGTAATGCCTTTATTCTAAGTACAAATAATCTAAGTAAAAATAATGTTGTACATACTCTATTGCGTTTATTTTCTTTCGTTTATGTCGAAATCACCTGTTTTATATAATTTTTACTTTTATTTATAATTGACATATATTTCACTGAACACTATGTGAATAGAAAGTAGAGCCTTTATTCTAAGTACAAATAATCTAAGCAAAATTAAAGTCGTGCATACTCTATTACGATTATTTTTTTTCGGTTATGTCGAAATCACCTGTTTTATATAATTTTTACTTTTACTTATAATTGACATATATTTCACTGAGCACTGTGTGACTAGAAAGTAATGCCTTTATTCTAAGTACAAATAATCTAAGTAAAAATAATGTCGTGCATACTCTATTGCGGTTATTTTCTTTCGTTTATCTCAAAATCACCAGTTTCATTTTATTTTTACTTTTATTTATGATTGACATATATATTACCTAGCACTGTGTGACTAGAACGTAGGTCCTTTATTCTATGTACAAATAATCTAAGCAAAAATAATGTCGTGCATACTCTATTACGATTATTTTCTTTCGTTTATGTCGAAATCACGTGTTTTATATAACTTTTACTTTTATTTATAATTGACATATATTTCACTGAACACTGTGTGAGTAGAAAGTAGGGCCTTTATTCTAAGTACAAATAATCTAAGCAAAAATAATGTCGTGCATACTCTATTACGATTATTTTCTTTCGTTTATGTCGAAATCACGTGTTTTATATAACTTTTACTTTTATTTATAATTGACATATATTTCACTGAACACTGTGTGAGTAGAAAGTAGGGCCTTTATTCTAAGTACAAATAATCTAAGCAAAAATAATGTCGTGCATACTCTATTGTGGTTATTTTCTTTCGTTTATTTCAAAATCAACAGTTTTATTTTATTTATACTTTTATTTAGGATTAACATATATGTTACCGAGCACTGTGTGACTGGAACGTAGGCTATATTATATCTAAAAATAATGTCGTGCATACTCTATTGTGGTTATTTTCTTTCATTTATTTCAAAATCAACAGTTTTATTTTATTTATACTTTTATTTAGGATTAACATATATTTTACCGAGCACTGCCTGACTGGAACGTAGGCTATATTATATCTAAAAATAATGTCGTGCATACTCTATTGTGGTTATTTTCTTTCATTTATTTCAAAATCAACAGTTTTATTTTATTTTTACTTTTATTTATAATTGACATATATTTCACCGAGCACTGTGTGACTAGAACGTAGGGCCTATATTCTGTGTAAAAATAACCTAAATAAAAATAATGTCGTATATAATCGATTGCATTTATTTTCTTTCGTTTATGTCGAAATCACCTGTTTTATATAATTTTTACTTTTATTTATAATTGACATATATTTCACTGAACACTGTGTGAGTAGAAAGTAGGGCCTATATTTTAAGTACAAATAATCTAAGCAAAAATAATGTCGTGCATACTCTATTACGATTATTTTCTTTCGTTTATGTCGAAATCACGTGTTTTATATAATTTTTACTTTTATTTATAATTGACATATATTTCACTGAGCACTGTGTGACTAGAAAGTAATGCCTTTATTCTAAGTACAAATAATCTAAGTAAAAATAATGTTGTGCATACTCTATTACGTTTATTTTATTTCGTTTATGTCGAAATCACCTGTTTTATATAATTTTTACTTTTATTTATAATTGACATATATTTCACTGAGCACTGTGTGACTAGAAAGTAATGCCTTTATTCTAAGTACAAATAATCTAAGTAAAAATAATGTCGTTCATACTCTATTACGATTATTTTCTTTCGTTTATGTCGAGATCACCTGTTTTATACAATTTTTACTTTTATTTATAATTGAGATATATTTCCCTGAGCACTGTGTGACTAGAAAGTAATGCCTTTATTCTAAGTACAAATAATCTAAGTAAAAATAATGTCGTGCATACTCTATTGCGGTTATTTTCTTTCATTTATTTCAAAATCATCAGTTTCATTGTATTTTTACTTTAATTTATGATTGACATATATATTACCTAGCACTGTGTGACTAGAACGTAGGTCCTTTATTCTATGTACAAATAATCTAAGCAAAAATAATGTCGTGCATACTCTATTGCGGTTATTTTCTTTCATTTATTTCAAAATCATTAGTTTCATTGTATATTTACTTTAATTTATGATTGACATATATATAACCTAGCACTGTGTGACTAGGACGTAGGTCATTTATTCTATGTAAAAATAATCTAAGCAAAAATAATGTCGTGCATACTCTATTACGATTATTTTCTTTCGTTTATGTCGAAATCACGTGTTTTATATAACTTTTACTTTTATTTATAATTGACATATATTTCACTGAACACTGTGTGAGTAGAACGTAGGTCCTTTATTCTATGTACAAATAATCTAAGCAAAAATAATGTCGTGCATACTCTATTACGATTATTTTCTTTCGTTTATGTCGAAATCACCTGTTTTATATAATTTTTACTTTTATTTATAATTGACATATATTTCACTGAACACTGTGTGAGTAGAAAGTAGGGCCATTATTCTAAGTACAAATAATCTAAGCAAAAATAATGTCGTGCATACTCTATTACGATTATTTTCTTTCGTTTATGTCGAAATCACCTGTTTTATATAATTTTTACTTTTATTTATAATTGACATATATTTCACTGAGCACTGTGTGACTAGAAAGTAATGCCTTTATTCTAAGTACAAATAATCTAAGTAAAAATAATGTCGTGCATACTCTATTGCGGTTATTTTCTTTCATTTATTTCAAAATCACCAGTTTCATTGTGTTTTTACTTTTATTTATGATTGACATATATATTACCTAGCACTGTGTGACTAGAACGTAGGTCCTTTATTCTATGTACAAATAATCTAAGCAAAAATAATGTCGTGCATACTCTATTGCGTTTATTTTCTTGCATTTATTTCAAAATCATTAGTTTCATTGTATTTTTACTTTAATTTATGATTGACATATATATTACCTAGCACTGTGTGACTAGAACGTAGGTCCTTTATTCTATGTACAAATAATCTAAGCAAAAATAATGTCGTGCATACTCTATTGCGGTTATTTTCTTTCATTTATTTCAAAATCACAGTTTCATTGTATTTTTACTTTAATTTATGATTGACATATATATTACCTAGCACTGTGTGACTAGAACGTAGGTCCTTTATTCTATGTACAAATAATCTAAGCAAAAATAATGTCGTGCATACTCTATTGCGTTTATTTTCTTGCATTTATTTCAAAATCATTAGTTTCATTGTATTTTTACTTTAATTTATGATTGACATATATATTACCTAGCACTGTGTGACTAGAACGTAGGTCCTTTATTCTATGTACAAATAGTCTAAGCAAAAATAATGTCGTGCATACTCTTTTACGGTTATTTTCTTTCTTTTATTTCAAAATCACCTGTTTTATTTTATTTTTACTTTTATTTATAATTGACATATATTTCACTGAGCACTGTGTGACTAGAAATTAATGCCTTTATTCTAAGTACAAATAATCTAAGTAAAAGAATGTCGTTCATACTCTATTACGGTTATTTTCTTTCATTTATTTTAAAATCACCAGTATTATTGTATTTTTACTTTTATTTATAAGTAACATATATTTTACCATGCACTGTGTGACTAGAACGTAGGTCCTATAATCTATGTACAAATAATCTAAATAAAAATAATGTCGTGCATACTCTATTACGGTTATTTTCTTTCGTTTATTTCAAAATCACCTGTTTTATTTTATTTTTACTTTTATTTATGATTGACATATATTTTACCGAGCACTTTGTTAATGGAAAGTATATGCTATGTACAATTAATCCATTATGAGTCCTTTGTATCTCTCTCAGCTTTCCATATTACTTTAAGCCTTGAAGTACAAAGTAGAGATGAGAAAGCAAAACGACGTAATATCCGAAAAACTGCTTTCTTGCCTCGTACAAGTATTGCCTAACTGATGTAAAATATGTAAGGTTGATAATTTCTATTACACACTTTAATATAGGCCTATGTTACGAAAGATGAATCCAAAAGCTTGGGTGTATTATTAACTAAACTGGAAGCCTTAAATTAATATAAGGTAAAAATGAACATTCTTTGTTGAAAAAATGTTAATGTAGACTAATATCATAAATGACTTAATTTTTTACTGTTTACAGTAATTTGTATCTCAAAAATGTGTCTTTGTATTATTTAGCCAACTACAATTAGACCTATAAGTCTGTATGGATTTTTAAAATACTTCCCAAGAGGAAAAAGTCTCCTAAAAAAAACTGAATAAATGAAAATGACCTTTATCCTTCTTTGTGTAGCAGTAGCTCCATTTGTATTCAAATCATATCGCCACTAAAACTAAGAAAATAGGGTTTTCCGTTTGGAAATTTTCAACCGAATTTCAAAACACACGTTAATCTTATGAATGTTTTCAGCCACCTTTCAAATTTTACATCTGTCTACAAATTTGTATAAACCCTTTTAAAAGACGGTAAAATAAAATGTTTATACCAAGTGAAATGAACATCTGCCTTAATTAGCCGGTGCGTTCATCGATGCTATAGCCCAGGTAGAAGCTCCCCGCCTCTGCCCCTCTCCCGAAATAATAAATGATCAAAATGTGGCCTCACTTCAATGACCGCCCCTCCGCAGAGCGGTTAAAACTAAAAAGAAACATGGCCGCCAAAGGGAGCAACAAAAACATCAAGATATTATAGACTGTGCCTAGATGGATAATTTTCTCCTCTTACCCTCCCTCCATCTCGTCAATGGGCACAAAGAATGTTACCGGTTGCCATATATGGGACACTTCCCTCCCCCTTACCGGCCCAACAATACAGAGGGGAAAGTGATAAATAATGAGAGCGCGAAGAGAAGAGAGAGAGAAAAAAGATGCAGAGTTAAGAAAGAAATTAGTTTCGGTTAAAAACATCTTGGTCTGTCTGTGTTGGTGTTCCCAGAACCAGAAACTAAGGAATGATTGCTTTGTAAGCCAAGGTAAACATAGGCTCTGGACTGGGACTACAATATAGGTAACAATCCTGATTAAGTGATAGAGAAATTGTCTCGCTTTATTTATCTTCGTTAATCGCAGTCAATTATCCCAGCTGTAGGCATATTGATAATTGCTTATCAACGCCATACAGTCGATTTATTAATTAACCATTTCGTTATAATCGCAGAGCGTTTGGGATTGCCTTCAAACAAGGATTTTGAATCCAACAGATAAACACTAAAATCAAATATTGATAACATGACTTGAATGCCAGCTTATATTTTTTTTTGGAGCTTTTGTTATTAATTTATGGTTTTATCCACTTGGCAAAAACTAACACAACAGAAAACATTTAATTATACAGAAACAACAAAAGTAACCACAATAGGCTATATTTTAAACGAACTATATACACTCAAATCAAACAATATATTCGAACACATATTTAAAAACAACTACATGAAAGATAACACATCACAGAACACCAAAACAATACAGACTCACAGTAACACAACACAGCAACAGTCTTGTCCTTGACTCATAGCATTGACGTAGTGAGTATTAACAAGGTAAGTAGTGTTTCTTTTTTTCCAAGCGGTATCAATAAATATACGTTACATATTTTATAATTCACATTAACAAGGCAGAACGTAAGCTGGCAGGTAAGATTATCTAAAGGAGTCAAATTTAAATCTTCACCGTAGAAGCTTTAAATAAAGACATAATTTATGTAAAAAATGATAATACTTACATAGGCCAATAAGAAAGTAGAATAAATACAGCGTCATCAGTATCCTGAACTCTAACTAGATTTGAGTATTACCTTATCGTTTGTTAAACTGTAGTAAGCTTAAGGGGTGCCAAAACAACAAGCAGCGGGTACGCAGATAGAAAAGGGGGTTCGCTCATCGGCGGCAAAAAGATATCGAGACTCAGCATGCGCAGGCTAATTCTCATGATTGCAGTATATTGCTGGCTGCATTAACTTATCTGAATAACATTTGGCCCTTAAACCCTTATTTATGGATATACTTAAACTCCACTTTACCAGACTTTCTGTAGCGCTATAATAAAACTCGAATATAGACCATTTAAATGTCCAGAACTAAATACCAGAACTTGTGGAACACCGTTTGGCTCACATTGGAAGATCTATACAATTACCCTTAAATCACTCGAATACAGCTATACCCTTACTAGCCTTTATCAGTAACTAATGTACTGCTTTGGTACACCAATAACAAAGACCACCTAACTACCTAATACTCGAACATTGCTGGTACAGTTTTACTAACAATAACATATCTACACAATCACCCTTAAATCACTCGAATACAGCTATAACCCTTATTAGCCTTTATCAGTAACTAATGTACTGCTTTGGTACACCAATAACAAAGACCACCTAACTACCTAATACTCGAACATTGCTGGTAAAGTTTTACTAAGAATAACAGATCTACAAAATCACCCTTAAATCACTCGAATACAGCTATAACCCTTACTAGCCTTTATCAGTAACTAATGTACTGCTTTGGTACACCAATAACAAAGACCACCTAACTACCTAATACTCGAACATTGCTGGTACAGTTTTACTAACAATAACAGATCTACACAATCACCCTTAAATCACTCGAATACAGCTATAATCCTTACTAGCCTTTATCAGTAACTAATGTACTGCTTTGGTACACCAATAACAAAGACCACCTAACTACATAATACTCGAACATTGCTGGTACAGTTTTACTAACAATAACAGATCTACACAATCACCCTTAAATCACTCGAATACAGCTATAACCCATACTAGCCTTTATCAGTAACTAATGTACTGCTTTGGTACACCAATAACAACGACTACCTAACTACCTAATACTCGAACATTGCTGTTACAGTTTTACTAACAATAACAGATCTACACAATCACCCTTAAATCACTCGAATACAGCTATAACCCTTACTAGCCTTTATCAGTAACTAATGTACTGCTTTGGTACACCAATAACAACGACTACCTAACTACCTAATACTCGAACATTGCTGTTACAGTTTTACTAACAATAACAGATCTACACAATCGCCCTTAAATCACTCGAATACAGCTATAACCCTTACTAGCCTTTATCAGTAACTAATGTACTGCTTTGGTACACCAATAACAACGACTACCTAACTACCTAATAGTCGAACATTGCTGTTACAGTTTTACTAACAATAACAGAGCTACACAATCACCCTTAAATCACTCGAATACACCTATAACCCTTACTAGCCTTTATCAGTAACTAATGTACTGCTTTGGTACACCTATAACAACGACTACCTAACTACCTAATACTCGAACATTGCTGTTACAGTTTTACTAACAATAACAGATCTACACAATCACCCTTAAATCACTCGAATACAGCTATACCCTTACTAGCCTTTATCAGTAACTAATGTACTGCTTTGGTACACCAATAACAACGACTACCTAACTACCTAATACTCGAACATTGCTGTTACAGTTTTACTAACAATAACAGATCTACACAATCACCGTTAAATCACTCGAATACAGCTATACCCTTACTAGCCTTTATCAGTAACTAATGTACTGCTTTGGTACACCAATAACAACGACTACCTAACTACCTAATACTCGAACATTGCTGTTACAGTTTTACTAACAATAACAGATCTACACAATCACCCTTAAATCACTCGAATACAGCTATAACCCTTACTAGCCTTTATCAGTAACTAATGTACTGCTTTGGTACACCTATAACAACGACTACCTAACTACCTAATACTCGAACATTGCTGTTACAGTTTTACTAACAATAACAGATCTACACAATCACCCTTAAATCACTCGAATACAGCTATAACCCTTACTAGCCTTTATCAGTAACTAATGTACTGCTTTGGTACACCAATAACAACGACTACCTAACTACCTAATACTCGAACATTGCTGTTACAGTTTTACTAACAATAACAGATCTACACAATCAACCTTAAATCACTCGAATACAGCTATACCCTTACTAGCCTTTATCAGTAACTAATGTACTGCTTTGGTACACCAATAACAACGACTACCTAACTACCTAATACTCGAACATTGCTGTTACAGTTTTACTAACAATAACAGATCTACACAATCACCCTTAAATCACTCGAATACAGCTATACCCTTACTAGCCTTTATCAGTAACTAATGTACTGCTTTGGTACACCAATAACAACGACTACCTAACTACCTAATACTCGAACATTGCTGTTACAGTTTTACTAACAATAACAGATCTACACAATCACCCTTAAATCACTCGAATACAGCTATAACCCTTACTAGCCTTTATCAGTAACTAATGTAATACTATGGTACACTAATAATAGAAACCCCTATCTGCCTACTACTCGTACCTTGTTGGATACGGTTTGGCTCACATTGGCAGATCCATGCAATCACCCTTAAAATCCCGCTAACATAGCTATACTCATACAAAGCTTTATCTGTGACTAATGTACTGCTATGGTACACTAATGATAGAGACGCCCTATCTGCTACTACTCGTGCCTTGTTGGATACGGTTTGGCTCACTTTGGCAGATCTTTACAATCACCCTTAAATCCCTCTGATACAGCTATACTCATACAAAACCTTTATCTGTGACTAATGTACTACTATGGTACACTAATATAGAGACCACCCCTTTGCCTATTACTCGTACCATATTGGTACTGTAAGGCTCACATTGGCAGATCCATGCACTCATCTTTAAATCTTCGAATACAGCTATACTCTACACTAATAATAGATACCACCTATCTGCCTTCTACTCGTCCCTTGTTGGATACCGTTTAGCTCACATTGGCAGATCCATGCAATCACCTTAAATCCCGCTTACATAACTATACTCATACATAGCTTTATCTGTGACTAATGTACTGCTATGGTACACTAATAATAGAGACCACCTATCTGCTACTACTCGTACCTTGTTGGATACGGTTTGGCTCACTTTGGCAGATCCATGCAATCACCTTAAATCCCGCTTACATAGCTATACTCATACAAAGCTTTATCTGTGACTAATGTACTGCTATGGTACACTAATGATAGAGACCCCCTATCTGCTACTACTCCTACCTTGTTGGATACGGTTTGGCTCACTTTGGCAGATCCATGCAATCACCCTTAAAATCCCGCTAACATAGCTATACTCATACAAAGCTTTATCTGTAACTAATGTACTGCTATGGTACACTAATGATAGAGACGCCCTATCTGCTACTACTCGTGCCTTGTTGGATACGGTTTGGCTCACTTTGGTAGATCCATGCAATCACCCTTAAATCCCTCTGATACAGCTATACTCATACAAACCTTTATCTGTGACTAATGTACTACTATGGTACACTAATATAGAGACCACCCCTTTGCCTATTACTCGTACCATATTCGTACTGTAAGGCTCACATTGGCAGATCCATGCACTCATCTTTAAATCCTCGAATACAGCTATACTCATACACTAATAATAGATACCACCTATCTGCCTTCTACTCGTCCCTTGTTGGATACCGTTTAGCTCACATTGGCAGATCCATGCAATCACCTTAAATCCCGCTTACATAGCTATACTCATACATAGCTTTATCTGTGACTAATGTACTGCTATGGTACACTAATAATAGAGACCACCTATCTGCTACTACTCGTACCTTGTTGGATACGGTTTGGCTCACTTTGGCAGATCCATGCAATCACCCTTAAAATCCCGCTAACATAGCTATACTCATACAAAGCTTTATCTGTGACTAATGTACTGCTATGGTACACTAATGATAGAGACGCCCTATCTGCTACTACTCGTGCCTTGTTGGATACGGTTTGGCTCACTTTGGCAGATCGATGCAATCACCCTTAAAATCCCGCTAACATAGCTATACTCATACAAAGCTTTATCTGTGACTAATGTACTGCTATGGTACACTAATGATAGAGACCACCTATCTGCTACTACTCGTACCGTGTTGGATACGGTTTGGCACACTTTGGCAGATCCATGCAATCACCTTAAATCCCGCTTACATAGCTATACTCATACAAAGCTTTATCTGTGACTAATGTACTGCTATGGTACACTAATGATAAAAACCCCCTATCTGCTACTACTCGTACCTTGTTGGATACGGTTTGGCTCACTTTGGCAGATCCATGCAATCACCTTAAATCCCGCTTACATAGCTATACTCATACAAAGCTTTATCTGTGACTAATGTACTGCTATGGTAAGCTAATAATAGAGACCACCTATCTGCTACTACTCGTACCTTCTTGGATACGGTTTGGCTTACTTTGGTAGATCCATGCAATCACCCTTAAAATCCCGCTAACATAGCTATACTCATACAAAGCTTTATCTGTGACTAATGTACTGCTATGGTAAGCTAATAATAGAGACCCCCTATCTGCTACTACTCGTACCGTGTTGGATACGGTTTGGCTCACTTTGGCAGATCCATGCAATCACCCTTAAAATCCCGCTAACATAGCTATACTCATACAAAGCTTTATCTGTGACTAATGTACTGCTATGATACACTAATGATAGAGACCCCCTATCTGCTACTACTCGTACCGTGTTGGATAGGGTTTGGCTCACTTTGGCAGATCCATGCAATCACCCTTAAAATCCCGCTAACATAGCTATACTCATACAAAGCTTTATCTGTGACTAATGTACTGCTATGATACACTAATGATAGAGACCCCCTATCTGCTACTACTCGTACCGTGTTGGATACGGTTTGGCTCACTTTGGCAGATCCATGCAATCACCCTTAAAATCCCGCTAACATAGCTATACTCATACAAAGCTTTATCTGTGACTAATGTACTGCTATGGTAAGCTAATAATAGAGACCACCTATCTGCTACTACTCGTACCTTCTTGGATACGGTTTGGCTCACTTTGGCAGATCCATGCAATCACCCTTAAAATCCCGCTAACATAGCTATACTCATACAAAGCTTTATCTGTGACTAATGTACTGCTATGATACACTAATGATAGAGACCCCCTATCTGCTACTACTCGTACCGTGTTGGATACGGTTTGGCTCACTTTGGCAGATCCATGCAATCACCCTTAAAATCCCGCTAACATAGCTATACTCATACAAAGCTTTATCTGTGACTAATGTACTGCTATGGTAAGCTAATAATAGAGACCACCTATCTGCTACTACTCGTACCTTCTTGGATACGGTTTGGCTCACTTTGGCAGATCCATGCAATCACCCTTAAAATCCCGCTAACATAGCTATACTCATACAAAGCTTTATCTGTGACTAATGTACTGCTATGATACACTAATGATAGAGACCCCCTATCTGCTACTACTCGTACCGTGTTGGATACGGTTTGGCTCACTTTGGCAGATCCATGCAATCACCCTTAAAATCCCGCTAACATAGCTATACTCATATAAAGCTTTATCTGTGACTAATGTACTGCTATGGTAAGCTAATAATAGAGACCACCTATCTGCTACTACTCGTACCTTCTTGGATACGGTTTGGCTCACTTTGGTAGATCCATGCAATCACCCTTAAAATCCCGCTAACATAGCTATACTCATACAAAGCTTTATCTGTGACTAATGTACTGCTATGGCACACTAATGATAGAGACGCCCTATCTGCTACTACTCGTGCCTTGTTGGATACGGTTTGGCTCACTTTGGCAGATCCATGCAATCACCTTAAATCCCGCTTACATTGCTATACTCATACAAAGCTTTATCTGTGACTAATGTACTGCTATGGTACACTAATGATAGAGACCCCCTATCTGCTACTACTCGTACCTTGTTGGATACGGTTTGGCTCACTTTGGCAGATCCATGCAATCACCCTTAAAATCCCGCTAACATAGCTATACTCATACAAAGCTTTATCTGTGACTAATGTACTGCTATGGTAAGCTAATAATAGAGACCACCTATCTTCTACTACTCGTACCTTGTTGGATACGGTTTGGCTCACTTTGGCAGATCCATGCAATCACCCTTAAAATCCCGCTAACATAGCTATACTCATACAAAGCTTTATCTGTGACTAATGTACTGCTATGATACACTAATGATAGAGACCCCCTATCTGCTACTACTCGTACCGTGTTGGATACGGTTTGGCTCACTTTGGCAGATCCATGCAATCACCCTTAAAATCACGCTAACATAGCTATACTCATACAAAGCTTTATCTGTGACTAATGTACTGCTATGATACACTAATGATAGAGACCCCCTATCTGCTACTACTCGTACCGTGTTGGATACGGTTTGGCTCACTTTGGCAGATCCATGCAATCACCCTTAAAATCCCGCTAACATAGCTATACTCATACAAAGCTTTATCTGTGACTAATGTACTGCTATGATACACTAATGATAGAGACCCCCTATCTGCTACTACTCGTACCGTGTTGGATACGGTTTGGCTTACTTTGGCAGATCCATGCAATCACCCTTAAAATCCCGCTAACATAGCTATACTCATACAAAGCTTTATCTGTGACTAATGTACTGCTATGGTACACTAATGATAGAGACCCCCTATCTGCTACTACTCGTACCGTGTTGGATACGGTTTGGCTCACTTTGGCAGATCCATGCAATCACCCTTAAAATCCCGCTAACATAGCTATACTCATACAAAGCTTTATCTATGACTAATGTACTGCTATGATACACTAATAATAAAGATCTCCTAAGTGTCTAATACTCGAACCTTGTTGGATACCTTTTGGTGCACATTGGCAGATCTATAAAATCATTCTTATTTTATTAGAATACAGCTATGCCCTTCCTAACCTTTATAACTGACTGATGTACTGATAACACAAATAACTTGTAACATTTCTTTTCCCTTTCTTAATAAAATGCTATGGGTTTTTAAGTTAACTAACGAACAATTATGAACCATCGCTACAAATATTTACACAACCTTTATCCAGATTTTGATAGCACAGTTAGCCTCAGGAAATTACAAACAAAGTCCTTTCAGTTTATTTGTAATTTTATTATGATGGTAACTGAACAAGGCTTTTTAATATTTGTATCTAATGTTTATAATGTTATCAAATAAAATTACGCTACTGTTTTCTTAATTGTTTTTGCCTTTGTCAGTTAGATTACTAAATTTGTTCAGCGTTCAGCCATTCATCCTGTCTTAGCGAAATAACGCACCAAAATCCCGATGCCGGTGATTTAAATAACAAATTATTAATTGCAGAGCTTTATGTTTTCAACACTTGTCTAAGTTTTACCAACTGAGTCTCCAGTTTGACCCCCCCCCCCCATAACATGATTCTAGTTGTATTTCATGTTAGGCTGTTAGTTTGATCTAATTTTGAAAAAAGCAAATATCCTAGCAGTAGAATTACTGATACAATTTATAAAGCATTTAAATATTAAAAAGTGGAATCCCGTTATTTATGATAATGTGCAGGTAGTTTTGTATACCATTATAATAGTCACCATACAGCTTCGGAACGTTCATCAATACAAAAACAATAAGTTGACTGATGCATTAAAATTTATTGTTTTTCATTAGCTGTCTGTCATAAAAGACATTCATTTCACTATATTTTATAATATGTTTTTGAAATTAATACTATAATAAAGCTACATATGTACATAAAAAGATATTAACTTCTTATTTTTTATATTAATTTTCTCTCGAAAACATGTTACTTATAAATTATATTTATTTACTTTACTGATTTTTGCAATATTAGCAAAGTTAAAAAAAAATGCAAAATTATTAAAATTGAAATCAACATTTTTTTGTTTTCGTTAAAGAGTAGGGTTACTCCTTTCTATCAATTCCTATAGCCCCAATAAGTCACTAATTTTAACCATTAGACAATCACTCTTCTTTAAGAAATAACGAATAACGTAGTATCTTGGTACACAGACAATTCTAAACATTTGTCTAAAACAGGAGCACAGAGATAATTGGAACACTGTCAGGCTATGGAGATGACTTCGCTAGGAAAGCCGTGGGCGACTCAGTGTATTGTAGGTTTTAAAATCAAAATTGTAGGTCTGTTAAAAGTACTATAAATTTACTATATTAGTCTGGTGAAGAAACTGCTCGTTAGTGTAATTAGAACGATTGTTATTAAATAAAAGCTAAAATTACCCATCATTCCAAACTCATATAGTCTACCATGTTTATTTTTATCTAAATCTAAAATCCTACTTTTCTAATAATTAACTTTTCAAATTGTGAAAAAACATTTTCAATTTTTCTTTCATATTTCATAGGTTTTTTAGTTTTAGATTATGATCCCTTTCTTGATAAATTTTTCCTACAGCTTTGATCACGCAATTATAATTAATGCTTGTAATAAATAATGTATGTTATCTTAATTAAATAATATCCCATAAGATCTATCTATTTGTATAAAGCCAGTTATAGTTTAGGTATTCAGAGAGTAGTATTTTAAAACAGAGGCAAAAACCGGTATTTTGGTATTTGCTAATTATCAGCTTACCACCTGATAAATTTCGTACCGAAAAGGTTTTTGTCCTCGCTACAGCAGCGTGCATTTCCGTTAGCCATTTTAAAATAAAATCACCTGTTACCATCACACGACTTCTGTATGAGAAACTCTTAACGTAGTAATAAAGCGAGGCGTGTAGAGCCAGAGTGGGCCAGTTTTACCCGCTTTGAATATATTATATTCTAGTTTCATTACAATACAGCTCAAAGGACCTTTTGAGATGAGTTTTATTTAAATAAAGTTTATTAATGCCAGCTAACCAGTTGATAGGCAAAGCGAAGATGGCCTCCCTCGTGTGTGCTGTAATACTACGATGGCAGCAACTCACTCATCAACCGATTGTATTACAATAGGGAAATGGTTTGTTTTATGACCAAACCTATCCTTATCATATAATTTGTAGTTATATTATACTATAGTGCACTATATTCTGATGTAGTATAACATATTACTCTGTTTTATAGAGAATTTTGGGTTTATAATGGATGTATGTGTTCTAAAGTAGGGTTATATTTGTTGAGATTAAATTTTTAGTATTTAAGGCGTCGAAGTAATGTTTTATTTTGTAAGTCAAGCATCCGGGTCCAGTTTTCTCCTGTATTGATATATTACGTCTTTCGTAATATATTTGTTTTCTTTTTGTTTACTTGCTTACTTAGTGAACACAGAAATTCTAAACAGTTAACCATAGTAGTTTAAAATAGGAAATAAGCTACTCCTCCAGGTTTGAGCTTCACCAAAAGTAAACATTTGGACTTAGTAAATCTATTAAAACCAAAGGTTGGTATGGTTATAAAAAAACAGCAAATTATATGCTACAGAGTAAAACGCTCCTATAGAATATAAAAATGCTACAGAATAAGATGTTCGTATCAGTTATCTTCACCTACTTCATAATATAGGCTACTTTGTGGTAACTAGAATCCAGAGTCTTGAGATGCTCAACCGTCATCCACCTGTTTCCAGTTTCTTTTTTCTAGCAAAGAGGCCGATGGATCAGCAGTGAAACATCCCTCCAAAGCTGGTTTTTACAGCGACCATTTTGAGGGCTACACCCCTGTCGGAACGATTAACAACTTCCATGGTGAGATTGCGGCTATAGTACAAGCTGCCAAACACCTTGTTCCATCTCCGATAAGTCAGCGCAAGTTGTGTTTTTTGTGGATTCACGGGCCGTTATAATTGCACTAACTAGTAATACCCCCATTGACTGTGTGCAAACAATGAGACCTTGACAGGCATGATTGAAGAAGAGTGGTACATTCTGCTGGCTCCCGAGTTATGTCGGCATTGAGGGAAATTAAAGGGCAGACAAGCTACCGAAGAAACGTAACACCTTGCACAGTCTGATAATACAATATCCTTATTGACAGCCAGAAGCCTGATTGAGTCGGATAAAAGAGCGAGACCCAGAAAGAAACTAGTATCGGGAATATATGGGAGGGCCTGGCGCATGCAGTTCTGATACCACATAGCCTATTAAGAGTGGAAGATGTTGCCAAATTGAGAATTGGGCTACCTGCAAGAACACTTATGTACAATAGGATTAGCAGTGTCAGAAATTTAATATCTGTGCAACCGTCACAAGATGGACAGCACAAGATGAATCAACACCTTCATAACTGCTCAGCTTCCCAAGACGGCATTGTCTTTACTGGGAGGGTAGGTGGAGAATGGCAGAGATGTGCCCTATGTGCAACCGTCACAAGATGTACGGCACAAGATAAACCAACACCTCCAGAACTGCACAGTTTTGTAAGACGTGGAAAAGCAAAGTCTTCATTGTCTCCACTGGGAGGCTAGGCGGAGAATGGCAGAGATGTGCCCTCTGTGCAACCGTCACAAGTTGAACGGCACAAGATGAATCAACACCTTCAGAACTGCTCAGCTTCCCAAGACGGCATTGTCTCCACTGGGAGGCTAGGCGGAGAATGGCAGAGATGTGCCCTCTGTGCAACCGTCACAAGTTGAACGGCACAAGATGAATCAACACCTTCAGAACTGCTCAGCTTCCCAAGACGGCATTGTCTCTACTGAGAGGCTAGGCGGACAATGGCAGAGATGTGCCCTCTGTGCAACCGCCACAAGATGGACAGCACAAGATGTACCAACACCTTCAGAATTGCACTTGCTTTATAAGACGTGAAAGAGCAACGTTGGCTTTGTCTTCACTGGGATTCTAGATGGAGAATGGCAGAGATGAGCCCTCTGTGCAACCGCTACAAGATTTACAGTAAAAGATGAACCAACACCATCAGAACTGCACAGTTTTATAAGACGCGGAAGAGCAATGTCGGCATTGTCTCCACTGGAATTCTAGATGGAGCGCCCTCTGTGAAACCGCCACAAGACGACGGCACACTATGAACCAACACCTTCAGAAATGTACAGCTTTATAAGACGTGGAAGAGCAAAGTAGGCATTGTCTCCACTGGAAGGCAAGGCAGAGAATGGCAGAGATGTGCCATCTGTGCAACCGCCACAAGATGTACGGCACAAGATGAACCACCACTTTCAGAACAGCACAGCTTTACAAGATGTGGAAGTGCAAAGTCGACATTGTCTCCACTGATAGGCAAGGCAGAGATGTGCCATCTGTGCAACTGCCACAAGATGTACGGCACAAGATGAACCACCACTTTCAGAACAGCACAGCTTTACAAGACGTGGAAGTGCAAAGTCGACATTGTCTCCACTGGGAGCTAAGGCAGAGAATGGCAGAGATGTGCCATCTGTGCAACCGCCACAAGATGTACGGCACAAGATGAACCAACACTTTCAGAACAGCACAGCTTTACAAGACGTGGAAGTGCAAAGTCGACATTGTCTCCACTGGGAGGCAAGGCAGAGAATGGCAGAGATGTGCCATCTGTGCAACCGCCACAAGATGTACGGCACAAGATGAACCACCACTTTCAGAACCGCACAGCTTTACAAGATATGGAAGTGCAAAGTCGACATTGTCTCCACTGGGATGCAAGGCAGAGAATGGCAGAGATGTGCCATCTGTGCAACCGCCACAAGATGTACGGCACAAGATGAACCACCACTTTCAGAACAGCACAGCTTTACAAGACGTGGAAGTGCAAAGTCGACATTGTCTCCACTGGGAGGCAAGGAAGAGAATGGCAGAGATGTGCCATCTGTGCAACCGCCGCAAGATGTACGGCATAAGATGAACCACCACTTTCAGAACAGCACAGCTTTACAAGACGTGGAAGTGCAAAGCCGACATTGTCTCCACTGGGAGGCAAGGCAGAGATGTGCCATCTGTGCAACCGCCACAAGATGTACGGCACAAGATGAACCACCACTTTCAGAACCGAACAGCTTTACAAGATGTGGAAGTGCAAAGTCGACATTGTCTCCACTGGGAGGCAAGGCAGAGAATGGCAGAGATGTGCCATCTGTGCAACCGCCACAAGATGTACGGCACAAGATGAATCACCACTTTCAGAACAGCACAGCTTTACAAGACGTGGAAGAGCAAAGTCGGCATTGTCTCCACTGGGAGGCAAGGCAGAGATGTGCCATCTGTGCAACCGCCACAAGATGTACGGCACAAGATGAACCACCACTTTCAGAACAGCACAGCTTTACAAGACGTGGAAGAGCAAAGTTGGCATTGTCTCCACTGGGAGGCTAGGCGTTGAATGTCAGAAATGACTCGATCCGCGGATACAGCAAAGTAAGAAGTGTCATTTTTCTTGATAAAAGTACTAAATTTTCCCTTTAATTCTCTTCCTTCTCTTCTTGCCATTTCTCCTAAATGAAATACATTACTACATAATACACAGAGTTTTGATTTAATATATTCGCTTCTCTAAAATACCATTTCTCTTGAGAAATCGTCGGCACTATTTATAGGAATGTTTATTATTTCCCTTCCATTTTCTACCTTAGCTCCACCTACTCTTCGTTCAGAATATCTAACTTCCTATAGATTGGGTTATGGTACAGCCTATCTCAGTGATAAAGAATAGATATATATCAGGGGATCCTGTAATTGCAAGTCGTCACTTGCAAGTCAGTACCAGAGGTTAATTATTTCCCATCCTTTTTCTACCTTTACTCCACCTACCCTTCCTTCAGAATCTATCTTCCTACAGATTGGGTTATGGTACAGCCTATGTTTGTGAATTTACGTATGAAAATTTGTACATGTGAGTCATACTCCTTGCATATACAATAGACCCTCGCTGTTCGGAATGGTGTGTCCTCGTCTTATTTATTTTGTAAAGGTGAACCTAACGATAGTCTATCATTTGCAGCAATTAAAGACTGGTTGATACGGTTCAAGAAACTGTTATCTCTCCTCAAAGTGAAAATTGTCGGTGAATCAGCATGAGCGGATCATGAAGCCGCAAACTCATTTTCAACGCATTAAAATTTTTTTTTTTTATTTCGGAGAGAGGCTAAAACAGTCGAAGTTTTAACCGCAGATGAGACTGGACTGTTTTGGAACAGAATGCCATTACGAACTTTCTTATCAAAGAAGGAGAACTCGGCTTCTATGTTGTTGAATGCTCCGCGAAGGATCGTTTGACTGTTCTACTGTGCAGTAATGCTAGCGGTTACATGGCGAAACCAATGGTAGTTTACAGATCCGTATCCCCTCACTGAAAGGCAAGTACAAGCATCATTCGCCGGTGTTGTGGAAAGCGAAGAAAAAGGCATGGGTAACCGAACCCCTGTTTACAGAATGGTTCCACTTTCTTGTTAAGGAAGCGGAATGTTTTTTTGAAATCGAAATCCGTTCCTTCTGAAGCTCTCCTCATAATAGACAATGCGCCTGGTCACCCCGTGCATCTAAATTAGTTTCATCTCAACGTGGAAGTGTTGTTCCTCCCACCAAACACAACAGCCATGATTCAACCTTTAGACCAGGGATTCGTCACAATTTTTATAGCCGATTATCTTCGTCGAGTTACTAAAGTTGGCGACAGTTTTACAGTGAGCAAATTCTGGAAAATATATGATATCGCGAATTGCATTTCTAAAATAAAAGAATCAGTAGACGAACTAAAGCCATCATAGTTGCAAGCACGTTGGAAGAAACTGTGGCAAGACTGCGTTAATGAGGACGATGCAACGACAGAAACTCACAACTTTGTCACTGATATTGTCTCAATAGCACATGGCAATAATTATGAAGGAATTGAAGAAAAAAATGATGTCGACAATATTTTGAAAACTGCGAACGAGAGCTGGAAGAACTAACTATCTAATCTGTGCCTATCTCGGTTAACAGACGAAGAAATCGTACTTCTCTTGAGATTTAAATCGTTTAGTTATCTTAACAATCTTTCAGTAACGCTCGTTCAAAATATCGACAATGTTTTTGGAATACTTGTGTATAGGTTTACATGTTAGAATATATAAAAAATTGTGTTAAAACCAGCAGAGACTATAATAGCATACTACATATATTTGAATGACAATAGTCATTCGAGGTACAGCTAAAAAATGCAGTAATTTTAGTATATTTTTGTGTATGGTAACGTGTCTAAATGTATAAAAACTCTGAAAAATACAAAAACTGTAAAATAAATTAACCCTATAGTAATGAAAATATCCGTTCTGACTGGTAACGGCGATCGATTCGCGCCTAAACTATCTGTACAGTGTCAACAGGGTTCAAGGGAGTTGTGTAGAATGTAACCATTCTTTATGTTACGCAGTTACGTTTTTATTAGTCTAACAGGTCAAAAGCAAAATATATTAAACCACGAAGGTACACTAATTGTTGCTACACTATAAATAATTAGGCATGTCACGCTATCCCCTTCTCTCTCTCTCACACACTCTCTCTTTGTTGTTATTAATGTAATTATTAACTGTTATTTTGTAAGATACATTTCTGTCCTATTGACTACAGCCAAGGAACTTGGGTTTATTTCCAGCCAACCTGTGTCCATTAAAGCAATTTAAACGTCAGGGTTGTCACGCAAAGTTGAGCCACTGCCTTCGTGATACTCAGTATGGACCAACGAGGGCACACTTTGCCACTTACAGCGAGAGGTTACAATTAATTGCTGAAATAACCTCATTGAATTTTGTACTATAAATGAATAAAGTTCACGCCACTTATAGTGTGGACCAAACCAACTGTATAGAGAAGGTTTAATACATATGTTTACTAATCGAAATTTTTATGAATATTTTTTTAACATACATAAGTAAATAGAATTTCTAAGATAAAATAAAGGCTATATTTTTAGGCCTAATACTCGGTTCAGCAAAACAAAAATGTTATGAATAATAACTAGTGTGTGTATTTGCAATAAGGGCTTTGATAACATGTACCATCGCAAGATACATTGTATGTACATCTACTCGGAAATATCAGTGGCTTGGAATCGTAACTGTAGTAAAAAGAAGGGGAATACGATATTTAACGAAAGTAATCATGAAGAAACAGTTACTGACAATGTAAAAATATCAACATTAAGACAAGCTTTATAAAGCTTGTATTAGGAAAAAGAAAGTAAATGTTGACAGTTAAGTACTGTGAGGTGATTGAATAAACAATGTGAAAAGAAGGGATGACCAGGTTGCACAAAGTGTTGGTAATTTAAAATCAGTAAATAAAGTATTTAAAACTCTTACCTCAACAAATCCGACCTTAAAGTCGAGCCCTAGTGTTAGTCCTAAACAAGGCACATGAGGGTAGCGAGGATCTTTATTTAATGTAAGGCACGGACTGGTTCGATACTGGGACAAGTGTTCCTCCAACTAGAGTCTATGGTTTAGACAGATTTTCTAGAGCTACTCCCCCTGGATGGTTACCACTAATGAATTTTCGAAAATCTTGAGTGTATCAAAATACATCCAAATACGATTATAAACACGGTTAGGGTTGAGATAAATGCATACTTTAGAATACAGTAACAGTATAGAAAATGTTTCTCCTAATAATTATTAGAAACAGTATTACTGAATATTTACCTGAGGTATTTCATTACATGATTATTCACACGTTTTAAATCTGAATTTAAAAAGAATAATTACAAGATAAGATATAATATGTAGGATTTTAGGAAAATTCGTCAAGGGAATTTCAAACATACATTACTCAACGTATTCGTCTGACAAACTGATATGTATATCGTATTATTC
>JBAIZL010000002.1:232011142-232083642 GCA_036971475.1 Prosapia bicincta | reverse complement strand
GGGATAGGTTTACAATAGAGTGTAAATTAGTAGACTTCAAATGAATCTAATTATAAGTTGTTGAGTGTTGGTTCCATAAGGTTATCTAAATATTCTTCGTCTGACAACACTTTTCCGATTACGTTGGATATCCACTTGTCATCTTTTATTACGGTTAAAATGAACACCTCTCAAGGACGGAGCCTGGGGGTTGTGAACTACAACTCATAGAAGAATTAAGAAGTTTGTTTTCAATATTTTGTAAGCTACAAAATTATTTTGAATTGGCTAGTTTTGTAACATATTTTATAATAATTTGAAATTCTCAAATGGTAACTCAAATATGGCAATATGCAAACGTTTGCTACGAAACGGGGCAGTTAACTGAGAGCTAAGAATAAATATGCATATGCAATGGACTTCAACATTGATTGTATGTTTCTGAAATAAAACTTTCGAAGCAAACAAGCTAAAATTTATATTTTTAGGACAATTGGTATAACAATATATGAAATATTTAACGAGTTTTAAGTGCATTATCACACAAAATTGTTTTCAGATATAATTCCCTTCGAAATCCCCCTAGACGTAAGACAGCTTCAGGTATTGTAGTTTTGAAACTAATCAGCAAGTGAGTTTGAATGTATTCACCTAGTTACGCAATAATTTCTTATAGTAATATTGAAATATTTCAAATGTATTAAACACAAATAACTTAGTTATACTGATGATGAATGAGATAATTATTAATAAGCTTAAAATAAATTATATTTGTATTTAGTTAATTAGAGCTTAGCTAGTGAGAACTTAAAGTAATATCTACTCAGTGTTCAAATTAATGTTTATTATTAACTGTTGAAGAATTTGTCTCAAGGTATATTTATATCTTGAAATCTCTACAAAGGAAACCATAAATCCAGGAACCTTATCTTTCTTATTTAATTTAATTCCTCTATCCTCTAAACATGAATCACAAACTTATAACCAATTTTTGAAGTGAAAACTTTTATAGCGACACCTATAATAACTTACTTGGTGGACATAAATATACAATTTCGCGTCAGCAAAATTTCTGTCAATATATTTTTTGTGAATTATAACATATGATTTCATATATCAGATTTTTTCATGTTATACGTTATGTTGTAAACAACTGTTACAACACGTAGGTTTTGCTACTTCATTTATTGAACATTGTTAAGAGAAAAAGGTTTATTAAATAGTTTTGATCAGTTAAATAAATATATAAATTAATTAAAATTTTGATAAAACTCAATACACATAATTTAATATAACCTTAATAATAAGTTATGTATTTTTAATCCAATTTTTGAAATGATAACATTCTTAGACGCGTCTGATAACAAATGTTTAGGTACATTCACATTGGCCAATATTAAATGTTTTTCTCAATACAAAATTTCTGTAGATATGACTCTAAAGGTTTTCACTTGTGTTGGCACTACACCCCTCCCTTACAACTACCAGTACCTAATTTTGTTTTGATATTAAGCTCATTCTTTTAACTTGGGCTAGATTTAGACCGTGCTAAACCCATGTCAAATTCAACCTGTAGATAGTTAAGACTAGGTGAAATGAAAAAATTGTCCTCGCAAGAACGTAAAATTTTATGTAATTAAAAATTATGTGCAGTATTGATACTGAATGTTTCGAATCCATGTAGTTTCTAGGTTAACGTCATGAAGCCGTAGAAATTTGAGGAGCCCATTTTATAATAATGGGTTTTCATTTATTATAACATGTCAAATACAATTGGGATTGTTCATCTTTTGTTTTTACTTTCTCACTCATATATTTGTCAGTTTTTAATTCCTGCAGTGCAATGAGTAATGTTCCTTTATTAAATTATTTCTATTAGCTCACGATCTCCTGATATATATCTTGCACAAATTTTCAATTGTTAATAAAAAAACATTTTTATTCATCCAATCAAGTTCAAAAACATTTTTTTTTAACCTAAAGTGGATAACAATTGATATTAATACAGTTTTTCAAATATTTATTCAATAATTAAATTATTCAAATTTGAGGAATTTAGTTAGGATTCAAACTGAGTATATTCATGTTCGAAGTCTAGCCAACTTTACCATAACTAGAAAAGTATTTCTCAGAGATATATATTTCCTTTTGCCCTCATCTGGTTGTCATCGAAACCTCCATTGCACAACCTTAAATTGTTGCCATGGTTACCACACAATATCATAAATAATGCTCTAGGATTAAAAATTAATGAAAAGAATAAAATAAACAAGCTGGATTAACGGTATCGAACCTTGCATCACAAGCAAACAATGCAAGAGGAAAGCAAAAAAACTACAATGAATGGAACAAAAAAACCGTATAAATAGTAACAAACAAAAATAATAGTTCAACACCATACATAGAAAGGAAAATGGAAAATTGCAAGGAAATTCGCTTTCAAGGAATATCCTTGTATTAAATACAGTACATATTTATATTAATTGTAATTATAAAATGAAAAGAAACTAAACATGTTTCTTTGTTGATTTAAGTACGAATTGACTTTAAAATTTGTTTATACTACTTGTTTATTGATAGACAGAAGCTATAGATTTTTTAAATTTCTTTTGAGTTTGTATAAGGAGTTGTACACAATGTTTTAATGTTAAATATTTGCAAATACACACCTAAGTTTTAAAAATATCCTATTTTGAATTTTACACATCAATTATTCAAAAATTAGAAATAATGTAAGTAGAAAAATATTAAAAAGTGTCGTCAAAGACTCAATTATTACTTACAGAGTCTCATCTGAATTTCTAAGTAAAAAGCAACCAGTGTTTGGAAATAGTTAATTAAATGTTCAGGATCTCTTCATATTTATAATGTATTTAATTAAAAGTAAATTACGTAACTACGTTTATATTTAGACTATAAAATTATTGTACGAATATTTGGATTTCTTGTGTTACATACTTCCACGGGAAGTAATTACCAACTCTCAAAGATCGTAATTTTAAAACGTTACACATTGGTTATTTGACAATTCAAGCGACATAAAATTTAAAAATTAAAATTGGAGTTACGTATGGGAGAAAGTATTGTTAATGTTTATACATTTTCTCAAGCATATACAGGATGGACGGCATATGCTCAAGAGGTATTAGGAGATTATTGTTCATAATTGTGGTCGTTCCGTGTCATTAGTACTTTTCCAATTGTCTAGCAAAAGGATATAGAAATGTATAATAATACTAGATATTCACATTTTCAATTGGTAATTTACACCAATCAAGTTTCGCCTTATATAACCCTTATACACCAGAAATGGGAATATATAACGAGGGTATAGTTGCCATTATATATTCCCATTTCTGGTGTATAAGGTTAATACAAGACAGATGTAAAAGTGTTAACCTTACTACTCTATGCTTCATATTATACGTCTTGGTGGGGCTAAAATTGTAATGGTACAGTTGCCATTAATTGCCACAGAAATGAGAAAATATAAAGACAAATATATTATTACATTTTTCGCCAAAGCTCGAGGTACAATATGAAGCATAGAGTAATAGGGTTCACACCATTACATTCGTCTTGTATTAACCTTTTAAAACAGAAATGAGAAAATATAATGACAACTATATAATTACATTTCTCGCCAAAGCTCGAGGTACAATATGAAGCATAGAGTAATAGGGTTCAAACCATTACATTCGTCTTGTATTAACCTTTTAAAACAGAAATGAGAAAATATAAAGGCAACTATATTTTTACATTTCTCGCCCCAGCACGAGGTATAATATGAAGCATAGAGTAATAGGGTTCACACCATTACATTTGTCTTGTTTTAACCTTTTAAAACAGAAATGAGAAAATATAAAGGCAACTATATTATTACATTTCTCGCCAAAGCTCGAGGTACAATATGAAGCATAGAGTAATAGGGTTCACACCATTACATTCGTCTTGTATTAACCTTTTAAAACAGAAATGAGAAAATATAAAGGCAACTATATTATTACATTTCTCGCCAAAGCTCAAAGTACAATATGAAGCATAGAGTAATATTGTTCACACCATTACATTCGTCTTGTTTTAACCTTTTAACACAGAAATGAGAAAATATAAAGGCAACTATATTATTATATTTTTCGCCAAAGCTGGAGGTACAATATGAAGCATAGAGTAATAGGGTTCACACCATTACACTCGTCTTGTATTAACCTTTTAAAACAGAAATGAGAAAATATAAAGACAACTATTTTATTACATTTCTCACCAAAGCTCGAGGTACAATATGAAGCATAGAGTAATAGGGTTCAAACCATTACATTCGTCTTTTATTGACCTTTTAAAACAGAAATGAGAAAATATAAAGACAACTATTTTATTACATTTCTCACCAAAGCACGAGGTACATTATGAAGCATAGAGTAATAGGGTTCAAACCATTACACTCGTCTTTTATTAACCTTTTAAAACAGAAATGAGAAAATATAATGGCAACTATATTATTACATTTCTCGCCAAAGCTCGAGGTACAATATGAAGCATAGAGTAATAGGGTTCACACCATTACACTCGTCTTGTATTAACCTTTTAAAACAGAAATGAGAAAATATAAAGACAACTATTTTATTACATTTCTCACCAAAGCTCGAGGTACAATATGAAGCATAGAGTAATAAGGTTCACACCATTACATTCGTCTTGTTTTAACCTTTTAACACAGAAATGAGAAAATATAAAGGCAACTATATTATTATATTTTTCGCCAAAGCTGGAGGTACAATATGAAGCATAGAGTAATAGGGTTCACACCATTACACTCGTCTTGTATTAACCTTTTAAAACAGAAATGAGAAAATATAAAGACAACTATTTTATTACATTTCTCACCAAAGCTCGAGGTACAATATGAAGCATAGAGTAATAGGGTTCAAACCATTACATTCGTCTTGTTTTAACCTTTTAAAACAGAAATGAGAAAATATAAAGACAACTATTTTATTACATTTCTCACCAAAGCACGAGGTACATTATGAAGCATAGAGTAATAGGGTTCACAAAATTGCATCTCTCTTGTGTTAACCTTATACAACCGAAATGAGAAAATATAACGGCAACTATACCACTACAATATTCGCCACACCATGTTGTACATTATGAAGCATAGATTAATAGTGTTCACACCATTATAACTGTCTTGTGTTAAACTTATACAACAGAAATGGACAATATGATGCATATTGTAGTAGGTTGTTTTATCCATTCTCTCATGTAATAACCTCATTCATCAGACAAGGGATTATTTAATGTCAAAAATACATTTGCAGTTTTTTTCTCCTCCCATAGAAGTACAATACGAAGCACATTGTCGTAGGTAATCTATCACTTCTGTCTTGTAATAACCTCCTTCACCAGACATGGGATTATTAAAGTCATAAATACATTTTTAGTTTTCTCCCCAGCAAGGTGTATAATATGAAGTACATTGTGAAAGGTCAGTCTATCTCTTCCGTCTTGTAATAACCTCATTCTCCAGACAAGGGATTATTTAATGTCGAAAATACATTTACAGTTTTCTCCCTAGCAAGATGTATAATATGAAGTACATTGTGAAAGGTTACTCTATCTCTTCTGTCTTGTAATAACCTCATTCTCCAGACAAGGGATTATTTAATGTCGAAAATACATTTACAGTTTTCTCCCTAGCAAGATGTATAATATGAAGTACATTGTGAAAGGTTACTCTATCTCTTCTGTCTTGTAATAACCTCATTCTCCAGACAAGGGATTATTTAATGTCGAAAATACATTTACAGTTTTCTCCCTAGCAAGATGTATAATATGAAGTACATTGTGAAAGATTACTCTATCTCTTCTGTCTTGTAATAACCTCATTCTCCAGACAAGGGATTATTTAATGTCTAAAATACATTTACAGTTTTCTACCCAGCAAGATGTATAATATGAAGTACATTGTGAAAGGTTACTCTATCTCTTCTGTCTTGTAATAACCTCATTCTCCAGACAAGGTATTATTTAATGTCGAAAATACATTTACAGTTTTCTCCCCAGCAAGATGTATAATATGAAGCATATTGTAGTAGGTAAGTCTATATCTTCAGTCTTGTAATAACCTCATACACCAGACAACTGATAATTTAATGTCAAAAGTACATTTACAGTTTTCTCCCCTGCAAGACGTATAATGTAAAGCATATTGTAGTAGGTAAATCTATCTCTTCTGTCTTGTAATAGCCTCACACACTAGATAAGGGATTATTTAATGTCAAAAATACATTTGCAGTTTTCTCCCACCATAGAAGTACAATACGAAGCACATTGTCGTAGGTAATCTATCCCTTCTGTCTTGTAATAACCTCATTCACCAGACATGGGATTATTAAGGTAAAAAATACATTTACAGATTTCTCCCCAGCAAGATGTATAATATAAAGTACATTGTGAAAGGTTACTCTATCTCTTCTGTCTTGTAATAACCTCACACACTAGATAAGGAATTATTTAATGTCAAAAATACATTTGCAGTTTTCTCCCACCATAGAAGTACAATACGAAGCACATTGTCGTAGGTAATCTATCCCTTCTGTCTTGTAATAACCTCATTCACCAGACATGGGATTATTAAGGTAAAAAATACATTTACAGATTTCTCCCCAGCAAGATGTATAATATAAAGTACATTGTGAAAGGTTACTCTATCTCTTCTGTCTTGTAATAACCTCACACACTAGATAAGGAATTATTTAATGTCAAAAATACATTTGCAGTTTTCTCCCACCATAGAAGTACAATACGAAGCACATTGTCGTAGGTAATCTATCCCTTCTGTCTTGTAATAACCTCATTCACCAGACATGGGATTATTAAGGTAAAAAATACATTTATAGTTTCTCCCCAGCAAGATGTATAATATGAAGCATATTGTAGTAGGTAACTCTATCTCTTCTGTCTTGTAATAACCTCATACACCAGACATGGGATTATTAAAGTAAAAAATATTTTTACAGTTTTCTCCCCAGCAAGATGTATAATATGAAGTACATTCTAGATGGTTACTCTATCTCTTTTGGCATGTAATAACCTCATACACCAGACATGGGATTATTAAAGTAAAAAATATTTTTACAGTTTTCTCCCCAGCAAGATGTATAATATGAAGTACATTCTAGATGGTTACTCTATCTCTTTTGGCATGTAATAACCTCATTCACCAGACATGAGATTATTAAAGTCAAAAATACATTTACAGTTTTCTTCCCAGCAAGATTTATAATATGAAGCATATTGTAGTAGGTAACTCTATCTCTTCTGTCTTGTAATAACCTCATACACCTTACAAGGGACTATTTAATGTCAAAAGTACATTTACAGTTTTCTCCCCAGCAAGATTTATAATATGAAGCATATTGTAGTAGGTAACTCTATCTCTTCTGTCTTGTAATAACCTCATACACCTTACAAGGGACTATTTAATGTCAAAAGTACATTTACAGTTTTATCCCCAGATAGAAATACAATATGAAGCATACTGCCTTTTAATAGCTTTATACACCCGACATGGGATTATTTAATGTCAAAAATATATTTACATTTTCTCCCCAGATAGAAATACAATATGAAGCATATTGTAGTACGTTGTGTTATCCCTTCTGTCTTGTAATAACGTCATACTCCCGACATGGGATTATTTAATGTCAAAAATACATTTACTGTTTTCTCCCCATATAGAAGTACAACATGAAGCATATTGTAGTAGGTTTTTTTATCCCTTCTGCCTTGTAATAACGTCATACACCAGAAATGAGATTATATAATGATAACTATATAATTATAATTTTCGGACCAGCCTTATTTAAAATATGATGCATTTCATATTGTAGAGGGGAGTAGCATTTTATAGGGGGTAGACGCTGAGGAAGGAATTTACATTGTTAGGAGAAGAACTTAAGTGGGATCCAGACGGTGGGAGGGGTCTAATCGAGATACCGAGTTCCTGGATATAAGGATAAGGTTACCCTTTCAAGGGAAAGTGTACAAATTTCAAATGCGTGGGAATGCAAAAGGATGGTCGTAGGTGTTGTTCAGGAGGAACTAGGAGGAGCTGGAGATGAGACCCAATGGAAGCGTTTGGAAGGATTCGAGGCTATTGAAGAACTGAGGTGTGTCATGGTAGCTTGAAGAATATATATGACCTAGACTGGGATAAGTGGGAAGATCTTTGCACGAAGAGCTCTTCCTTTCCTCAAGGGGAAGTAATGCTTGGAGTGAAATAAACAAGCGCTTATCGATAATGGCGCTAAGATACTTTACCGAATAAGGCAATACTGCCAAGAGCGATCCCTCCTTTCTGATTTTTAGTCGTATGGTAAGAAGATTGCTTCAAACCTTTCAGTGTGTATGCAGTTCTTCATGCCTGTAGCTAAGGTGACACGATGTCTATCTGCGCTTGGTGTTCGTGGAGGGCGATATTCCCTGAGCTACAATGAAAATAATTGCACCCGCGTACGATAGAGAGACTGGGATATCGATGGTACTGACGACGTAGAGGACAGGCTCGTAGGTCTATAAAGTCTACTACTAGAATATCTAGCAGATGATATGGTATTATAAAAAACACGTATTAAATGTTACTGTTATTAATTTACTGTTATTGTTTATAGATTTAAAATGACCATCTTTTATTTACGAAACCCTGTGATATGTAGAAGTATTTACGGTTTATTTATTGAAACAACTGTTCTTTATAGCTTATGAATCAAAATATTAGTTCTTGTTTTTTTTCTGAAAAACTCGAGTTGTGAAGAAGATGACTTTTTATATTAATACAAAGATCCAAGTTAAAAGTGTTTAGGTTAGAATAGATATTACAAATATTGTATTTGGAAAAATGTAAAGCTATTTCATCGGGTCACCGAGAGTTTTTCCACAAAATTTATTAGTCTTTGGATGGTTTTTGTAAACTAAAACGCTTTATTGAGGAAGAGGCCAACTCAGGAAATAGGAACAATGAACTGATTGGACGCGGGCAATTTCTTCAGTTAATGTGGCGAGAAACCATGTTCGATACTATTTTTCAAAGATATGATGAGACCATTATACTTGAAGCTTCACGCCTGAGGACTGCTTACTGTCAAACATCGCCTAGATTGTACAGAAACAACGGAAAAACAACAGCTGTTGAACCCATCAGGCTTGGCCTGATCTGAAAGCTTCTCTTCATTATAAATGAAATAATTAAATTATTATTATTATTTTTTTAAAGTAGTTCCTATATTAGTTGCTGCGAGTTACTAGTCAACTATACCTAGCAATTTCGTTAGGCACACGTACTTGTAAACACTAGCCTATATATACGATTGATCATCTCAATTTGGGCTAAAAATGTTCATTTTTTACACAGAAGTGGTAGTTTATCAAGCGTTGGACGTGTCAAAGTGTCCAATTTGTATTAAACCAGAATATTAGTTGATGCTTTTTTTTCTATGTCGGCTTTCGGATGGTGTGATCCTTTTTCAAGCGTTGGACCTATAAAAGTATCCAAATTGTGTAAAACAAATTTCTTTTTTGAAGTATTTAGAATGTCGCATTCCGAAATTGGATTACTTCCCTTTTCAAGCGTTGGATCTTCAAAGTGTCCAATTTCTAATAAACAAGAATCTTATTTGATAGTTTTTGATGGTAAGGGCATGTAGCACTTCTGGTAATAGGAGATAGGATACAATTATAATGATATCGTCAGGTATCTAGAGGATTAAGGTAGTGACATGCAGGATTTCTGATACTAGGAGATTGACGACAGCCATCAGGTCTAGCGTAAAGTATCTGAGAAGAAGATTATGGTAGTGACATGCAGCACTTTTGCTACTAGGAGATAGACGACAGTCATCATGGCTAGCCTAAAGTATCTGTGAAGAGGATTATGGTAGTGACGTACAGCACTTCGTGTAACAGGAGATAGGAGACAGATATCATGGTTAGTGTAAAAAGTCTCAGAAAAGAAATATGGTAGTGAAATGCTGCACTTCCGGTACTAGGATATAGGAGAAAATCATAATGACTAGCGTAAGGTATCTGAGAAAAGGATTACGTTAGTAACATGCAGGACTTCCGGTACTAGGAGATAAGAGTCAACCTATCATCGCTCCCTTGTTCAGAACTGAATCTTTATTTTCAGTGGTAATAAAGAAGTATCTAATCTCTACTTATACGGTGTCGTAATGTTGGCTGCTTCTTAGAATAACAAATAAGATAAAAAGAAGAATTTTAACTGTTAGTTGGAAGAGGATAGGCCTATGTATTAACACCCACGTGTGTAACGTTTCGACATGGCCTCAATCTTAGTTTACCTAAAATACCCCAAAGAGGCATTTAAAACGTTAACACAAATTAGGCGTTTAAAATTGTTGAAGTGTTTTTAAATATATTTTTTAAATTTGATTCCTAAATTATTAAAGTTTTTTTTAATATAAAAATTTGAAACAAATGAATTGTTGTTTTAATAACCTAGTGATATTTTATTTTATAGTGATAATATGATTTATAAGCTTTACTAAAAATTTGGTAAATCCATTACACTTTTTATTCTGTAAATATGTCTGACCCAATATAACAATAAAATTTCCTGTTATTGAGAACAGGTGTTATTTAAATAAGGTTGAGTATTTTATAAAGGTAAAGTTTTTAAAGCCGTATTTCAAGCTATAGCAGTGTACCTATTTAAGCGAGTTTATCAAGAGCAAAACAGTTGCCATCATCTAGACCCGCTTGTTTGAATCCCAATTCTATTTATTAGGCCTATAAAGTGTGTTAAAGGGAGAATAAAATTTCATTTCATTTCGGAAGTCAATTACGTAGAGAGTGGACTCAATGATCAAGCTTCAACAAACAGACTATAATTTCAATTTAGTTTAGTTTGCATAATCCAAACAAATGATGGGTTCAAACGGCCATCTATATCGTTGTAGGGAGTAATCTGGTATACGTGACCATGCATATAATAGGCGGAGTGTAGGACAATGATATCAGTGAGACAACGATACAGCGATATCGCCATCACTATGCTCGCGTTAATTAGCCTACTGTATCACTAGATGCACCACTCGTATTGCAACCAGTGTTTACAGACGTCGTGCTATTAAAAAAATAGTTTTTGTAATATGAAATCCTAATTAATTTTTTCCCCTGGCGAAAAAACAATTTTGGTTATCATCAACAATCAACGGAAGTGACAAAGCAAAATATTTTAAATAAACCAATAAATATCAAATAAGCAACATACAAAACCTAACAAATAAAAATAATTCATCAACAAAAAACTATATAAAGAATAGCTGATAAAACTAACAATAACAATATAACAATAAAGATGTAATCATACAACTAAAAATAACAATAAAAATATAAAACAATAAATAACAAAATAACAACAAAGAACAATATAACAGTAAATAAGTATTACAATAATTAAAACATTACTATAAGTAACAATTCAACAATAAATGAATATTAATAGCACTGTAACAAAAGCATAAAATATATAAAATTTAATAAACAAAAAGGGCCTACTATACACAAAACGCACACATAAAGAAATATATGTAGAAATATAAAAACATATAATATTTTTAAATGTTAAATTTTAAAAAATATGTTCAAATGGTGCAAGAAAGCGATCACTCGGTCAATGGCCGAGGCATCGTCCACCAACACAACTTTTAAACTGCCTTCCACATTAAAAAGGCACTATGGCGTAATTCTAACGAGGGTTCGGAGAAATCATAATGCGATTATATTTCGGTAAGAGAGATGGCAATTTTAGTAACAAAACAACCGACAAAAAGTTCATAAAATATTTTGCTCATTAAATACAAAGGGGCTACAAATATATATTGAAATGGACAATAACATTAATTTGAATCAAAAATAAATTCTCCACATAAATAACATTTTTTTAAACCGGGTTTCTAAAATTACGATGTGAGTATTTAAAAAAAATAGTTATTACTTTAATTTTAGACTGATTACATCAGTTAAATACTGATTTATAATTAATAAATTAATTTCTTGTGGTGGATAATTGGTTGTTATTTTGATTAAATAATTAATATTATCAAGTTGCTAGAGACAGTAAGTAATACAATTTTGTTTTGGTTATTATTAATATAATTCGTGTAATTATTATGTATTTTATATTAGTGCATTTATTAGTAGGTCTACTTAGCTAAAATATAACTCTCCTAGGGATTTCATTTTAAATAAATAATACCTCGTAACCACAAATAAAACGTTTATTGAAACCCTTATGTATATCTCTATTGTAAAGAAAGCGTCTATTTAGAGGAAATTATTTAAAAAATAACCAACCGAGTAGGCACATGTTACTACAAAAATAACTAACAAAGTCGAAGGGTCCAAATAAAAAGTTTTATTTGGTGGAAAGAGGTTTTATTTATTTACAATAAAAAAATATGTCACGGTTATTTTTATACTAATGTCCTCTGAAAATGACTGATTTTCAACCGAAATGTTCATAAGGACTTGAATGAAAAGTTCTATTTGTCTCTACGACGCATCATGTATTTAAAATTTAAAAAACTACATTTGCTTGAAGTTGTTGCCGCGTAAGGGGTTTTGCCTCCTTATAGTGGTGACTCTATCACACTTAAACAAGCATGTCACAGAATAACGAAAACTTTATGTATATTGTTCTTAAGATGGATGGTTGGTAAACAGGCGTTTTTACTTAACTACTTCAGGTGTGTAACCGTCTCCATTCTTTGCCATCACTGTCAAAATCAGGAGTTCATTGTACCTTCACTAGTCCTTCATTCCACCTAGAGCCTCTATTCATCCTTACACATTTTCCTAGAAGCAACGAGAGTCACCCTATGTTGAATACCTGCTTGTATTACTTCCTTAACCTAACCATACAAATATGTACGATGTATATAAGCAACACTTTCTTTGTACAGACGTATCACTCACACGTTATAAGTACTTGAAGTTTTATTGCTACGCTTTCAGAAGGTGTAGCCCTTACGTTTTCAATCGTTCAACTACTCTTCGAAAAGTCCAACTCTTGAAAACGAAAGGACGACAACTACCGAGAGTCGATATACAAAAAAAACATCAAGTAAGATTCTTCTTTGATACAAATTGGACACTTCGAAAGGTCCAAAGCCTAAAAATGGAAGTACTCTAATTTCAGAAAGTCAAAATATAGAAAACATCAAATAAGAAAATTCTTTTACAAAATTTGGACACTTTGATAGGTCCAACGCTTGAAAAATGTAAGGCGACAGCATCCGAAAGTCGACATAGAAATAACACATCAACTAAGAATCTTATTTGATAGAAATTGGACACTTCGAAAGGTCCAATGCTTAAAAATGGAAGTATTCCAATTTCGGAAAGGCAACAAACAGAAAACATCAAATAAGAACTTTTACACAATTTGGACAATTTGATAGGTCCAACGTTTGAAAGATATAGGACCACAGCATCCAAAAGTCGACATAAAAAACACATCAACTAAGATTTTTATTTGATAGAAATTGAACACTTCGAAAAGTTGATACCGAAAGCTGACTAGGAAAATCACCTTTCTAATTTAGTACTCCTGGTGCTAAAAGAGAGGGACACATTATGGCATCAAATGAGTACCAGTTTTTTGATAACATGGTTAACAATTTTAAGTTCCTAGATGATAACATTTTAATTTCCTCTCTTGGTGGGTTTGGTATTAAAGTAGTAATATCTGTAGTATTAATTTTAATATTGACATCAAATAAATAAATTTTATTCCTTTAGTGTAGTTAAAAGTCATTTGATTCAACAGAAATATTTCCACAACAAATTATGTCATTGTATGATCTCAAATTCATAAGTCGATTATTTCTAATCAGACTCAAAACCAAGCGACAAACACAATCGCCATCTGTGATTCTGTTCTAAAGGGTTGGCAACAATTGCCGAACAGACTATAGGGTATTCCTCAGGTCTCAATTAGGCCTATCGCTTCTACGAGATGACGTAGGCGTCAAACCGTTCAGTAGCTACAGTTCAGCCAAGGAACGTTCAACCACTGGCAGTGATATGGAACCGACGAACGAAGGCATTGTGTGCCTTGATTTGAGGAATTTTAGGAATCCAATATAATGTGAATAGTTTTCACTTAGGCCGACAGCTTCTATTAAAGTACAAACACAAATTTGACCAAATATGGAGTTATTTTACTGGTTTTGGTCTTTAGAGTCGGTTTTGGTACCTCAGTTATGTCCAATTAAATTATTATTATTTTTTAATATTAATATTGAAAGGAAGGAGTAAAGTTTTATAAGGAACTACTGAAATGTAAGTTTATTTATGCTTAGCGGAACTTTTTAAGTATAATTAGTTTTAATAATGATTAGAAGAGATAATTTATATTATTTCATCATCCAGGCATCTAGTTCGAAAAATACGTGCTTAATATTATAGTTGAATTTTTTTAAACACTATTTTAATAGATTTAAATTCAAAAATTGATAAATTGAAAATTCTAATTAATTTTGAAACCAGTTTTGCGATTTTATAACGTATGAATAATAAATAAAACTTGTAACAAAGTGAAAATTAATTTAACGTTGAATTGAAGATCAATCGTTTGTATTTAGTGTTATCACTCACACAGCACCATGATTCGGTTCGCGAGAGTATCAAGTAGCAAATAGGCCTTAAGTAAATGTAGGCTTGTCCCTCCCGGCTCTACTCTTGTGGCGTAAGGTCAGATTTCGGAATGGGAAACAATTTATGTTTATTTAAAATCCCTTTGTTTTAGGAAGAATTTGGTACAACTCAATAAAATATATAGATTGCGTATTAACATACAATGTAATGTTAGAAAGAGTTTCTGGCTCCTGGCATCTGTAGCCCCATCTATTCTATTTTGGGTTATCGCGGCTGTTTTCTTTTTTTTTTTGTTCCAAACACTGGCGTGAAACCAAACGAAAAGTGGGAGGAAGGCTGATAGGAGGGGGATATATAATTGGTGGAAGTCGCTTCCAGAGAGGGGGTTCGAAGAGCGGGCCACCCAAGTTGAAAGAATACTGGAATACTGGAAGGCGGTGTACACACGGGCTACAAGCCTTCCTAAGCAATGTTATGCGATTTATGGAGTTGTTCTCTGCCTGACGCAGGTTTTTATTAAGTAATAGGAACTAGTAAAGCTCAAAACCTAGCGTGACAAAAACCCTTGAGGTCCTAATACAGTGGATTCAATGGAAAAGGACCACCTGTTTCTATACAGTTCCTTATAAAGACACCAGTCAACATAATAATAACAATAATGTGCGTCTTTATTTATAAGATTATATTCATTCAATTCAGATTCCTCAATATTCTATTCGTGTTGGCTGTACAATGGCGCTATAGGGTGTTGGCAGGAAGATGCACGGTACCTTCCTGTAAACCAACTTTACATGTTGAATCGCCTTCATCACCAGATTGGCCTTCATTAAAAACAATTATTTTTGCCAGATTTTATTCTTTAGTTGTAAATAAAACTTTCAAACGATTTATTTTTGTTTATTAGATAATTCCCGTTAGAACAGTCCCGCCCAGCTATGTGCAAGAGAAATTAAACGAAGCATTTAAGGCTCAATCGGTTTCGTTTAATGAGAACGGCAGATACATTTATACAGAATTTTGCATTCAAAGCTCAAATTATGTTATAAAATAATGGATTTAGTAGCAAATTCGCCGTAATTATCTGCTCATAGGTATAAAAGGCTTAGAATAAAATCTTAGGGTAAGGAGAGCTCGCTCTTCGCATCTACTTATTAAAATATACGTTACATCAACATAAGTAATCTGTCATCAGATACCATAAGCATAGGGACATATTATCAACATGTTAAAAATTATGTGAAGCAAACAAGAGAGAGAAATAAAGAGAGAGAGAGAAACAGCGAAAGAGAGAGGGAGAGTGGGATGTTTGTTTCATAAGTCCAAGTTCCTGTCAATTAGAAGAAGTATAACATTGGGTACTATATAGAAAAAGGTAGGAGCACTAACCCGTATTCATTAGTTAATATAGTGGGGAACATAGCGTCATGTTTGCAAGGTCGCGTGTCTAAAGACGAAATACTATATAACAATGTTTACATGCTACAGTCCTTCGCAAGAAGAAGTATTACATAGTTTACCCTACAATAGCGAAATATAGGAGCACTGACCCTTCGTTAGTTGATTATATAGTGGGGAACATAGCGTCATGTCTGCAAGGTCGCGTGTCTAAAGAAGAAATACTATATAACAATGTTTACATGCTACAGTCCTTCGCAAGAAGAAGTATTACATAGTTTACCCTACAATAGCGAAATATAGGAGCACTAACCCGTCGTTAGTTGATTATATAGTGGGGAACATAGCGTCATGTCTGCAAGGTCGCGTGTCTAAAGAAGAAATACTATATAACAATGTTTACATGCTACAGTCCTTCGCAAGAAGAAGTATTACATAGTCTACCCTACATAGCGAAAGGTAGGAGCCCTAACCCGTCGTTAGTTGATTATATAGTGGGGAACATAGCGTCATGTCTGCAAGGTCGCGTGTCTAAAGAAGAAATACTATATAACAATGTTTACATGCTACAGTCCTTTGCAAGAAGAAGTATTCCATAGTTTACCCTACATAGCCAAAGGTAGGAGCACTAACCCGTCTTTAGTTGATTATATAGTGGGGAACATAGCGTCATGTCTGCAAGGTCGCGTGTCTAAAGAAGAAATACTATATAACAATGTTTACATGCTACAGTCCTTCGCAAGAAAAGTATTACATAGTTTACCCTACATAGCGAAAGGTAGGATCACTAACCCGTATTCAGTAGATAATATAGTGGGGAACATAGCGTCATGTCGGCAAGGTCGCGTGTCTAAAGAAGAAATACTATATAACAATGTTTACATGCTACAGTCCCTCGCAAGAAGAAGTATTACATAGTCTACTCTACATAGCGAAAGGTAGGAGCACTAACCCGTCTTTAGTTGATTATATAGTGGGGAACATAGCGTCATGTCTGCAAGGTCGCGTGTCTAAAGAAGAAATACTATATAACAATGTTTACATGCAGTCCTTCGCAAGAAGAAGTATTACATAGTTTACACTACATAGCGAAAGGTAGGATCACTAACCCGTATTCAGTAGATAATATAGTGGGGAACATAGCGTCATGTCTGCAAGGTCGCGTGTCTAAAGAAGAAATACTATATAACAATGTTTACATGCTACAGTCCTTCGCAAGAAGAAGTATTACATAGTTTACCCTACATAGCGAAAGGTAGGAGCACTAACCCGTATTCAGTAGATAATATAGTGGGGAACATAGCGTCATGTCTGCAAGGTCGCGTGTCTAAAGAAGAAATACTATATAACAATGTTTACATGCTACAATCCTTCGCAAGAAGAAGTATTACATAGTTTACCCTACATAGCGAAAGGTAGGAGCACTAACCCGTCTTTAGTTGATTATATAGTGGGGAACATAGCGTCATGTCTGCAAGGTCGCGTGTCTAAAGAAGAAATACTATATAACAATGTTTACATGCTACAGTCCTTCGCAAGAAGAAGTATTACATAGTTTACCCTACATAGCGAAAGGTAGGAGCACTAACCCGTCTTTAGTTGATTATATAGTGGGGAACATAGCGTCATGTCTGCAAGGTCGCGTGTCTAAAGACGAAATACTATAAAACAATGTTTACATGCTACAGTCCTTCGAAAGAAGAAGTATTATATAGTTTACCCTACATAGCGAAAGGTAGGAGCACTAACCCGTCTTTAGTAGATAATATAGTGGGGAATATAGCGTCATGTTTGCAAGGTCGCGTGTCTAAAGAAGAAATACTTTATAACAATGTATACTTGCTACAGTCCTTCGCAAGAAGAAGTATTACATAGTTTACCCTACATAGCGAAAGGTATGAGCACTAACCCGTATTCAGTAGATAATATAGTGGGGAACATAGCGTCATTTCTGCAAGGTCGCGTGTCTAAAGAAGAAATACTATATAACAATGTTTACATGCTACAGTCCTTCGCAAGAAGAAGTATTACATAGTTTACCCTACATAGCGAAAGGTAGGATCACTAACCCGTCTTTAGTTGATTATATAGTGGGGAACATAGCGTCATGTCTGCAAGGTCGCGTGTCTAAAGAAGATATACTATATAACAATGTTTACAAGCTACAATCCTTTGCAAGAAGAAGTATTACTTAGTTTACCCTACATAGCGAAAGGTAGGAGCACTAACCCGTCTTTAGTTGATTATATAGTGGGGAACATAGCGTCATGTCTGCAAGGTCACGTGTCTAAAGAAGAAATACTATATAACAATGTTTACATGCTACAGTCCTTCGCAAGAAGAAGTATTACATAGTTTACCCTACATAGCGAAAGGTAGGAGCACTAACCCGTCTTTAGTTGATAATATAGTGGGGAACATAGCGTCATTTCTGCAAGGTCGCGTGTCTAAAGAAGAAATACTATAAAACAATTTTTACATGCTACAGTCCTTCGCAAGAAGAAGTATTACATAGTTTACCCTACATAGCGAAAGGTAGGAGCACTAGCCCGTCTTTAGTTGAATATATAGTGGGGAACATAGCGTCATGTCTGCAAGGTCGCGTGTCTAAGACGAAATACTATATAGCAATGTTTACATGCTACAGTCCTTCGCAAGAAGAAGTATTACATAGTTTACCCTACATAGCGAAAGGTAGGAGCACTAACCCGTCTTTAGTTGATTATATAGTGGGGAACATAGCGTCATGTCTGCAAGGTCGCGTGTCTAAAGAAGAAATACTATATAACAATGTTTACATGCTACAGTCCTTCGCAAGAAGAAGTATTACATAGTTTACCCTACATAGCGAAAGGTAGGAGCATTAACCCGTCTTTAGTTGATTATATAGTGGGAAACATAGCGTCATGTCTGCAAGGTCCCGTGTCTAAAGAAGAAATACTATATAACAATGTTTACATGCTACAGTCCTTCGCAAGAAGAAGTATTATATTGTTAACTCTACATGGAGAAAGGTAGGATCACTAACCCGTCTTTAGTTGATTATATAGTGAGGAACATAGCGTCATGTCTGCAAGGTCGCGTGTCTAAAGAAGATATACTATATAACAATGTTTACAAGCTACAATCCTTTGCAAGAAGAAGTATTACTTAGTTTACCCTACATAGCGAAAGGTAGGAGCACTAACCCGTCTTTAGTTGATTATATAGTGGGGAACATAGCGTCATGTCTGCAAGGTCACGTGTCTAAAGAAGAAATACTATATAACAATGTTTACATGCTACAGTCCTTCGCAAGAAGAAGTATTACATAGTTTACCCTACATAGCGAAAGGTAGGAGCACTAACCCGTCTTTAGTTGATAATATAGTGGGGAACATAGCGTCATTTCTGCAAGGTCGCGTGTCTAAAGAAGAAATACTATAAAACAATTTTTACATGCTACAGTCCTTCGCAAGAAGAAGTATTACATAGTTTACCCTACATAGCGAAAGGTAGGAGCACTAGCCCGTCTTTAGTTGAATATATAGTGGGGAACATAGCGTCATGTCTGCAAGGTCGCGTGTCTAAGAAGAAATACTATATAGCAATGTTTACATGCTACAGTCCTTCGCAAGAAGAAGTATTATATAGTTTACCCTACATAGCGAAAGGTAGGAGCACTAACCCGTCTTTAGTAGATAATATAGTGGGGAATATAGCGTCATGTTTGCAAGGTCGCGTGTCTAAAGAAGAAATACTTTATAACAATGTATACTTGCTACAGTCCTTCGCAAGAAGAAGTATTACATAGTTTACCCTACATAGCGAAAGGTATGAGCACTAACCCGTATTCAGTAGATAATATAGTGGGGAACATAGCGTCATTTCTGCAAGGTCGCGTGTCTAAAGAAGAAATACTATATAACAATGTTTACATGCTACAGTTCTTCGCAAGAAGAAGTATTACATAGTTTACCCTACATAGCGAAAGGTAGGAGCACTAACCCGTATTCAGTAGATAATATAGTGGGGAACATAGCGTCATGTCTGCAAGGTCGCGTGTCTAAAGAAGAAATACTATATAACAATGTTTACATGCTACAGTCCTTCGCAAGAAGAAGTATTACATAGTTTACCCTACATAGCGAAAGGTAGGAGCATTAACCCGTCTTTAGTTGATTATATAGTGGGAAACATAGCGTCATGTCTGCAAGGTCCCGTGTCTAAAGAAGAAATACTATATAACAATGTTTACATGCTACAGTCCTTCGCAAGAAGAAGTATTATATTGTTAACTCTACATGGAGAAAGGTAGGATCACTAACCCGTCTTTAGTTGATTATATAGTGGGGAACATAGCGTCATGTCTGCAAGGTCGCGTGTCTAAAGAAGATATACTATATAACAATGTTTACAAGCTACAATCCTTTGCAAGAAGAAGTATTACTTAGTTTACCCTACATAGCGAAAGGTAGGAGCACTAACCCGTCTTTAGTTGATTATATAGTGGGGAACATAGCGTCATGTCTGCAAGGTCACGTGTCTAAAGAAGAAATACTATATAACAATGTTTACATGCTACAGTCCTTCGCAAGAAGAAGTATTACATAGTTTACCCTACATAGCGAAAGGTAGGAGCACTAACCCGTCTTTAGTTGATAATATAGTGGGGAACATAGCGTCATTTCTGCAAGGTCGCGTGTCTAAAGAAGAAATACTATAAAACAATTTTTACATGCTACAGTCCTTCGCAAGAAGAAGTATTACATAGTTTACCCTACATAGCGAAAGGTAGGAGCACTAGCCCGTCTTTAGTTGAATATATAGTGGGGAACATAGCGTCATGTCTGCAAGGTCGCGTGTCTAAGAAGAAATACTATATAGCAATGTTTACATGCTACAGTCCTTCGCAAGAAGAAGTATTACATAGTTTACCCTACATAGCGAAAGGTAGGAGCACTAACCCGTCTTTAGTTGATTATATAGTGGGGAACATAGCGTCATGTCTGCAAGGTCGCGTGTCTAAAGAAGAAATACTATATAACAATGTTTACATGCTACAGTCCTTCGCAAGAAGAAGTATTACATAGTTTACCCTACATAGCGAAAGGTAGGAGCACTAACCCGTCTTTAGTTGATTATATAGTGGGGAACATAGCGTCATGTCTGCAAGGTCGCGTGTCTAAAGAAGAAATACTATATAACAATGTTTACATGCTACAGTCCTTCGCAAGAAGAAGTATTATATTGTTAACTCTACATGGAGAAAGGTAGGATCACTAACCCGTCTTTAGTTGATTATATAGTGGGGAACATAGCGTCATGTCTGCAAGGTCGCGTGTCTAAAGAAGATATACTATATAACAATGTTTACATGCTACAATCCTTTGCATGAAGAAGTATTACATAGTTTACACTACAATAGCGAAATATAGGAGCACTGACCCTTCGTTAGTTGATTATATAGTGGGGAACATAGCGTCATGTCTGCAAGGTCGCGTGTCTAAAGAAGAAATACTATATAACAATGTTTACATGCTACAGTCCTTCGCAAGAAGAAGTATTACATAGTATACCCTACAATAGCGAAATATAGGAGCACTAACCCGTCGTTAGTTGATTAGATAGTGGGGAACATAGCGTCATGTCTGCAAGGTCGCGTGTCTAAAGAAGAAATACTATATAACAATGTTTACATGCAGTCCTTCGCAAGAAGAAGTATTACATAGTCTACCCTACATAGCGAAAGGTAGGATCACTAACCCGTATTCAGTAGATAATATAGTGCGGAACATAGCGTCATGTCTGCAAGGTCGCGTGTCTAAAGAAGAAATACTATATAACAATGTTTACATGCTACAGTCCTTCGCAAGAAGAAGTATAACATAGTTTACCCTACATAGCGAAAGGTAGGAGCACTATCCCGTATTCAGTAGATAATATAGTGGGGAACATAGCGTCATGTCTGCAAGGTCGCGTGTCTAAAGAAGAAATACTATATAGCAATGTTTACATGCTACAGTCCTTCGCAAGAAGAAGTATTACATAGTTTACCCTACATAGCGAAAGGTAGGAGCACTAACCCGTCTTTAGTTGATAATATAGTGGGGAACATAGCGTCATGTCTGCAAGGTCGCGTGTCTAAAGAAGAAATACTATATAACAATGTTTACATGCTACAGTCCTTCGCAAGAAGAAGTATTATATTGTTAACTCTACATGGAGAAAGGTAGGATCACTAACCCGTCTTTAGTTGATTATATAGTGGGGAACATAGCGTCATGTCTGCAAGGTCGCGTGTCTAAAGAAGATATACTATATAACAATGTTTACATGCTACAATCCTTTGCATGAAGAAGTATTACATAGTTTACCCTACAATAGCGAAATATAGGAGCACTGACCCTTCGTTAGTTGATTATATAGTGGGGAACATAGCGTCATGTCTGCAAGGTCGCGTGTCTAAAGAAGAAATACTATATAACAATGTTTACATGCTACAGTCCTTCGCAAGAAGAAGTATTACATAGTTTACCCTACAATAGCGAAATATAGGAGCACTAACCCGTCGTTAGTTGATTAGATAGTGGGGAACATAGCGTCATGTCTGCAAGGTCGCGTGTCTAAAGAAGAAATACTATATAACAATGTTTACATGCAGTCCTTCGCAAGAAGAAGTATTACATAGTCTACCCTACATAGCGAAAGGTAGGATCACTAACCCGTATTCAGTAGATAATATAGTGCGGAACATAGCGTCATGTCTGCAAGGTCGCGTGTCTAAAGAAGAAATACTATATAACAATGTTTACATGCTACAGTCCTTCGCAAGAAGAAGTATAACATAGTTTACCCTACATAGCGAAAGGTAGGAGCACTATCCCGTATTCAGTAGATAATATAGTGGGGAACATAGCGTCATGTCTGCAAGGTCGCGTGTCTAAAGAAGAAATACTATATAACAATGTTTACATGCTACAATCCTTCGCAAGAAGAAGTATTACATAGTTTACCCTACATAGCGAAAGGTAGGAGCACTAATCCGTATTCAGTAGATAATATAGTGGGGAACATAGCGTCATGTCTGCAAGGTCGCGTGTCTAAAGAAGAAATACTATATAACAATGATTACATGCTACAGTCCTTCGCAAGAAAAAGTATTACATAGTTTACCCTACATAGCGAAAGGTAGGAGCACTAACCCGTCTTTAGTTGATAATATAGTGGGGAACATAGCGTCATGTCTGCAAGGTCGCGTGTCTAAAGAAGAAATACTATATAACAATGTTTACATGCTACAGTCCTTCGCAAGAAGAAGTATTACATAGTTTACCCTACATAGCGAAAGGTAGGAGCACTAACCCGTCTTTAGTTGATAATATAGTGGGGAACATAGCGTCATGTCTGCAAGGTCGCGTGTCTAAAGAAGAAATACTATATAACAATTTTTACATGCTACTGTCCTTCGCAAGAAGAAGTATTACATAGTTTACCCTACATATCGAAAGGTAGGAGCACTAGCCCGTCTTTAGTTGATTATATAGTGGGGAACATAGCGTCATGTCTGCAAGGTCGCGTGTCTAAAGAAGAAATACTATATAACAATGTTTACATGCTACAGTCCTTCGCAAGAAGAAGTATTACATAGTTTACCCTACATAGCGAAAGGTAGGAGCACTAACCCGTCTTTAGTTGATTATATAGTGGGGAACATAGCGTCATGTCTGCAAGGTCGCGTGTCTAAAGAAGAAATACTATATAACAATGTTTACATGCTACAGTCCTTCGCAAGAAGAAGTATTACATAGTTTACCCTACATAGCGAAAGGTAGGAGCACTAACCCGTCTTTAGTTGATTATATAGTGGGGAACATAGCGTCATGTCTGCAAGGTCGCGTGTCTAAAGAAGAAATACTATAAAACAATGTTTACATGCTACAGTCCTTCGCAAGAAGAAGTATTATATAGTTTACCCTACATAGCGAAAGGTAGGAGCACTAACCCGTCTTTAGTAGATAATATAGTGGGGAATATAGCGTCATGTTTGCAAGGTCGCGTGTCTAAAGAAGAAATACTATATAACAATGTTTACATGCTACAGTCCTTCGCAAGAAGAAGTATTACATAGTTTACCCTACATAGCGAAAGGTAGGAGCACTAACCAGTCTTTAGTTGATTATATAGTGGGGAACATAGCGTCATGTCTGCAAGGTCGCGTGTCTAAAGAAGAAATACTATATAACAATGTTTACATGCTACATTCCTCCGCAAGAAGAAGTATTATATTGTTAACTCTACATGGAGAAAGGTAGGATCACTAACCCGTCTTTAGTTGATTATATAGTGGGGAACATAGCGTCATGTCTGCAAGGTCGCGTGTCTAAAGAAGATATACTATATAACAATGTTTACATGCTACAATCCTTTGCAAGAAGAAGTAATACATAGTTTACCCTACAATAGTGAAATATAGGAGCACTAACCCGTCTTTAGTAGATTATATAGTGGGGAACATAGCGTCATGTCTGCAAGGTCGCGTGTCTAAAGAAGAAATACTATATAACAATGTTTACATGCTACAGTCCTTCGCAAGAAGAAGTATTACATAGTTTACCCTACATAGCGAAAGGTAGGAGCACTAACCCGTCTTTAGTTGATTATATAGTGGGGAACATAGCGTCATGTCTGCAAGGTCGCGTGTCTAAAGAAGAAATACTATATAACAATGTTTACATAGTACAGTCCTTCGCAAGAAGAAGTATTACATAGTTTACCCTACATGGAGAAAAATAGGATCACTAACCCGTCTTTAGTAGATAATACAGTGGGGAACATAGCGTCATGTCTGCAAGGTCGCGTGTCTAAAGAAGAAATACTATATAACAATGTTTACATGCTACAATCCTTTGCAAGAAGAAGTATTACATAGTTTACCCTACAATAGCGAAATATAGGAGCACTAACCCGTCTTTAGTAGATTATATAGTGGGGAACATAGCGTCATGTCTGCAAGGTCGCGTGTATAAAGAAGAAATACTATATAACAATGTTTACATGCTACAGTCCTTCGCAAGAAGAAGTATTACATAGTTTACCCTACATAGCGAAAGGTAGGAGCACTAACCCGTCTTTAGTTGATTATATAGTGGGGAACATAGCGTCATGTCTGCAAGGTCGCGTGTCTAAAGAAGAAATACTATATAACAATGTTTACATGCTACAGTCCTTCGCAAGAAGAAGTATTCCATAGTTTACCCTACATAGCGAAAGGAAGGAGCACTAACCCGTCTTTAGTAGATAATATTGTGGGGAACATAGCGTCATGTCTGCAAGGTCGCGTGTCTAAAGAAGAAATACTATATAACAATGTTTACATGCTACAGTCCTTCGCAATCAGACGTATTACATAGTCTACCATACAAAGCGAAAGGAAGGAGCACTAAACCGTCTTTAGTAGATAATATAGTGGGGAACATAGCGTCATGTCTGCAAGGTCGCGTGTCTAAAGAAGAAATACTATATAACAATGTTTACAAGCTACAGTCCTTCGCAAGAAGAAGTATTACATAGTTTACCCTACATAGCGAAAGGTAGGAGCACCTAATCCGTCTTTAGTTGATTAATTATTGGGGAACAAAGCGTTATGTCTGCAAGGTCGCGTGTCTAAAGAAGAAATACTATATAACAATGTTTACATGCTACAGTCCTTCGCAAGAAGAAGTATTACATAGTTTACCCTACATAGCGAAAGGAAGGAGCACTAACCCGTCTTTAGTAGATAATATAGTGGGGAACATAGCGTCATGTCTGCAAGGTCGCGTGTCTAAAGAAGAAATACTATATAACAATGTTTACATGCTACAGTCCTTCGCAAGAAGAAGTATTACATAGTTTACCCTACATAGCGAAAGGTAGGAGCACTAATCAGTCTTTAGTTGATTAATTAGTGGGGAACAAAGCGTTATGTCTGCAAGGTCGCGTGTCTAAAGAAGAAATACTATATAACAATTTTTACATGCTACAGTCCTTCGCAAGAAGAAGTATTACATAGTTTACCCTACATATCGAAAGGTAGGAGCACTAGCCCGTCTTTAGTTGATTATATAGTGGGGAACATAGCGTCATGTCTGCAAGGTCGCGTGTCTAAAGAAGAAATACTATATAACAATGTTTACATGCTACAGTCCTTCGCAAGAAGAAGTATTACATAGTTTACCCTACAATAGCGAAATATAGGAGCACTAACCCGTCGTTAGTTGATTAGATAGTGGGGAACATAGCGTCATGTCTGCAAGGTCGCGTGTCTAAAGAAGAAATACTATATAACAATGTTTACATGCAGTCCTTCGCAAGAAGAAGTATTACATAGTCTACCCTACATAGCGAAAGGTAGGATCACTAACCCGTATTCAGTAGATAATATAGTGCGGAACATAGCGTCATGTCTGCAAGGTCGCGTGTCTAAAGAAGAAATACTATATAACAATGTTTACATGCTACAATCCTTCGCAAGAAGAAGTATTACATAGTTTACCCTACATAGCGAAAGGTAGGAGCACTATCCCGTATTCAGTAGATAATATAGTGGGGAACATAGCGTCATGTCTGCAAGGTCGCGTGTCTAAAGAAGAAATACTATATAACAATGTTTACATGCTACAGTCCTTCGCAAGAAGAAGTATTACATAGTTTACCCTACATAGCGAAAGGTAGGAGCACTAACCCGTCTTTAGTTGATTATATAGTGGGGAACATAGCGTCATGTCTGCAAGGTCGCGTGTCTAAAGAAGAAATACTATATAACAATGTTTACATAGTACAGTCCTTCGCAAGAAGAAGTATTACATAGTTTACCCTACATGGAGAAAAATAGGATCACTAACCCGTCTTTAGTAGATAATACAGTGGGGAACATAGCGTCATGTCTGCAAGGTCGCGTGTCTAAAGAAGAAATACTATATAACAATGTTTACATGCTACAATCCTTTGCAAGAAGAAGTATTACATAGTTTACCCTACAATAGCGAAATATAGGAGCACTAACCCGTCTTTAGTAGATTATATAGTGGGGAACATAGCGTCATGTCTGCAAGGTCGCGTGTCTAAAGAAGAAATACTATATAACAATGTTTACATGCTACAGTCCTTCGCAAGAAGAAGTATTCCATAGTTTACCCTACATAGCGAAAGGAAGGAGCACTAACCCGTCTTTAGTAGATAATATTGTGGGGAACATAGCGTCATGTCTGCAAGGTCGCGTGTCTAAAGAAGAAATACTATATAACAATGTTTACATGCTACAGTCCTTCGCAATCAGACGTATTACATAGTCTACCCTACAAAGCGAAAGGAAGGAGCACTAAACCGTCTTTAGTAGATAATATAGTGGGGAACATAGCGTCATGTCTGCAAGGTCGCGTGTCTAAAGAAGAAATACTATATAACAATGTTTACAAGCTACAGTCCTTCGCAAGAAGAAGTATTACATAGTTTACCCTACATAGCGAAAGGTAGGAGCACCTAATCCGTCTTTAGTTGATTAATTATTGGGGAACAAAGCGTTATGTCTGCAAGGTCGCGTGTCTAAAGAAGAAATACTATATAACAATGTTTACATGCTACAGTCCTTCGCAAGAAGAAGTATTACATAGTTTACCCTACATAGCGAAAGGAAGGAGCACTAACCCGTCTTTAGTAGATAATATAGTGGGGAACATAGCGTCATGTCTGCAAGGTCGCGTGTCTAAAGAAGAAATACTATATAACAATGTTTACATGCTACAGTCCTTCGCAAGAAGAAGTATTACATAGTTTACCCTACATAGCGAAAGGTAGGAGCACTAATCAGTCTTTAGTTGATTAATTAGTGGGGAACAAAGCGTTATGTCTGCAAGGTCGCGTGTCTAAAGAAGAAATACTATATAACAATTTTTACATGCTACAGTCCTTCGCAAGAAGAAGTATTACATAGTTTACCCTACATATCGAAAGGTAGGAGCACTAGCCCGACTTTAGTTGATTATATAGTGGGGAACATAGCGTCATGTCTGCAAGGTCGCGTGTCTAAAGAAGAAATACTATATAACAATGTTTACATGCTACAGTCCTTCGCAAGAAGAAGTATTACATAGTTTACCCTACAATAGCGAAATATAGGAGCACTAACCCGTCGTTAGTTGATTAGATAGTGGGGAACATAGCGTCATGTCTGCAAGGTCGCGTGTCTAAAGAAGAAATACTATATAACAATGTTTACATGCAGTCCTTCGCAAGAAGAAGTATTACATAGTCTACCCTACATAGCGAAAGGTAGGATCACTAACCCGTATTCAGTAGATAATATAGTGCGGAACATAGCGTCATGTCTGCAAGGTCGCGTGTCTAAAGAAGAAATACTATATAACAATGTTTACATGCTACAGTCCTTCGCAAGAAGAAGTATAACATAGTTTACCCTACATAGCGAAAGGTAGGAGCACTATCCCGTATTCAGTAGATAATATAGTGGGGAACATAGCGTCATGTCTGCAAGGTCGCGTGTCTAAAGAAGAAATACTATATAACAATGTTTACATGCTACAATCCTTCGCAAGAAGAAGTATTACATAGTTTACCCTACATAGCGAAAGGTAGGAGCACTAACCCGTATTCAGTAGATAATATAGTGGGGAACATAGCGTCATGTCTGCAAGGTCGCGTGTCTAAAGAAGAAATACTATATAACAATGTTTACATGCTACAGTCCTTCGCAAGAAGAAGTATTACATAGTTTACCCTACATAGCGAAAGGTAGGAGCACTAACCCGTCTTTAGTTGATTATATAGTGGGGAACATAGCGTCATGTCTGCAAGGTCGCGTGTCTAAAGAAGAAATACTATATAACAATGTTTACATGCTACAGTCCTTCGCAAGAAGAAGTATTACATAGTTTACCCTACATAGCGAAAGGTAGGAGCACTAACCCGTCTTTAGTTGATTATATAGTGGGGAACATAGCGTCATGTCTGCAAGGTCGCGTGTCTAAAGAAGAAATACTATAAAACAATGTTTACATGCTACAGTCCTTCGCAAGAAGAAGTATTATATAGTTTACCCTACATAGCGAAAGGTAGGAGCACTAACGCGTCTTTAGTAGATAATATAGTGGGGAATATAGCGTCATGTTTGCAAGGTCGCGTGTCTAAAGAAGAAATACTATATAACAATGTTTACATGCTACAGTCCTTCGCAAGAAGAAGTATTACATAGTTTACCCTACATAGCGAAAGGTAGGAGCACTAACCAGTCTTTAGTTGATTATATAGTGGGGAACATAGCGTCATGTCTGCAAGGTCGCGTGTCTAAAGAAGAAATACTATATAACAATGTTTACATGCTACATTCCTCCGCAAGAAGAAGTATTATATTGTTAACTCTACATGGAGAAAGGTAGGATCACTAACCCGTCTTTAGTTGATTATATAGTGGGGAACATAGCGTCATGTCTGCAAGGTCGCGTGTCTAAAGAAGATATACTATATAACAATGTTTACATGCTACAATCCTTTGCAAGAAGAAGTATTACATAGTTTACCCTACAATAGTGAAATATAGGAGCACTAACCCGTCGTTAGTAGATTATATAGTGGGGAACATAGCGTCATGTCTGCAAGGTCGCGTGTCTAAAGAAGAAATACTATATAACAATGTTTACATGCTACAGTCCTTCGCAAGAAGAAGTATTACATAGTTTACCCTACATAGCAAAAGGTAGGAGCACTAACCCGTCTTTAGTTGATTATATAGTGGGGAACATAGCGTCATGTCTGCAAGGTCGCGTGTCTAAAGAAGAAATACTATATAACAATGTTTACATAGTACAGTCCTTCGCAAGAAGAAGTATTACATAGTTTACCCTACATGGAGAAAAATAGGATCACTAACCCGTCTTTAGTAGATAATACAGTGGGGAACATAGCGTCATGTCTGCAAGGTCGCGTGTCTAAAGAAGAAATACTATATAACAATGTTTACATGCTACAATCCTTTGCAAGAAGAAGTATTACATAGTTTACCCTACAATAGCGAAATATAGGAGCACTAACCCGTCTTTAGTAGATTATATAGTGGGGAACATAGCGTCATGTCTGCAAGGTCGCGTGTCTAAAGAAGAAATACTATATAACAATGTTTACATGCTACAGTCCTTCGCAAGAAGAAGTATTACATAGTTTACCCTACATAGCGAAAGGTAGGAGCACTAACCCGTCTTTAGTTGATTATATAGTGGGGAACATAGCGTCATGTCTGCAAGGTCGCGTGTCTAAAGAAGAAATACTATATAACAATGTTTACATGCTACAGTCCTTCGCAAGAAGAAGTATTCCATAGTTTACCCTACATAGCGAAAGGAAGGAGCACTAACCCGTCTTTAGTAGATAATATTGTGGGGAACATAGCGTCATGTCTGCAAGGTCGCGTGTCTAAAGAAGAAATACTATATAACAATGTTTACATGCTACAGTCCTTCGCAAGAAGACGTATTACATAGTCTACCCTACAAAGCGAAAGGAAGGAGCATTAAACCGTCTTTAGTAGATAATATAGTGGGGAACATAGCGTCATGTCTGCAAGGTCGCGTGTCTAAAGAAGAAATACTATATAACAATGTTTACAAGCTACAGTCCTTCGCAAGAAGAAGTATTACATAGTTTACCCTACATAGCGAAAGGTAGGAGCACCTAATCCGTCTTTAGTTGATTAATTATTGGGGAACAAAGCGTTATGTCCGCAAGGTCGCGTGTCTAAAGAAGAAATACTATATAACAATGTTTACATGCTACAGTCCTTCGCAAGAAGAAGTATTACATAGTTTACCCTACATAGCGAAAGGAAGGAGCACTAACCCGTCTTTAGTAGATAATATAGTGGGGAACATAGCGTCATGTCTGCAAGGTCGCGTGTCTAAAGAAGAAATACTATATAACAATGTTTACATGCTACAGTCCTTCGCAAGAAGAAGTATTACATAGTTTACCCTACATAGCGAAAGGTAGGAGCACTAATCAGTCTTTAGTTGATTAATTAGTGGGGAACAAAGCGTTATGTCTGCAAGGTCGTGTGTCTAAAGAAGAAATACTATATAACAATTTTTACATGCTACAGTCCTTCGCAAGAAGAAGTATTACATAGTTTACCCTACATATCGAAAGGTAGGAGCACTAGCCCGTCTTTAGTTGATTATATAGTGGGGAACATAGCGTCATGTCTGCAAGGTCGCGTGTCTAAAGAAGAAATACTATATAACAATGTTTACATGCTACAGTCCTTCGCAAGAAGAAGTATTACATAGTTTACCCTACAATAGCGAAATATAGGAGCACTGACCCTTCGTTAGTTGATTATATAGTGGGGAACATAGCGTCATGTCTGCAAGGTCGCGTGTCTAAAGAAGAAATACTATATAACAATGTTTACATGCTACAGTCCTTCGCAAGAAGAAGTATTACATAGTTTACCCTACATAGCGAAAGGTAGGAGCACTAACCCGTCTTTAGTTGATTATATAGTGGGGAACATAGCGTCATGTCTGCAAGGTCGCGTGTCTAAAGAAGAAATACTATAAAACAATGTTTACATGCTACAGTCCTTCGCAAGAAGAAGTATTATATAGTTTACCCTACATAGCGAAAGGTAGGAGCACTAACGCGTCTTTAGTAGATAATATAGTGGGGAATATAGCGTCATGTTTGCAAGGTCGCGTGTCTAAAGAAGAAATACTATATAACAATGTTTACATGCTACAGTCCTTCGCAAGAAGAAGTATTACATAGTTTACCCTACATAGCGAAAGGTAGGAGCACTAACCAGTCTTTAGTTGATTATATAGTGGGGAACATAGCGTCATGTCTGCAAGGTCGCGTGTCTAAAGAAGAAATACTATATAACAATGTTTACATGCTACATTCCTCCGCAAGAAGAAGTATTATATTGTTAACTCTACATGGAGAAAGGTAGGATCACTAACCCGTCTTTAGTTGATTATATAGTGGGGAACATAGCGTCATGTCTGCAAGGTCGCGTGTCTAAAGAAGATATACTATATAACAATGTTTACATGCTACAATCCTTTGCAAGAAGAAGTATTACATAGTTTACCCTACAATAGTGAAATATAGGAGCACTAACCCGTCGTTAGTAGATTATATAGTGGGGAACATAGCGTCATGTCTGCAACGTCGCGTGTCTAAAGAAGAAATACTATATAACAATGTTTACATGCTACAGTCCTTCGCAAGAAGAAGTATTACATAGTTTACCCTACATAGCAAAAGGTAGGAGCACTAACCCGTCTTTAGTTGATTATATAGTGGGGAACATAGCGTCATGTCTGCAAGGTCGCGTGTCTAAAGAAGAAATACTATATAACAATGTTTACATAGTACAGTCCTTCGCAAGAAGAAGTATTACATAGTTTACCCTACATGGAGAAAAATAGGATCACTAACCCGTCTTTAGTAGATAATACAGTGGGGAACATAGCGTCATGTCTGCAAGGTCGCGTGTCTAAAGAAGAAATACTATATAACAATGTTTACATGCTACAATCCTTTGCAAGAAGAAGTATTACATAGTTTACCCTACAATAGCGAAATATAGGAGCACTAACCCGTCTTTAGTAGATTATATAGTGGGGAACATAGCGTCATGTCTGCAAGGTCGCGTGTCTAAAGAAGAAATACTATATAACAATGTTTACATGCTACAGTCCTTCGCAAGAAGAAGTATTACATAGTTTACCCTACATAGCGAAAGGTAGGAGCACTAACCCGTCTTTAGTTGATTATATAGTGGGGAACATAGCGTCATGTCTGCAAGGTCGCGTGTCTAAAGAAGAAATACTATATAACAATGTTTACATGCTACAGTCCTTCGCAAGAAGAAGTATTCCATAGTTTACCCTACATAGCGAAAGGAAGGAGCACTAACCCGTCTTTAGTAGATAATATTGTGGGGAACATAGCGTCATGTCTGCAAGGTCGCGTGTCTAAAGAAGAAATACTATATAACAATGTTTACATGCTACAGTCCTTCGCAAGAAGACGTATTACATAGTCTACCCTACAAAGCGAAAGGAAGGAGCATTAAACCGTCTTTAGTAGATAATATAGTGGGGAACATAGCGTCATGTCTGCAAGGTCGCGTGTCTAAAGAAGAAATACTATATAACAATGTTTACAAGCTACAGTCCTTCGCAAGAAGAAGTATTACATAGTTTACCCTACATAGCGAAAGGTAGGAGCACCTAATCCGTCTTTAGTTGATTAATTATTGGGGAACAAAGCGTTATGTCCGCAAGGTCGCGTGTCTAAAGAAGAAATACTATATAACAATGTTTACATGCTACAGTCCTTCGCAAGAAGAAGTATTACATAGTTTACCCTACATAGCGAAAGGAAGGAGCACTAACCCGTCTTTAGTAGATAATATAGTGGGGAACATAGCGTCATGTCTGCAAGGTCGCGTGTCTAAAGAAGAAATACTATATAACAATGTTTACATGCTACAGTCCTTCGCAAGAAGAAGTATTACATAGTTTACCCTACATAGCGAAAGGTAGGAGCACTAATCAGTCTTTAGTTGATTAATTAGTGGGGAACAAAGCGTTATGTCTGCAAGGTCGTGTGTCTAAAGAAGAAATACTATATAACAATTTTTACATGCTACAGTCCTTCGCAAGAAGAAGTATTACATAGTTTACCCTACATATCGAAAGGTAGGAGCACTAGCCCGTCTTTAGTTGATTATATAGTGGGGAACATAGCGTCATGTCTGCAAGGTCGCGTGTCTAAAGAAGAAATACTATATAACAATGTTTACATGCTACAGTCCTTCGCAAGAAGAAGTATTACATAGTTTACCCTACAATAGCGAAATATAGGAGCACTGACCCTTCGTTAGTTGATTATATAGTGGGGAACATAGCGTCATGTCTGCAAGGTCGCGTGTCTAAAGAAGAAATACTATATAACAATGTTTACATGCTACAGTCCTTCGCAAGAAGAAGTATTACATAGTTTACCCTACAATAGCGAAATATAGGAGCACTAACCCGTCGTTAGTTGATTAGATAGTGGGGAACATAGCGTCATGTCTGCAAGGTCGCGTGTCTAAAGAAGAAATACTATATAACAATGTTTACATGCAGTCCTTCGCAAGAAGAAGTATTACATAGTCTACCCTACATAGCGAAAGGTAGGATCACTAACCCGTATTCAGTAGATAATATAGTGCGGAACATAGCGTCATGTCTGCAAGGTCGCGTGTCTAAAGAAGAAATACTATATAACAATGTTTACATGCTACAGTCCTTCGCAAGAAGAAGTATAACATAGTTTAACCTACATAGCGAAAGGTAGGAGCACTATCCCGTATTCAGTAGATAATATAGTGGGGAACATAGCGTCATGTCTGCAAGGTCGCGTGTCTAAAGAAGAAATACTATATAACAATGTTTACATGCTACAATCCTTCGCAAGAAGAAGTATTACATAGTTTACCCTACATAGCGAAAGGTAGGAGCACTAACCCGTATTCAGTAGATAATATAGTGGGGAACATAGCGTCATGTCTGCAAGGTCGCGTGTCTAAAGAAGAAATACTATATAACAATGTTTACATGCTACAGTCCTTCGCAAGAAGAAGTATTACATAGTTTACCCTACATAGCGAAAGGTGGGAGCACTAACCCGTCTTTAGTTGATTATATAGTGGGGAACATAGCGTCATGTCTGCAAGGTCGCGTGTCTAAAGAAGAAATACTATATAACAATGTTTACATAGTACAGTCCTTCGCAAGAAGAAGTATTATATTGTTAACTCTACATGGAGAAAGGTAGGATCACTAACCCGTCTTTAGTTGATTATATAGTGGGGAACATAGCGTCATGTCTGCAAGGTCGCGTGTCTAAAGAAGATATACTATATAACAATGTTTACATGCTACAATCCTTTGCAAGAAGAAGTATTACATAGTTTACCCTACAATAGTGAAATATAGGAGCACTAACCCGTCGTTAGTAGATTATATAGTGGGGAACATAGCGTCATGTCTGCAACGTCGCGTGTCTAAAGAAGAAATACTATATAACAATGTTTACATGCTACAGTCCTTCGCAAGAAGAAGTATTACATAGTTTACCCTACATAGCAAAAGGTAGGAGCACTAACCCGTCTTTAGTTGATTATATAGTGGGGAACATAGCGTCATGTCTGCAAGGTCGCGTGTCTAAAGAAGAAATACTATATAACAATGTTTACATAGTACAGTCCTTCGCAAGAAGAAGTATTACATAGTTTACCCTACATGGAGAAAAATAGGATCACTAACCCGTCTTTAGTAGATAATACAGTGGGGAACATAGCGTCATGTCTGCAAGGTCGCGTGTCTAAAGAAGAAATACTATATAACAATGTTTACATGCTACAATCCTTTGCAAGAAGAAGTATTACATAGTTTACCCTACAATAGCGAAATATAGGAGCACTAACCCGTCTTTAGTAGATTATATAGTGGGGAACATAGCGTCATGTCTGCAAGGTCGCGTGTCTAAAGAAGAAATACTATATAACAATGTTTACATGCTACAGTCCTTCGCAAGAAGAAGTATTACATAGTTTACCCTACATAGCGAAAGGTAGGAGCACTAACCCGTCTTTAGTTGATTATATAGTGGGGAACATAGCGTCATGTCTGCAAGGTCGCGTGTCTAAAGAAGAAATACTATATAACAATGTTTACATGCTACAGTCCTTCGCAAGAAGAAGTATTCCATAGTTTACCCTACATAGCGAAAGGAAGGAGCACTAACCCGTCTTTAGTAGATAATATTGTGGGGAACATAGCGTCATGTCTGCAAGGTCGCGTGTCTAAAGAAGAAATACTATATAACAATGTTTACATGCTACAGTCCTTCGCAAGAAGACGTATTACATAGTCTACCCTACAAAGCGAAAGGAAGGAGCATTAAACCGTCTTTAGTAGATAATATAGTGGGGAACATAGCGTCATGTCTGCAAGGTCGCGTGTCTAAAGAAGAAATACTATATAACAATGTTTACAAGCTACAGTCCTTCGCAAGAAGAAGTATTACATAGTTTACCCTACATAGCGAAAGGTAGGAGCACCTAATCCGTCTTTAGTTGATTAATTATTGGGGAACAAAGCGTTATGTCCGCAAGGTCGCGTGTCTAAAGAAGAAATACTATATAACAATGTTTACATGCTACAGTCCTTCGCAAGAAGAAGTATTACATAGTTTACCCTACATAGCGAAAGGAAGGAGCACTAACCCGTCTTTAGTAGATAATATAGTGGGGAACATAGCGTCATGTCTGCAAGGTCGCGTGTCTAAAGAAGAAATACTATATAACAATGTTTACATGCTACAGTCCTTCGCAAGAAGAAGTATTACATAGTTTACCCTACATAGCGAAAGGTAGGAGCACTAATCAGTCTTTAGTTGATTAATTAGTGGGGAACAAAGCGTTATGTCTGCAAGGTCGTGTGTCTAAAGAAGAAATACTATATAACAATTTTTACATGCTACAGTCCTTCGCAAGAAGAAGTATTACATAGTTTACCCTACATATCGAAAGGTAGGAGCACTAGCCCGTCTTTAGTTGATTATATAGTGGGGAACATAGCGTCATGTCTGCAAGGTCGCGTGTCTAAAGAAGAAATACTATATAACAATGTTTACATGCTACAGTCCTTCGCAAGAAGAAGTATTACATAGTTTACCCTACAATAGCGAAATATAGGAGCACTGACCCTTCGTTAGTTGATTATATAGTGGGGAACATAGCGTCATGTCTGCAAGGTCGCGTGTCTAAAGAAGAAATACTATATAACAATGTTTACATGCTACAGTCCTTCGCAAGAAGAAGTATTACATAGTTTACCCTACAATAGCGAAATATAGGAGCACTAACCCGTCGTTAGTTGATTAGATAGTGGGGAACATAGCGTCATGTCTGCAAGGTCGCGTGTCTAAAGAAGAAATACTATATAACAATGTTTACATGCAGTCCTTCGCAAGAAGAAGTATTACATAGTCTACCCTACATAGCGAAAGGTAGGATCACTAACCCGTATTCAGTAGATAATATAGTGCGGAACATAGCGTCATGTCTGCAAGGTCGCGTGTCTAAAGAAGAAATACTATATAACAATGTTTACATGCTACAGTCCTTCGCAAGAAGAAGTATAACATAGTTTAACCTACATAGCGAAAGGTAGGAGCACTATCCCGTATTCAGTAGATAATATAGTGGGGAACATAGCGTCATGTCTGCAAGGTCGCGTGTCTAAAGAAGAAATACTATATAACAATGTTTACATGCTACAATCCTTCGCAAGAAGAAGTATTACATAGTTTACCCTACATAGCGAAAGGTAGGAGCACTAACCCGTATTCAGTAGATAATATAGTGGGGAACATAGCGTCATGTCTGCAAGGTCGCGTGTCTAAAGAAGAAATACTATATAACAATGTTTACATGCTACAGTCCTTCGCAAGAAGAAGTATTACATAGTTTACCCTACATAGCGAAAGGTGGGAGCACTAACCCGTCTTTAGTTGATTATATAGTGGGGAACATAGCGTCATGTCTGCAAGGTCGCGTGTCTAAAGAAGAAATACTATATAACAATGTTTACATAGTACAGTCCTTCGCAAGAAGAAGTATTACATAGTTTACCCTACATGGAGAAAAATAGGATCACTAACCCGTCTTTAGTAGATAATACAGTGGGGAACATAGCGTCATGTCTGCAAGGTCGCGTGTCTAAAGAAGAAATACTATATAACAATGTTTACATGCTACAATCCTTTGCAAGAAGAAGTATTACATAGTTTACCCTACAATAGCGAAATATAGGAGCACTAACCCGTCTTTAGTAGATTATATAGTGGGGAACATAGCGTCATGTCTGCAAGGTCGCGTGTCTAAAGAAGAAATACTATATAACAATGTTTACATGCTACAGTCCTTCGCAAGAAGAAGTATTACATAGTTTACCCTACATAGCGTAAGGTAGGAGCACTAACCCGTCTTTAGTTGATTATATAGTGGGGAACATAGCGTCATGTCTGCAAGGTCGCGTGTCTAAAGAAGAAATACTATATAACAATGTTTACATGCTACAGTCCTTCGCAAGAAGAAGTATTCCATAGTTTACCCTACATAGCGAAAGGAAGGAGCACTAACCCGTCTTTAGTAGATAATATTGTGGGGAACATAGCGTCATGTCTGCAAGGTCGCGTGTCTAAAGAAGAAATACTATATAACAATGTTTACATGCTACAGTCCTTCGCAAGAAGACGTATTACATAGTCTACCCTACAAAGCGAAAGGAAGGAGCACTAAACCGTCTTTAGTAGATAATATAGTGGGGAACATAGCGTCATGTCTGCAAGGTCGCGTGTCTAAAGAAGAAATACTATATAACAATGTTTACAAGCTACAGTCCTTCGCAAGAAGAAGTATTACATAGTTTACCCTACATAGCTAAAGGTAGGAGCACCTAATCCGTCTTTAGTTGATTAATTATTGGGGAACAAAGCGTTATGTCCGCAAGGTCGCGTGTCTAAAGAAGAAATACTATATAACAATGTTTACATGCTACAGTCCTTCGCAAGAAGAAGTATTACATAGTTTACCCTACATAGCGAAAGGAAGGAGCACTAACCCGTCTTTAGTAGATAATATAGTGGGGAACATAGCGTCATGTCTGCAAGGTCGCGTGTCTAAAGAAGAAATACTATATAACAATGTTTACATGCTACAGTCCTTCGCAAGAAGAAGTATTACATAGTTTACCCTACATAGCGAAAGGTAGGAGCACTAATCAGTCTTTAGTTGATTAATTAGTGGGGAACAAAGCGTTATGTCTGCAAGGTCGTGTGTCTAAAGAAGAAATACTATATAACAATTTTTACATGCTACAGTCCTTCGCAAGAAGAAGTATTACATAGTTTACCCTACATATCGAAAGGTAGGAGCACTAGCCCGTCTTTAGTTGATTATATAGTGGGGAACATAGCGTCATGTCTGCAAGGTCGCGTGTCTAAAGAAGAAATACTATATAACAATGTTTACATGCTACAGTCCTTCGCAAGAAGAAGTATTACATAGTTTACCCTACAATAGCGAAATATAGGAGCACTGACCCTTCGTTAGTTGATTATATAGTGGGGAACATAGCGTCATGTCTGCAAGGTCGCGTGTCTAAAGAAGAAATACTATATAACAATGTTTACATGCTACAGTTCTTCGCAAGAAGAAGTATTACATAGTTTACCCTACATGGAGAAAAATAGGATCACTAACCCGTCTTTAGTAGATAATATAGTGCGGAACATAGCGTCATGTCTGCAAGGTCGCGTGTCTAAAGAAGAAATACTATATAACAATGTTTACATGCTACAGTCCTTCGCAAGAAGAAGTATAACATAGTTTAACCTACATAGCGAAAGGTAGGAGCACTATCCCGTATTCAGTAGATAATATAGTGGGGAACATAGCGTCATGTCTGCAAGGTCGCGTGTCTAAAGAAGAAATACTATATGACAATGTTTACATGCTACAATCCTTCGCAAGAAGAAGTATTACATAGTTTACCCTACATAGCGAAAGGTAGGAGCACTAACCCGTATTCAGTAGATAATATAGTGGGGAACATAGCGTCATGTCTGCAAGGTCGCGTGTCTAAAGAAGAAATACTATATAACAATGTTTACATGCTACAGTCCTTCGCAAGAAAAAGTATTACATAGTTTACCCTACATAGCGAAAGGTAGGAGCACTAACCCGTCTTTAGTTGATAATATAGTGGGGAACATAGCGTCATGTCTGCAAGGTCGCGTGTCTAAAGAAGAAATACTATATAACAATGTTTACATGCTACAGTCCTTCGCAAGAAGAAGTATTACATAGTTTACCCTACATAGCGAAAGGTAGGAGCACTAACCCGTCTTTAGTTGATTATATAGTGGGGAACATAGCGTCATGTCTGCAAGGTCGCGTGTCTAAAGAAGAAATACTATATAACAATGTTTACATGCTACAGTCCTTCGCAAGAAGAAGTATTACATAGTTTACCCTACATAGCGAAAGGTAGGAGCACTAGCCCGTCTTTAGTTGATTATATAGTGGGGAACATAGCGTCATGTCTGCAAGGTCGCGTGTCTAAAGAAGAAATACTATATAACAATGTTTACATGCTACAGTCCTTCGCAAGAAGAAGTATTACATAATTTACCCTACATAGCGAAAGGTAGGAGCACTAACCCGTCTTTAGTTGATTATATAGTGGGGAACATAGCGTCATGTCTGCAAGGTCTCGTGTCTAAAGAAGAAATACTATATAACAATGTTTACATGCTACAGTCCTTCGCAAGAAGAAGTATTACATAGTTTACCCTACATAGCGAAAGGTAGGAGCACTAACCCGTCTTTAGTTGATTATATAGTGGGGAACATAGCGTCATGTCTGCAAGGTCGCGTGTCTAAAGAAGAAATACTATAAAACAATGTTTACATGCTACAGTCCTTCGCAAGAAGAAGTATTATATAGTTTACCCTACATAGCGAAAGGTAGGAGCACTAACCCGTCTTTAGTAGATAATATAGTGGGGAATATAGCGTCATGTTTGCAAGGTCGCGTGTCTAAAGAAGAAATACTATATAACAATGTTTACATGCTACAGTCCTTCGCAAGAAGAAGTATTACATAGTTTACCCTACATAGCGAAAGGTAGGAGCACTAACCAGTCTTTAGTTGATTATATAGTGGGGAACATAGCGTCATGTCTGCAAGGTCGCGTGTCTAAAGAAGAAATACTATATAACAATGTTTACATGCTACATTCCTCCGCAAGAAGAAGTATTATATTGTTAACTCTACATGGAGAAAGGTAGGATCACTAACCCGTCTTTAGTTGATTATATAGTGGGGAACATAGCGTCATGTCTGCAAGGTCGCGTGTCTAAAGAAGATATACTATATAACAATGTTTACATGCTACAATCCTTTGCAAGAAGAAGTATTACATAGTTTACCCTACAATAGTGAAATATAGGAGCACTAACCCGTCTTTAGTAGATTATATAGTGGGGAACATAGCGTCATGTCTGCAAGGTCGCGTGTCTAAAGAAGAAATACTATATAACAATGTTTACATGCTACAGTCCTTCGCAAGAAGAAGTATTACATAGTTTACCCTACATAGCGAAAGGTAGGAGCACTAACCCGTCTTTAGTTGATTATATAGTGGGGAACATAGCGTCATGTCAGCAAGGTCGCGTGTCTAAAGAAGAAATACTATATAACAATGTTTACATAGTACAGTCCTTCGCAAGAAGAAGTATTACATAGTTTACCCTACATAGCGAAAGGTAGGAGCACTAACCCGTCTTTAGTTGATTATATAGTGGGGAACATAGCGCCATGTCAGCAAGGTCGCGTGTCTAAAGAAGAAATACTATATAACAATGTTTACATGCTACAGTCCTTCGCAAGAAGAAGTATTACATAGTTTACCCTACATAGCGAAAGGTAGGAGCACTAACCCGTCTTTAGTTGATTATATAGTGGGGAACATAGCGTCATGTCTGCAAGGTCGCGTGTCTAAAGAAGAAATACTATATAACAATGTTTACATGCTACAGTCCTTCGCAAGAAGAAGTATTCCATAGTTTACCCTACATAGCGAAAGGAAGGAGCACTAACCCGTCTTTAGTAGATAATATTGTGGGGAACATAGCGTCATGTCTGCAAGGTCGCGTGTCTAAAGAAGAAATACTATATAACAATGTTTACATGCTACAGTCCTTCGCAAGAAGACGTATTACATAGTCTACCCTACAAAGCGAAAGGAAGGAGCACTAAACCGTCTTTAGTAGATAATATAGTGGGGAACATAGCGTCATGTCTGCAAGGTCGCGTGTCTAAAGAAGAAATACTATATAACAATGTTTACAAGCTACAGTCCTTCGCAAGAAGAAGTATTACATAGTTTACCCTACATAGCGAAAGGTAGGAGCACCTAATCCGTCTTTAGTTGATTAATTATTGGGGAACAAAGCGTTATGTCTGCAAGGTCGCGTGTCTAAAGAAGAAATACTATATAACAATGTTTACATGCTACAGTCCTTCGCAAGAAGAAGTATTACATAGTTTACCCTACATAGCGAAAGGAAGGAGCACTAACCCGTCTTTAGTAGATAATATAGTGGGGAACATAGCGTCATGTCTGCAAGGTCGCGTGTCTAAAGAAGAAATACTATATAACAATGTTTACATGCTACAGTCCTTCGCAAGAAGAAGTATTACATAGTTTACCCTACATAGCGAAAGGTAGGAGCACTAATCAGTCTTTAGTTGATTAATTAGTGGGGAACAAAGCGTTATGTCTGCAAGGTCGCGTGTCTAAAGAAGAAATACTATATAACAATGTTTACATGCTACAATCCTTTGCAAGAAGAAGTATTACATAGTTTACCCTACAATAGCGAAATATAGGAGCACTAACCCGTCTTTAGTAGATAATATAGTGGGGAACATAGCGTCATGTCTGCAAGGTCGCGTGTCTAAAGAAGAAATACTATATAACAATGTTTACATGCTACAGTCCTTCGCAAGAATAAGTATTACATAGTTTACCCTACATAGCGAAAGGTAGGAGCTCTAACCCGTCTTTAGTTGACTATATAGTGGGGAACATAGCGTCATGTCTGCAAGGTCGCGTGTCTAAAGAAGAAATACTATATAACAATGTTTACATGCTACAGTCCTTCGCAAGAAGAAGTATTACATAGTTTACCCTACATAGCGAAAGGAAGGAGCACTAACCCGTCTTTAGTAGATAATATAGTGGGGAACATAGCGTCATGTCTGCAAGGTCGCGTGTCTAAAGAAGAAATACTATATAACAATGTTTACATGCTACAGTCCTTCGCAAGAAGAAGTATTACATAGTTTACCCTACATAGCGAAAGGTAGGAGCACCTAATCCGTCTTTAGTTGATTAATTATTGGGGAACAAAGCGTTATGTCTGCAAGGTCGCGTGTCTAAAGAAGAAATACTATATAACAATGTTTACATGCTACAATCCTTTGCAAGAAGAAGTATTACATAGTTTACCCTTCAATAGCGAAATATAGGAGCACTAACCCGTCTTTAGTAGATAATATAGTGGGGAACATAGCGTCATGTCTGCAAGGTCGCGTGTCTAAAGAAGAAATACTATATAACAATGTTTACATGCTACAGTCCTTCGCAAGAAGAAGTATTACATAGTTTACCCTACATAGCGAAAGGTAGGAGCACTAACCCGTCTTTAGTTGATTATATAGTGGGGAACATAGCGTCATGTCTGCAAGGTCGCGTGTCTAAAGAAGAAATACTATAAAACAATGTTTACATGCTACAGTCCTTCGCAAGAAGAAGTATTATATAGTTTACCCTACATAGCGAAAGGTAGGAGCACTAACCCGTCTTTAGTAGATAATATAGTGGGGAATATAGCGTCATGTTTGCAAGGTCGCGTGTCTAAAGAAGAAATACTTTATAACAATGTTTACTTGCTACAGTCCTTCGCAAGAAGAAGTATTACATAGTTTACCCTACATAGCGAAAGGTATGAGCACTAACCCGTATTCAGTAGATAATATAGTGGGGAACATAGCGTCATGTCTGCAAGGTCGCGTGTCTAAAGAAGAAATACTATATAACAATGTTTACATGCTACAGTCCTTATCAAGAAGAAGTATTACATAGTTTACCCTACATAGCGAAAGGTAGGAGCACTAACCAGTCTTTAGTTGATTATATAGTGGGGAACATAGCGTCATGTCTGCAAGGTCGCGTGTCTAAAGAAGAAATACTATATAACAATGTTTACATGCTACATTCCTCCGCAAGAAGAAGTATTATATTGTTAACTCTACATGGAGAAAGGTAGGATCACTAACCCGTCTTTAGTTGATTATATAGTGGGGAACATAGCGTCATGTCTGAAAGGTCGCGTGTCTAAAGAAGATATACTATATAACAATGTTTACATGCTACAATCCTTTGCAAGAAGAAGTATTACATAGTTTACCCTACAATAGTGAAATATAGGAGCACTAACCCGTCTTTAGTAGATTATATAGTGGGGAACATAGCGTCATGTCTGCAAGGTCGCGTGTCTAAAGAAGAAATACTATATAACAATGTTTACATGCTACAGTCCTTCGCAAGAAGAAGTATTACATAGTTTACCCTACATAGCGAAAGGTAGGAGCACTAACCCGTCTTTAGTTGATTATATAGTGGGGAACATAGCGTCATGTCTGCAAGGTCGCGTGTCTAAAGAAGAAATACTATATAACAATGTTTACATAGTACAGTCCTTCGCAAGAAGAAGTATTACATAGTTTACCCTACATGGAGAAAAATAGGATCACTAACCCGTCTTTAGTAGATAATACAGTGGGGAACATAGCGTCATGTCTGCAAGGTGGCGTGTCTAAAGAAGAAATACTATATAACAATGTTTACATGCTACAATCCTTTGCAAGAAGAAGTATTACATAGTTTACCCTACATAGCGAAAGGTAGGAGCACTAACCCGTCTTTAGTAGATTATATAGTGGGGAACATAGCGTCATGTCTGCAAGGTCGCGTGTCTAAAGAAGAAATACTATATAACAATGTTTACATGCTACAGTCCTTCGCAAGAAGAAGTATTACATAGTTTACCCTACATAGCGAAAGGTAGGAGCACTAACCCGTCTTTAGTTGATTATATAGTGGGGAACATAGCGTCATGTCTGCAAGGTCGCGTGTCTAAAGAAGAAATACTATATAACAATGTTTACATGCTACAGTCCTTCGCAAGAAGAAGTATTCCATAGTTTACCCTACATAGCGAAAGGAAGGAGCACTAACCCGTCTTTAGTAGATAATATTGTGGGGAACATAGCGTCATGTCTGCAAGGTCGCGTGTCTAAAGAAGAAATACTATATAACAATGTTTACATGCTACAGTCCTTCGCAAGAAGACGTATTACATAGTCTACCCTACAAAGCGAAAGGAAGGAGCACTAAACCGTCTTTAGTAGATAATATAGTGGGGAACATAGCGTCATGTCTGCAAGTTCGCGTGTCTAAAGAAGAAATACTATATAACAATGTTTACAAGCTACAGTCCTTCGCAAGAAGAAGTATTACATAGTTTACCCTACATAGCGAAAGGTAGGAGCACCTAATCCGTCTTTAGTTGATTAATTATTGGGGAACAAAGCGTTATGTCTGCAAGGTCGCGTGTCTAAAGAAGAAATACTATATAACAATGTTTACATGCTACAGTCCTTCGCAAGAAGAAGTATTACATAGTTTACCCTACATAGCGAAAGGAAGGAGCACTAACCCGTCTTTAGTAGATAATATAGTGGGGAACATAGCGTCATGTCTGCAAGGTCGCGTGTCTAAAGAAGAAATACTATATAACAATGTTTACATGCTACAGTCCTTCGCAAGAAGAAGTATTACATAGTTTACCCTACATAGCGAAAGGTAGGAGCACTAATCAGTCTTTAGTTGATTAATTAGTGGGGAACAAAGCGTTATGTCTGCAAGGTCGCGTGTCTAAAGAAGAAATACTATATAACAATGTTTACATGCTACAATCCTTTGCAAGAAGAAGTATTACATAGTTTACCCTACAATAGCGAAATATAGGAGCACTAACCCGTCTTTAGTAGATAATATAGTGGGGAACATAGCGTCATGTCTGCAAGGTCGCCTGTCTAAAGAAGAAATACTATATAACAATGTTTACATGCTACAGTCCTTCGCAAGAATAAGTATTACATAGTTTACCCTACATAGCGAAAGGTAGGAGCACTAACCCGTCTTTAGTTGATTATATAGTGGGGAACATAGCGTCATGTCTGCAAGGTCGCGTGTCTAAAGAAGAAATACTATATAACAATGTTTACATGCTACAGTCCTTCGCAAGGAGAAGTATTACATAGTTTACCCTACATAGCGAAAGGAAGGAGCACTAACCCGTCTTTAGTAGATAATATAGTGGGGAACATAGCGTCATGTCTGCAAGGTCGCGTGTCTAAAGAAGAAATACTATATAACAATGTTTACATGCTACAGTCCTTCGCAAGAAGAAGTATTACATAGTTTACCCTACATAGCGAAAGGTAGGAGCACCTAATCCGTCTTTAGTTGATTAATTATTGGGGAACAAAGCGTTATGTCTGCAAGGTCGCGTGTCTAAAGAAGAAATACTATATAACAATGTTTACATGCTACAATCCTTCGCAAGAAGAAGTATTACATAGTTTACCCTTCAATAGCGAAATATAGGAGCACTAACCCGTCTTTAGTAGATAATATAGTGGGGAACATAGCGTCATGTCTGCAAGGTCGCGTGTCTAAAGAAGAAATACTATATAACAATGTTTACATGCTACAGTCCTTCGCAAGAAGAAGTATTACATAGTTTACCCTACATAGCGAAAGGTAGGAGCACTAACCCGTCTTTAGTTGATTACATAGTGGGGAACATAGCGTCATGTCTGCAAGGTCGCGTGTCTGAAGAAGAAATACTATAAAACAATGTTTACATGCTACAGTCCCTCGCAAGAAGAAGTATTATATAGTTTACCCTACATAGCGAAAGGTAGGAGCACTAACCCGTCTTTAGTAGATAATATAGTGGGGAATATAGCGTCATGTTTGCAAGGTCGCGTGTCTAAAGAAGAAATACTTTATAACAATGTTTACTTGCTACAGTCCTTCGCAAGAAGAAGTATTACATAGTTTACCCTACATAGCGAAAGGTATGAGCACTAACCCGTATTCAGTAGATAATATAGTGGGGAACATAGCGTCATGTCTGCAAGGTCGCGTGTCTAAAGAAGAAATACTATATAACAATGTTTACATGCTACAGTCCTTCGCAAGAAGAAGTATTACATAGTTTACCCTACATGGAGAAAAATAGGATCACTAACCCGTCTTTAGTAGATAATACAGTGGGGAACATAGCGTCATGTCTGCAAGGTCGCGTGTTTAAAGAAGAAATACTATATAACAATGTTTACATGCTACAATCCTTTGCAAGAAGAAGTATTACATAGTTTACCCTACAATAGCGAAATATAGGAGCACTAACCCGTCTTTAGTAGATTATATAGTGGGGAACATAGCGTCATGTCTGCAAGGTCGCGTGTCTAAAGAAGAAATACTATATAACAATGTTTACATGCTACAGTCCTTCGCAAGAAGAAGTATTACATAGTTTACCCTACATAGCGAAAGGTAGGAGCACTAACCCGTCTTTAGTTGATTATATAGTGGGGAACATAGCGTCATGTCTGCAAGGTCGCGTGTCTAAAGAAGAAATACTATATAACAATGTTTACATGCTACAGTCCTTCGCAAGAAGAAGTATTCCATAGTTTACCCTACATAGCGAAAGGAAGGAGCACTAACCCGTCTTTAGTAGATAATATAGTGGGGAACATAGCGTCATGTCTGCAAGGTCGCGTGTCTAAAGAAGAAATACTATATAACAATGTTTACATGCTACAGTCCTTCGCAAGAAAAAGTATTACATAGTTTACCCTACATAGCGAAAGGTAGGAGCACTAACCCGTCTTTAGTTGATAATATAGTGGGGAACATAGCGTCATGTCTGCAAGGTCGCGTGTCTAAAGAAGAAATACTATATAACAATGTTTACATGCTACAGTCCTTCGCAAGAAGAAGTATTACATAGTTTACCCTACATAGCGAAAGGAAGGAGCACTAACCCATCTTTAGTAGATAATATAGTGGGGAACATAGCGTCATGTCTGCAAGGTCGCGTGTCTAAAGAAGAAATACTATATAACAATGTTTACATGCTACAGTCCTTCGCAAGAAGAAGTATTACATAGTTTACCCTACATAGCGAAAGGTAGGAGCACTAATCAGTCTTTAGTTGATTAATTAGTGGGGAACAAAGCGTTATGTCTGCAAGGTCGCGTGTCTAAAGAAGAAATACTATATAACAATGTTTACATGCTACAATCCTTTGCAAGAAGAAGTATTACATAGTTTACCCTACAATAGCGAAATATAGGAGCACTAACCCGTCTTTAGTAGATAATATAGTGGGGAACATAGCGTCATGTCTGCAAGGTCGCCTGTCTAAAGAAGAAATACTATATAACAATGTTTACATGCTACAGTCCTTCGCAAGAATAAGTATTACATAGTTTACCCTACATAGCGAAAGGTAGGAGCACTAACCCGTCTTTAGTTGATTATATAGTGGGGAACATAGCGTCATGTCTGCAAGGTCGCGTGTCTAAAGAAGAAATACTATATAACAATATTTACATGCTACAGTCCTTCGCAAGAAGAAGTATTACATAGTTTACCCTACATAGCGAAAGGAAGGAGCACTAACCCGTCTTTAGTAGATAATATAGTGGGGAACATAGCGTCATGTCTGCAAGGTCGCGTGTCTAAAGAAGAAATACTATATAACAATGTTTACATGCTACAGTCCTTCGCAAGAAGAAGTATTACATAGTTTACCCTACATAGCGAAAGGTAGGAGCACCTAATCCGACTTTAGTTGATTAATTATTGGGGAACAAAGCGTTATGTCTGCAAGGTCGCGTGTCTAAAGAAGAAATACTATATAACAATGTTTACATGCTACAATCCTTTGCAAGAAGAAGTATTACATAGTTTACCCTTCAATAGCGAAATATAGGAGCACTAACCCGTCTTTAGTAGATAATATAGTGGGGAACATAGCGTCATGTCTGCGAGGTCGCGTGTCTAAAGAAGAAATACTATATAACAATGTTTACATGCTACAGTCCTTCGCAAGAAGAAGTATTACATAGTTTACCCTACATAGCGAAAGGTAGGAGCACTAACCCGTCTTTAGTTGATTATATAGTGGGGAACATAGCGTCATGTCTGCAAGGTCGCGTGTCTGAAGAAGAAATACTATATAACAATGTTTACATGCTACAATCCTTTGCAAGAAGAAGTATTACATAGTTTACCCTACAATAGCGAAATATAGGAGCACTAACCCGTCTTTAGTAGATTATATAGTGCGGAACATAGCGTCATGTCTGCAAGGTCGCGTGTCTAAAGAAGAAATACTATATAACAATGTTTACATGCTACAGTCCTTCGCAAGAAGAAGTATTACATAGTTTACCCTACATAGCGAAAGGTAGGAGCACTAACCCGTCTTTAGTTGATTATATAGTGGGGAACATAGCGTCATGTCTGCAAGGTCGCGTGTCTAAAGAAGAAATACTATATAACAATGTTTACATGCCACAGTCCTTCGCAAGAAGAAGTATTACATAGTTTACCCTACATAGCGAAAGGAAGGAGCACTAACCCGTCTTTAGTAGATAATATAGTGGGGAACATAGCGTCATGTCTGCAAGGTCGCGTGTCTAAAGAAGAAATACTATATAACAATGTTTACATGCTACAGTCCTTCGCAAGAAGAAGTATTACATAGTTTACCCTACATAGCGAAAGGAAGGAGCACTAATCCGTCTTTAGTAGATAATATAGTGGGGAACATAGCGTCATGTCTGCAAGGTCGCGTGTCTAAAGAAGAAATACTATATAACAATGTTTACATGCTACAGTCCTTCGCAAGAAGAAGTATTACATAGTTTACCCTACATAGCGAAAGGTAGGACCACTAATCAGTCTTTAGTTGATTAATTAGTGGGGAACAAAGCATTATGTCTGCAAGGTCGCGTGTCTAAAGAAGAAATACTATATAACAATGTTTACATGCTACAATCCTTTGCAAGAAGAAGTATTACATAGTTTACCCTACAATAGCGAAATATAGGAGCACTAACCCGTCTTTAGTTGATTATATAGTGGGGAACATAGCGTCATGTCTGCAAGGTCGCGTGTCTAAAGAAGAAATACTATATAACAATGTTTACATGCTACAGTCCTTCGCAAAAAGAAGTATTACATAGTTTACTCTACATAGCGAAAGGTAGGAGCACTAACCCGTCTTTAGTTGATTATATAGTGGGGAACATAGCGTCATGTCTGCAAGGTCGCCTGTCTAAAGAAGAAATACTATATAACAATGTTTAAATGCTACAGTCCTTAGCAAGAAGAAGTATTATATTGTTAACTCTACATGGAGAAAGGTAGGATCACTAACCCGTCTTTAGTAGATAATATAGTGGGGAACATAGCGTCATGTCTGCAAGGTCGCGTGTCTAAAGAAGAAATACTATATAACAATGTTTACATGCTACAGTCCTTCGCAAGAAGAAGTATTATATTGTTAACTCTACATGGAGAAAGGTAGGATCACTAACCCGTCTTTAGTAGATAATATAGTGGGGAACCTAGCGTCATGTCTGCAAGGTCGCGTGTCTAAAGAAGAAATACTATATAACAATGTTTAAATGCTACAGTCCTTCGCAAGAAGAAGTATTATATTGTTAACTCTACATGGAGAAAGGTAGGATCACTAACCTGTCTTTAGTAGATAATATAGTGGGGAACATAGCGTCATGTCTGCAAGGTCGCGTGTCTAAAGAAGAAATACTATATAACAATGTTTACATGCTACAGTCCTTCGCAAGAAGAAGTATTATATTGTTAACTCTACATGGAGAAAGGTAGGATCACTAACCCGTCTTTAGTAGATAATATAGTGGGGAACATAGCGTCATGTCTGCAAGGTCGCGTGTCTAAAGAAGAAATACCATATAACAATGTTTAAATGCTACAGTCCTTCGCAAGAAGAAGTATTATATTGTTAACTCTACATGAAGAAAGGTAGGATCACTAACCTGTCTTTAGTAGATAATATAGTGGGGAACATAGCGTCATGTCTGCAAGGTCGCGTGTCTAAAGAAGAAATACTATATAACAATGTTTACATGCTACAGTCCTTCGCAAGAAGAAGTATTATATTGTTAACTCTACATGGAGAAAGGTAGGAGCACTAACCCATCTGTAGTAGATAATACAGTGGGGAATATAGCGTCGTGTTTGCAAGGTCGCGTGTCTAAAGAAGAAATAGTATATATTAGTGTCAACAAACTAAAGTCCTTTTCAAAAAGAAGTATAACATTGGGTACTCTACTTAGAGTAAGATAGGAGCACTAACCCGTCTTTAGTAGATTATATAGTGGGGAACATAGCGTCATGTCTGCAAGGTCGCGTGTCTAAAGAAGAAATACTATATAACAGTGTCTACGTGCTACAGTCCTTTGCAAGAAGAAGTATTACATTGGGTACTCTACATAAAGAAAGATAGGAGCAAAAACCAGTCTTTAGTAGATAATATAGTGGGGAATATAGCGTCCCGTTTTCAAGGTCGCGTTTCTGAATAAGAAATAGTATATATCAGTGTCAACATGCTACAGTCCTTTTCAAGAAGAAATATAAGATTAAGTACACAACTTAAAGAAAGGTAGGAGCACTAACCCGTCGTTAGTAGAAAATATAGTGGGGAATATAGCGTCCCGTTTTCAAGGTCGCGTTTCTGAATAAGAAATACTATATATCAGTGTCAACATGCTACAGTCCTTTTCAAGAAGAAATATAAGATTGCGTACACAACTTAAAGAAAGGTAGGAGCACTAACCCGTCGTTAGTAGATAATATAGTGGGGAATATAGCGTCCCGTTTTCAAGGTCGCGTTTCTGGATAAGAAATACTATATATCAGTGTCAACATGCTACAGTCCTTTTCAAGAAGAAATATAAGATTGGGTACACAACTTAAAGAAAGGTAGGAGCACTAACCCGTCGTTAGTAGATAATATAGAGGGGAATATAGCGTCATGTTTGCAAGGTCACGTGTCTGAAGAAGAAAAAATATACAACAGTATCTACATGCTACGGTTCTTTGCAAAAAAACGTTTTACATTGTTTACTCCACATAGAGAAAGGTAGGAGCACTAACCCCTCTTTAGTAGATAATACAGTGGGGAATATAGCGTCGTGTTTGTAAGGTCGCGTGTCTGAAGAAGAAATACTATATAACAGTGTCTACATGCTACGGTTCTTTGCAAAAAAAACGTTTTACATTGTTTACTCCACATAGAGAAAGGTAGGAACACTAACCCGTCTTTAGTAGATAGTATAGTAAGAAATATAGCGTCCCGTTTGCAAGGTCGCGTGTCTGAAGAAGAAATGCTATATAATAGTGTCTACATGTTACAGTTCTTTGCAAAGAAACGTTTTACATTGTTTACTCTACATAGAGAAAGGTAGGAGCAGTATCCCATCTTCAGTAGATAATACAGTGGGAAATATAGCGTCCCGTTTGCAAGGTCGGGTGTATGAAGAAGAAATACTATATAACAGTGTCTACATGCTACAGTCCTTTGCAAGAGGAAGTATTACATTGTTTACTATACATAGAGAAATGTAGGAGCACTAACCTATCTTGAGTATATAATATAGTTTGGAATATACCGTCGTGGTTGCAAGGTCACGTGTCTGAAGAAAAATTCTATATAACACTGTCTACTTACTACAATCCTTTCAAAAAGAGGTTTTACATTGTTTATTCTACTTTGAGAAAGGTAGGAGCACTAACCCGTCTGTAGTAGATAATACAGTGGGGAATATAGCGTCGTGTTTGCAAGGTCGCGTGTCTAAAGAAGATATACTATTTAATAGTGTCTACATGCTACAGTTCTTCGCAAGAAGAAGTATTATATTGTTAACTCTACATAGCGAAAGGTAGGAGCACTAACCCGTCTGTAGTAGATAATACAGTGGGGAATATAGCGTCGTGTTTGCAAGGTCGCGTGTCTAAAGAAGATATACTATTTAATAGTGTCTACATGCTACAGTTCTTCGCAAGAAGAAGTATTATATTGTTAACTCTACATGGAGAAAGGTAGGAGCACTAACCTGTCTGTAGTAGATAATATAGTGGGGAATATAGCGTCGTGTTTGCAAGGTCGCGTGTCTAAAGAAGAAATACTATATAATAGTGTCTACATGCTACAGTCCTTTGCAAGAAGAAGTATTATATTGTTAACTCTACATGGAGAAAGGTAGGAGCACTAACCTGTCTGTAGTAGATAATATAGTGGGGAATATAGCGTCGTGTTTGCAAGGTCGCGTGTCTAAAGAAGAAATACTATATAATAGTGTCTACATGCTACAGTCCTTCGCAAGAAGAAGTATTATATTGTAAACTCTACATGGAGAAAGGTAGGACCACTAACTTGTCTTTAGTAGATAATACAGTGGGGAATATAGCGTCGTGTTTGCAAGGTCGCGTGTCTAAAGAAGAAATACTATATAATAGTGTCTACATGCTACAGTCCTTCGCAAGAAGAAGTATTATATTGTTAACTCTGCATGGAGAAAGGTAGGAGCACTAACCCGTCTTTAGTAGTAATACAGTGGGGAATATAGCGTCGTGTTTGCAAGGTCTCGTGTCTAAAGAAGATATACTATATAATAGTGTCTACATGCTACAGTCCTTCGCAAGAAGAAGTATTATATTGTTAACTCTACATGGAGAAAGGTAGGAGCACTAACCCGTCTGTAGTAGATAATACAGTGGGGAATATAGCGTCGTGTTTGCAAGGTCGCGTGTCTAAAGAAGATATACTATTTAATAGTGTCTACATGCTACAGTTCTTCGCAAGAAGAAGTATTATATTGTTAACTCTACATAGCGAAAGGTAGGAGCACTAACCCGTCTGTAGTAGATAATACAGTGGGGAATATAGCGTCGTGTTTGCAAGGTCGCGTGTCTAAAGAAGATATACTATTTAATAGTGTCTACATGCTACAGTTCTTCGCAAGAAGAAGTATTATATTGTTAACTCTACATAGCGAAAGGTAGGAGCACTAACCCGTCTGTAGTAGATAATACAGTGGGGAATATAGCGTCGTGTTTGCAAGGTCGCGTGTCTAAAGAAGATATACTATTTAATAGTGTCTACATGCTACAGTTCTTCGCAAGAAGAAGTATTATATTGTTAACTCTACATGGAGAAAGGTAGGAGCACTAACCTGTCTGTAGTAGATAATATAGTGGGGAATATAGCGTCGTGTTTGCAAGGTCGCGTGTCTAAAGAAGAAATACTATATAATAGTGTCTACATGCTACAGTCCTTCGCAAGAAGAAGTATTATATTGTTAACTCTACATGGAGAAAGGTAGGAGCACTAACCTGTCTGTAGTAGATAATATAGTGGGGAATATAGCGTCGTGTTTGCAAGAACGCGTGTCTAAAGAAGAAATACTATATAATAGTGTCTACATGCTACAGTCCTTCGCAAGAAGAAGTATTATATTGTAAACTCTACATGGAGAAAGGTAGGACCACTAACCCGTCTTTAGTAGATAATACAGTGGGGAATATACCGTCGTGGTTGCAAGGTCACGTGTCTGAAGAAAAATTCTATATAACACTATCTACTTACTACAATCCTTTCAAAAAGAGGTTTTACATTGTTTATTCTACTTTGAGAAAGGTAGGAGCACTAACCTGTCTGTAGTAGATAATACAGTGGGGAATATAGCGTCGTGTTTGCAAGGTCGCGTGTCTAAAGAAGATATACTATTTAATAGTGTCTACATGCTACAGTTCTTCGCAAGAAAAAGTATTATATTGTTAACTCTACATAGCGAAAGGTAGGAGCACTAACCCGTCTGTAGTAGATAATACAGTGGGGAATATAGCGTCGTGTTTGCAAGGTCGCGTGTCTAAAGAAGATATACTATTTAATAGTGTCTACATGCTACAGTTCTTCGCAAGAAGAAGTATTATATTGTTAACTCTACATGGAGAAAGGTAGGAGCACTAACCTGTCTGTAGTAGATAATATAGTGGGGAATATAGCGTCGTGTTTGCAAGGTCGCGTGTCTAAAGAAGAAATACTATATAATAGTGTCTACATGCTACAGTCCTTCGCAAGAAGAAGTATTATATTGTTAACTCTACATGGAGAAAGGTAGGAGCACTAACCTGTCTGTAGTAGATAATATAGTGGGGAATATAGCGTCGTGTTTGCAAGGTCGCGTGTCTAAAGAAGAAATACTATATAATAGTGTCTACATGCTACAGTCCTTCGCAAGAAGAAGTATTATATTGTAAACTCTACATGGAGAAAGGTAGGACCACTAACCCGTCTTTAGTAGATAATACAGTGGGGAATATAGCGTCGTGTTTGCAAGGTCGCGTGTCTAAAGAAGAAATACTATATAATAGTGTCTACATGCTACAGTCCTTCGCAAGAAGAAGTATTATATTGTTAACTCTACATGGAGAAAGGTAGGAGCACTAACCCGTCTTTAGTAGTAATACAGTGGGGAATATAGCGTCGTGTTTGCAAGGTCGCGTGTCTAAAGAAGATATACTATATAATAGTGTCTACATGCTACAGTCCTTCGCAAGAAGAAGTATTATATTGTTAACTCTACATGGAGAAAGGTAGGAGCACTAACCCGTCTGTAGTAGATAATACAGTGGGGAATATAGCGTCGTGTTTGCAAGGTCGCGTGTCTAAAGAAGAAATACTATATAATAGTGTCTACATGCTACAGTCCTTCGCAAGAAGAAGTATTATATTGTTAACTCTACATGGAGAAAGGTAGGAGCACTAACCCGTCTGTAGTAGATAATATAGTGGGGAATATAGCGTCGTGTTTGCAAGGTCGCGTGTCTAAAGAAGAAATACTATATAATAGTGTCTACATGCTACAGTCCTTCGCAAGAAGAAGTATTATCTTGTTAACTCTACATGGAGAAAGGTAGGAGCACTAACCCGTCTGTAGTAGATAATACAGTGGGGAATATAGCGTCGTGTTTGCAAGGTCGCGTGTCTAAAGAAGATATACTATATAATAGTGTCTACATGCTACAGTCCTTCGCAAGAAGAAGTATTATATTAGTTACTCTACATGGAGAAAGGTAGGAGCACTAACCCGTCTGTAGTAGATAATACAGTGGGGAATATAGCGTCGTGTTTGCATGGTCGCGTGTCTAAAGAAGATATACTATATAATAGTGTCTACATGCTTCAGTCCTTCGCAAGAAGAAGTATTATATTATTAACTCTACATGGAGAAAGGTAGGAGCACTAACCCGTCTGTAGTAGATAATGCAGTGGGGAATATAGCGTCGTGTTTGCAAGGTCGCGTGTCTAAAGAAGATATACTATATAATAGTGTCTACATGCTACAGTCCTTCGCAAGAAGAAGTATTATATTGTTAACTCTACACGGAGAAAGGTAGGAGCACTAACCCGTCTGTAGTAGATAATACAGTGGGGAATATAGCGTCGTGTTTGCAAGGTCGCGTGTCTAAAGAAGATATACTATATAATAGCGTCTACATGCTACAGTCCTTCGCAAGAAGAAGTATTATATTGTTAACTCTACATGGAGAAAGGTAGGAGCACTAACCCGTCTGTAGTAGATAATACAGTGGGGAATATAGCGTCGTGTTTGCAAGGTCGCGTGTCTAAAAAAGAAATACTATATAATAGTGTCTACATGCTACAGTCCTTCGCAAGAAGAAGTATTATATTGTTAACTCTACATGGAGAAAGGTAGGACCACTAACCCGTCTTTAGTAGATAATACAGTGGGGAATATAGCGTCATGTCTGCAAGGTCGCGTGTCTAAAGAAGAAATACTATATAACAATGTTTACATGCTACAGTCCTTCGCAAGAAGAAGTATTATATTGTTAACTCTACATGGAGAAAGGTAGGAGCACTAACCCGTCTGTAGTAGATAATATAGTGGGGAATATAGCGTCTTGTTTGCAAGGTCGCGTGTCTAAAGAAGAAATACTATATAATAGTGTCTACATGCTACAGTCCTTCGCAAGAAGAAGTATTATCTTGTTAACTCTACATGGAGAAAGGTAGGAGCACTAACCCGTCTGTAGTAGATAATACAGTGGGGAATATAGCGTCGTGTTTGCAAGGTCGCGTGTCTAAAGAAGATATACTATATAATAGTGTCTACATGCTACAGTCCTTCGCAAGAAGAAGTATTATATTATTAACTCTACATGGAGAAAGGTAGGAGCACTAACCCGTCTGTAGTAGATAATACAGTGGGGAATATAGCGTCGTGTTTGCAAGGTCGCGTGTCTAAAGAAGATATACTATATAATAGTGTCTACATGCTACAGTCCTTCGCAAGAAGAAGTATTATATAGTTAACTCTACATGGAGAAAGGTATTAGCACTAACCCGTCTATAGTAGATAATACAGTGGGGAATATAGCGTCGTGTTTGCAAGGTCGCGTGTCTAAAGAAGAAATACTATATAATAGTGTCTACATGCTACAGTCCTTCGCAAGAAGAAGTATTATATTGTTAACTCTACATGAAGAAAGGTAGGAGCACTAACCCGTCTGTAGTAGATAATACAGTGGGGAATATAGCGTCGTGTTTGCAAGGTCGCGTGTCTAAAGAAGATATACTATATAATAGTGTCTACATGCTACAGTCCTTCGCAAGAAGAAGTATTATATTGTTAACTCTACATGGAGAAAGGTAGGAGCACTAACCCGTCTGTAGTAGATAATACAGTGGGGAATATAGCGTCGTGTTTGCAAGGTCGCGTGTCTAAAGCAGAAATACTATATAATAGTGTCTACATGCTACAGTCCTTCGCAAGAAGAAGTATTATATTGTTAACTCTACATGGAGAAAGGTAGGAGCACTAACCCATCTGTAGTAGATAATACAGTGGGGAATATAGCGTCGTGTTTGCAAGGTCGCGTGTCTAAAGAAGAAATACTATATAATAGTGTCTACATGCTACAGTCCTTCGCAAGAAGAAGTATTATATTGTTAACTCTACATGAAGAAAGGTAGGAGCACTAACCCGTCTGTAGTAGATAATACAGTGGGGAATATAGCGTCGTGTTTGCAAGGTCGCGTGTCTAAAGAAGATATACTATATAATAGTGTCTACATGCTACAGTCCTTCGCAAGAAGAAGTATTATATTGTTAACTCTACATGGAGAAAGGTAGGAGCACTAACCCGTCTGTAGTAGATAATACAGTGGGGAATATAGCGTCGTGTTTGCAAGGTCGCGTGTCTAAAGAAGATATACTATATAATAGTGTCTACATGCTACAGTCCTTCGCAAGAAGAAGTATTATATTGTTAACTCTACATGGAGAAAGGTAGGAGCACTAACCCGTCTGTAGTAGATAATACAGTGGGGAATATAGCGTCGTGTTTGCAAGGTCGCGTGTCTAAAGAAGATATACTATATAATAGTGTCTACATGCTACAGTCCTTCGCAAGAAGAAGTATTATATTGTTAACTCTACATGGAGAAAGGTAGGAGCACTAACCCGTCTGTAGTAGATAATACAGTGGGGAATATAGCGTCGTGTTTGCAAGGTCGCGTGTCTAAAGAAGATATACTATATAATAGTGTCTACATGCTACAGTCCTTCGCAAGAAGAAGTATTATATTATTAACTCTACATGGAGAAAGGTAGGAGCACTAACCCGTCTGTAGTAGATAATACAGTGGGGAATATAGCGTCGTGTTTGCAAGGTCGCGTGTCTAAAGAAGATATACTATATAATAGTGTCTACATGCTACAGTCCTTCGCAAGAAGAAGTATTATATAGTTAACTCTACATGGAGAAAGGTATTAGCACTAACCCGTCTATAGTAGATAATACAGTGGGGAATATAGCGTCGTGTTTGCAAGGTCGCGTGTCTAAAGAAGAAATACTATATAATAGTGTCTACATGCTACAGTCCTTCGCAAGAAGAAGTATTATATTGTTAACTCTACATGAAGAAAGGTAGGAGCACTAACCCGTCTGTAGTAGATAATACAGTGGGGAATATAGCGTCGTGTTTGCAAGGTCGCGTGTCTAAAGAAGATATACTATATAATAGTGTCTACATGCTACAGTCCTTCGCAAGAAGAAGTATTATATTGTTAACTCTACATGGAGAAAGGTAGGAGCACTAACCCGTCTGTAGTAGATAATACAGTGGGGAATATAGCGTCGTGTTTGCAAGGTCGCGTGTCTAAAGCAGAAATACTATATAATAGTGTCTACATGCTACAGTCCTTCGCAAGAAGAAGTATTATATTGTTAACTCTACATGGAGAAAGGTAGGAGCACTAACCCATCTGTAGTAGATAATACAGTGGGGAATATAGCGTCGTGTTTGCAAGGTCGCGTGTCTAAAGAAGAAATACTATATAATAGTGTCTACATGCTACAGTCCTTCGCAAGAAGAAGTATTATATTGTTAATTCTACATGAAGAAAGGTAGGAGCACTAACCCGTCTGTAGTAGATAATACAGTGGGGAATATAGCGTCGTGTTTGCAAGGTCGCGTGTCTAAAGAAGATATACTATATAATAGTGTCTACATGCTACAGTCCTTCGCAAGAAGAAGTATTATATTGTTAACTCTACATGGAGAAAGGTAGGAGCACTAACCCGTCTGTAGTAGATAATACAGTGGGGAATATAGCGTCGTGTTTGCAAGGTCGCGTGTCTAAAGAAGATATACTATATAATAGTGTCTACATGCTACAGTCCTTCGCAAGAAGAAGTATTATATTGTTAACTCTACATGGAGAAAGGTAGGAGCACTAACCCGTCTGTAGTAGATAATACAGTGGGGAATATAGCGTCGTGTTTGCAAGGTCGCGTGTCTAAAGAAGAAATACTATATAATAGTGTCTACATGCTACAGTCCTTCGCAAGAAGAAGTATTATATTGTTAACTCTACATGAAGAAAGGTAGGAGCACTAACCCGTCTGTAGTAGATAATACAGTGGGGAATATAGCGTCGTGTTTGCAAGGTCGCGTGTCTAAAGTAGATATACTATATAATAGTGTCTACATGCTACAGTCCTTCGCAAGAAGAAGTATTATATTGTTAACTCTACATGGAGAAAGGTAGGAGCACTAACCCGTCTGTAGTAGATAATACAGTGGGGAATATAGCGTCGTGTTTGCAAGGTCGCGTGTCTAAAGCAGAAATACTATATAATAGTGTCTACATGCTACAGTCCTTCGCAAGAAGAAGTATTATATTGTTAACTCTACATGGAGAAAGGTAGGAGCACTAACCCATCTGTAGTAGATAATACAGTGGGGAATATAGCGTCGTGTTTGCAAGGTCGCGTGTCTAAAGAAGAAATACTATATAATAGTGTCTACATGCTACAGTCCTTCGCAAGAAGAAGTATTATATTGTTAACTCTACATGAAGAAAGGTAGGAGCACTAACCCGTCTGTAGTAGATAATACAGTGGGGAATATAGCGTCGTGTTTGCAAGGTCGCGTGTCTAAAGAAGATATACTATATAATAGTGTCTACATGCTACAGTCCTTCGCAAGAAGAAGTATTATATTGTTAACTCTACATGGAGAAAGGTAGGAGCACTAACCCGTCTGTAGTAGATAATACAGTGGGGAATATAGCGTCGTGTTTGCAAGGTCGCGTGTCTAAAGAAGATATACTATATAATAGTGTCTACATGCTACAGTCCTTCGCAAGAAGAAGTATTATATTGTTAACTCTACATGGAGAAAGGTAGGAGCACTAACCCGTCTGTAGTAGATAATACAGTGGGGAATATAGCGTCGTGTTTGCAAGGTCGCGTGTCTAAAGAAGATATACTATATAATAGTGTCTACATGCTACAGTCCTTCGCAAGAAGAAGTATTATATTGTTAACTCTACATGGAGAAAGGTAGGAGCACTAACCCGTCTGTAGTAGATAATACAGTGGGGAATATAGCGTCGTGTTTGCAAGGTCGCGTGTCTAAAGAAGATATACTATATAATAGTGTCTACATGCTACAGTCCTTCGCAAGAAGAAGTATTATATTGTTAACTCTACATGGAGAAAGGTAGGAGCACTAACCCGTCTGTAGTAGATAATACAGTGGGGAATATAGCGTCGTGTTTGCAAGGTCGCGTGTCTAAAGAAGATATACTATATAATAGTGTCTACATGCTACAGTCCTTCGCAAGAAGAAGTATTATATTGTTAACTCTACATGGAGAAAGGTAGGAGCACTAACCCATCTGTAGTAGATAATACAGTGGGGAATATAGCGTCGTGTTTGCAAGGTCGCGTGTCTAAAGAAGATATACTATATAATAGTGTCTACATGCTACAGTCCTTCGCAAGAAGAAGTATTATATTGTTAACTCTACATGGAGAAAGGTAGGAGCACTAACCCGTCTGTAGTAGATAATACAGTGGGGAATATAGCGTCGTGTTTGCAAGGTCGCGTGTCTAAAGAAGAAATACTATAAAATACTGTCTACATGCTACAGTCCTTCGCAAGAAGAAGTATTATATTGTTAACTCTACATGAAGAAAGGTAGGAGCACTAACCCGTCTGTAGTAGATAATACAGTGGGGAATATAGCGTCGTGTTTGCAAGGTCGCGTGTCTAAAGAAGATATACTATATAATAGTGTCTACATGCTACAGTCCTTCGCAAGAAGAAGTATTATATTGTTAACTCTACATGGAGAAAGGTAGGAGCACTAACCCGTCTGTAGTAGATAATACAGTGGGGAATATAGCGTCGTGTTTGCAAGGTCGCGTGTCTAAAGAAGATATACTATATAATAGTGTCTACATGCTACAGTCCTTCGCAAGAAGAAGTATTATATTGTTAACTCTACATGGAGAAAGGTAGGAGCACTAACCCGTCTGTAGTAGATAATACAGTGGGGAATATAGCGTCGTGTTTGCAAGGTCGCGTGTCTAAAGAAGATATACTATATAATAGTGTCTACATGCTACAGTCCTTCGCAAGAAGAAGTATTATATTGTTAACTCTACATGGAGAAAGGTAGGAGCACTAACCCGTCTGTAGTAGATAATACAGTGGGGAATATAGCGTCGTGTTTGCAAGGTCGCGTTTCTAAAGAAGATATACTATATAATAGTGTCTACATGCTACAGTCCTTCGCAAGAAGAAGTATTATATTGTTAACTCTACATGGAGAAAGGTAGGAGCACTAACCCGTCTTTAGTAGATAATACAGTGGGGAATAAGCGTCATGTTTGCATGGTTGCGTGTCTGAAAAAGAAATACTATATAACAGTGCCTACATGCTACAGTCCTTTGCATGAAGAAACTAGCATTGTTTATTCTACATAGAGAATGGAAGGAGCGATTGCCCATCTTTAAAGGATTATTATATTGTTGAAGATAGCGTCATGTTTGCAAGGTCGCGTATCTGTAGAAGAAATAGAATGAATCTGTATATACATGCTACAGTAATATGTAAGAGGAATTGTAGCATTGTTTACTCTACAGTATGTATCTATGTCTACATGCTATCGTCCTTTGATGCAAGCAGTATAGCATTGTTTACTCTACATAGACAAAGGCAGGAGCGATTACCCAACTTAAGTAGATAATATAGTGGTCAATATTGCGTCATGTTTGCAAGGTCGCGTATCTGTAGAAGAAATAGTATGAATCTGTATATACATGCTACAGTAATATGTAAGAAGAATTGTAGCATTGTTTACTCTACAGTATGTATCTGTGTCTACATGCTATCGTCCTTTGAAGGAAGAAGTATAGCATTGTTTACTCTACATAGACAAAGGCAGGAGCGATTACCCAACTTAAGTAGATAATATAGTGGTCAATATTGCGTCATTTTTGCAAGGTCGCGTGTCTGTAGAAGAAATAGTATTTATCTGTGTCTACATGCTACAGTAATATGTAAGAAGAATTGTAGCATTGTTTACTCTACATAGAGAAAGGTAGGAACACCAACTCATCTTTAGTATATAATATAGGGAAAATATAACGTCATGTTTGCATGGTTCTGTATCTGAAGAATAAATATTATTTTTTCGGTGTCTACGTGCAACAATCATGTCTACATGCTACAGTTCTTTGCAAGAAGAAGTATAACTTTATTTACTCTACATGGAGAAAGGTAGGAGCATTAACCCATCTTTGGTAGATAATATAGTTGGGATTGCTTCGATATGTTTGTTTGCTCTCTTTTGGTGTCTACATCCTACAGTTTTGCCTACATGTTACAGCCCCTCGCAAGAAAAAGCTTGGGTATTGCATGTCGAGAAAGTTTGGAGAAATAAACTTTCTTTTGTAGAAAATTTAGGGGGGATTGTGACGTCACGTTTGCAAGGTCTGAGTATACGAGTAGGACGTACTCTTTTTCGGCGTATATATGACACAGTTTCGCCTATATTCTGTGAGTTTCTTGCAAGATGATGTGAGGTTGGTATTGCCATGTGTAGAAATGTAGGAACATTAATGCATCTTTGGTAGATAATATAGTGGGGATCGTCGTTTTTTTGCAATGCCACGTATTTGAGTTAGACATATTCTCTTTCGGTGTCTACATGCTACAGTTTTTCCTACAAGAAGTCCCTTGCAAGAAGAAGTATTAGAATCTGTATACTGTATAAAGATCACTGGAAACAATAACCCATCTTTTTCAGTTTATATTGTTAAAAATATAACGTCATGTCGCGTATCTGAATTAGATAGGGTATACTATCTATCTTCTACATGCTACAATCTACATACTACATACGTCCTACATACTTCCTGTCCATATACTACAGTCTCTTGCAAGAAGAAATATAGAATGAGTAGTCTATATAGAGTGAGGTAGTGGCATTAACCATTTTTTGGTAGATAAAATAGTGGGGAATAAATCGACTGCAAAACATCTTATCTGATGTAGACATAATATCTATCTTTGTCTATATGCTACAGTCTCTTGCAAAAAGTAATGGACTGAGTAGTCTATATGGATTAGGGTAGGACTATTGACTCTTCTTTGGTAGATAATATTGTGGGGAATATAGCGTCATGTTTGCAAGGTCACTTATTTGAATTAAACCTACTTTCTATCAGCGTTATAAAGCCTTGTATAGATGCTACAGACCTCGAAAAAAGAATTTTACTAGAAAATAGTTACAAACATTTTTTATTCATGTTGGGGACTAATTAAGTTGTTTGTGGACAACTAGTTAAAAGATTTAAAGGTCACACACGTGTGAATGCAGTGCAAGCGTGCACACCTACGAAAGAATGAGAGATGAAGTAATACCCCCTTTTTAGTGATAAAATTTCGATTTTTTCTCTTAAGTTTGTTTGTTTATTATTTATTACAGCTTACTCGTTATGTGCTCTAAGCATTATTTATCGATGCGTACACTTCTTTAATTAAACTTGTTACAGTTGCAACCTTAATTAAGGCAAAACACAGCTGCCTGCTGTAAATGGAATTTCTAATTGGTTTTTATGTTAGGCCGAGGATTTCTTTTGAAATGTTGAACAAGTATGTCTGTGTTTGAAGCCTAGCTTACGTAAAAGAATATACATTTGTATATATATATATATATATATATATATATATATATATATATATATATATATATATATATATATTAAGGGAATGTGGTCGTCTTGTTTATTATTTTTCTAATATAAATGTTTTCTAGAAAAAAGTTTTAAATTTAAAATAACAGATTTGCGAAGTATTTCGCCAATTATACATTGTCGGCACGTTCCGGTCACTTGTAATAGCCTGTAAGTGGGCTATAATTTTAATACTGATTTGCACAATGTTGTATTATATTACACTGTTGTCTGATTTTCCAATTCTAGATTGGACATTCCCGGTAAATCATCCGATACACTGAAAATTCTATTATGTTTCGATTTAATCTGTATTTGTTCTAAAATTATTTTAGTATCAGTTTTATATAGCCTGTACCAACATGAACTTACGAACACAAAATTTAGTTTGCATGCAATTTGCAAGTTGTATAAATTGGTAAGTTTTACAACTGTGTAGTACAAGAAAACATTGTACAAATGAAAACCAAATTTATATACGTTAGTTGATATTAAGTGGAATCAGAAAATGCCGACACTAAATAGTCGGTGAAGAGCTTGGAGGACTTGTTATTTCAAATTTAAATTCTTGTTTTAAACGAAAATTCATGTATACCAATGTATATACCCTACACATATATATATATATATATAGGTTTTATATATTATAAGTTTATATATTATATATTATAAGTATATATTTATATATTTCAAGTTTTTATTTATGTATTTAATTAGTTTGTTGTTAGGGTCTATTCATATGTGTATTCAATATATTTGTGAAAATAATTCAATCTGTCACTCAAATTCTAAAATTAATTAATTTGATTTCCTAAATTCTTTGTTTTTTTTAGGATTGAAATATTAAACTTAATGTGTCCCAGTTTTTATCAAGTAGGGGCGTTGGTTGTACTCCCCAATCGTACAACTATGATAAAAATTTGTTTTAAAAATTATTCAAAGTCGTGTTTTTACATTCGATTAATCACACCCGGTATTATTTTTGTCGATTAAATACAAAACCACAAATGAGACCCACGTTGCGCCAATGAGACTCTAGCTTTCATATTTTGGCTAATACACTTTTATTTGATGCCAATGACGATTTTCCTGTCTTCCATCCAGTTTCCTTATCTCGTTTTTCTTAGAACCTCAAGCTGTAGAGAGAATTCTGTTTCTGTAGCAGTCCAGCTCCTGCACGTTTTCGAATTTGTTATGTAGTTGCCCTAACTATCTCAGTATATCGAATTCGTTTCTGCTTGATGTTCAATTGTCCCACTAGGTTTCTGCTCTTTGTGAGTACATAAGGGATACCTGGTGTAGAAAAAAGTAGACAGAGGTGTTCCCTAACTAAGAAAACATTTTTTAATCAAGTGTAATCCAAAGCTACAAAGCTGTCTATGAAATGTTACTAGAATGTTTTAAATTTTTATATACATATAATTATTGTAAAATCGACTGTAGAATACTGGGACTTTAAAGTTTACATTACTATTTCTAAACACACCTTTAAACAAACCTTTAAAACAGCTGGATTTTTTTTAGTTTATAATTTTGTCTTATTCTACTCTAAGTTTTGTTTTCCAGGCGAAAAACCTATTGAGGTTATCATCGCCTAACTAAAGTTAAGTTTTCAAATAAATATTACATAAATAAAACTAATCAAAATAAAATAAAATAAATGTTAAAACTAATTGTAACTATCTAAAACTAAAGAACCTAAAATTTTACAAAATTTAAATATTATTAAACAGATTAAGGTGGCGTAAGAAAGCGAGGACACGGTCGATAGCCGTGACATCGTCCCTTAAAACCACCTTTAAACTACCTCGAAGATTGTAACGAATATACAAATTGGTCAACTCATCACAATCAAGCAGAATGTGCTTGATTGTGATTGTGCTTTTACAAAACGGACAAAGTGGTGGATCGTCATGTCTCATCAACCATCCATGCGTTAACAAAGAGTGGCCGATGCGAAGTCGAGTTACCACCACTTCCTCCCTACGATTCGAACGAACAGATGTCCTCCATGGTCGGACGGTATTTTTCATGTCCCTCAGCTTGTTTCTATTTACATTTTGCATTCTTCATTCCAAACAGAGAGTAGTGTAGATTTAACTTTGCATACAAAATCTGATGCCATCACACGTTGTGTCGATGGCAACATACCTGTAGCTAATTCTGCACCTTCACCAGCTTTAGTGTTTCCGAATATTTCACAGTGACCAGGTACCCAGAGAAATGACACCTCGACACCTCGTAATTGGAGCCAGTGTATTGAGCACAAGATGTCTCAAACTAAAGGGTTCTTACTATACATTTCCTGAATAACCTGGAGAGCACTTTTGGAATCACAACACACAAGATATTTAGATTTTGCAGACGGAATTGATCTTAAAGCTTGGAAAATTGCATAAAGTTCTGCAGTAAAAACGCTACAGGTTGAGGGTAATCCGTAAGTGAAAGTTTGTCCTTCCATAAAAAATGCTCAACCTATCCCATTGTCCAGTTTTGAACCGTCTGTGAATATAGTCACAGTATGTTGGTGAGTTTGTTGAATCTGCAAAAACTCTTGACGATAAATAACGTCAGAGTATTGTGTTTCAGGTACCTGGACAATGAGAAGTCACATTTTGGCTTTTGTATTATCCATGGAGGGATGTAGCATGATGTTCGTTCGAATATAGGTGGATGTTCTAAATTTAGAATGCTAAAAATGCGCAACGTTCTTATTCCAAAGGGAGCAGTTGAACGTTGAAGCACATTTTAACGATCCTCGAGATAGTTTTCAAAAACTGCTTTGAATGCCGGATGTTTAGGTTTACTTCGAAGACCAGTGTAATATGAAATTTGTAGCATTTGACGTCGCATTGAGAGAAATGGTTCTCCAGAAGGCTGGAGATTGGGCTTGATCTAAAAGCACCAGTAGAAAGTCTAAGGCCTGTATTGAATCCAGGAGTTTCAGAACCGTAGGTCGAGCAGATGAATAGGCTATACAGCCGTAATTTTATGCGCGATCTTACAACGGCGCGATAGAAACGGAGCATACAGGTTCTGTCTGCTCCCCAATTTGTACCACTTAGAACTCTCAACATATCCAATATCTTGTAATAAATAATGTTAACAAAAAGTAACTTTCATGCAGCATAGAACGTTTTCAGTTTAGCCTTTCTTAATCTTCAACTCCTTCGGTTTCATCGATCTTATGTGGGATGTCATTGGTTTTATGAGTTTTATTAGATTTCATAATGACACTCTTCGGGTTATAGGCTCGGCGAGACATGGCCTAATCAGTTGTATGTGAGAGACATTTGTGAGACTTCGACGGATATTGGCGAGAGTCCAACGAAGGCTTTAGTAAGTCTTCGAATGGTTTCATATATTTTATTCGGTTATGATGGCAATGGTTAATCTTTAATGGGTTTGGAGGTTTTATTAGTTTAAACGCTTTGTTATGATTTTTACTGCTCTAGAGACATTGGTGAGTGTTTGTAGTATCACGAGGATATGGGAATACTTCGGTAGTTTTGGAGGCTTTGGAGAGTCATTATTTGTTATCAATGCTTCGTTATAATTTGAACGGCCTTAGACACTTTGGTAAGTGTTTAATGTGGTAGGAAGGTATGGAAATACTTACATTGTTTTAGAGGTTTTAGTGAGTCTTCATCGGTTATGAAGGCTTTGTTATGATTTGAACGGCCATAGACACTTTGGTAAGTGTTTAATGTGTTATGAAGGTATGGCAGTACTTAGATTGTTTAAGAGGTTTTAGTGAGTCTTCATCGGTTATGAAGGCTTTGTTATGATTTGAACGGCCTTAGACACTTTGGTAAGTGTTTAATGTGGTAGGAAGGTATGGAAATACTTACATTGTTTTAGAGGTTTTAGTGAGTCTTCATCGGTTATGAAGGCTTTGTTATGATTTGAACGGCCATAGACACTTTGGTAAGTGTTTAATGTGTTATGAAGGTATGGCAGTACATAGATTGTTTAAGAGGTTTTAGTGAGTCTTCATCGGTTATGAAGGCTTTGTTATGATTTGAACGGCCTTAGACACTTTGGTAAGTGTTTAATGTGGTAGGAAGGTATGGAAATACTTACATTGTTTTAGAGGTTTTAGTGAGTCTTCATCGGTTATGAAGGCTTTGTTATGATTTGAACGGCCTTAGACACTTTGGTAAGTGTTTAATGTGTTATGAAGGTATGGCAGTACTTAGATTGTTTAAGAGGTTTTAGTGAGTCTTCATCGGTTATGAAGGCTTTGTTATGATTTGAACGGCCTTAGACACTTTGGTAAGTGTTTAATGTGTTATGAAGGTATGGCAGTACTTAGATTGTTTAAGAGGTTTTAGTGAGTCTTCATCGGTTATGAAGGCTTTGTTATGATTTGAACGGCCTTAGACACTTTGGTAAATGTTTTATTTGTTATGAAGGAATGGTAGTACTTAGATTGTTTAAGAGGTTTTAGTGAGTCTTCATGGGTTATGAAGACTTTGTTATGATTTAAACGGCCTTAGACACTTTGGTAAGTGTTTAATGTGTTATGAAGGTATGGCAGTACTTAGATCGTTTAAGAGGTTTTAGTGAGTCTTCATCGGTTATGAAGTCTTTGTTATGATTTGAACGGCTTTAGACACTTTGGTAAGTGTTTAATGTGTTATGAAGGTATGGCAGTACTTAGATTGTTTAAGAGGTTTTAGTGAGTCTTCATCGGTTATGAAGGCTTTGTTATGATTTGAACGGCCTTAGACACTTTGGTAAGTGTTTAATGTGTTAGGAAGGTATGGCAGTACTTAGATTGTTTAAGAGGTTTTAGTGAGTCTTCATTGGTTATGAAGGCTTTGTTATGATTTGAACGGCCTTAGACACTGTGGTAAGTGTTTAATGTTTTATGAAGGTATGGTAGTACTTAGATTGTTTAAGAGGTTTTAGTGAGTCTTCATCGGTTATGAAGGCTTTGTTATGATTTGAACGGCCTTAGACACTTTGGTAAGTGTTTAATGTGTTATGAAGGTATGGCAGTACTTAGATTGTTTAAGAGGTTTTAGTGAGTCTTCATCGGTTATGAAGGCTTTGTTATGATTTGAACGGCCTTAGACACTTTGGTAAGTGTTTAATGTGTTATGAAGGTATGGCAGTACTTAGATTGTTTAAGAGGTTTTAGTAAGTCTTCATCGGGATTGAAGGCTTTGTTATGATTTGAACGGCCTTAGACACTTTGGTAAGTGTTTAATGTGTTATGAAGGTATGGCAGTACCTAGATTGTTTAAGAGGTTTTAGTGAGTCTTCATCGGTTATGAAGGCTTTGTTATGATTTGAACGGCCCTAGACACTTTGGTAAGTGTTTAATGTGTTATGAAGGTATGGCAGTACTTAGATTGTTTAAGAGGTTTTAGTGAGTCTTCATCGGTTATGAAGGCTTTTTAGAGACTTTGGTGAGTGTTCATTGGTTATGGAGGGTTTGGTAAAGACGTGATTTATTAAGGAATTATTTTCCATTTATAGCCTGTACCTCTAGTTACAACAATCGCAATAAACCTATGTTTAAGGTTTGGAATGTATTTATATGGTAGAATATATTATTCCGGCAGTACTACTTCCAATTCAAATATTATTTCAAGTGATCAAATGGCCCGTAGCATTTTGATATCACGAGAGGAGCCTGTCGTAGAATTCCTGGACTCTGCATTCAAAATTCACTAAGATACTAATTTAGGCTTAATGCAAATTCGTATTTGGTTGCTATAATTTTATAATGTAAGTGAAAATCTGAGACAATAATAGGCCTATATAGCTACTTAGAATAAAGATACCTAGGTGTCCTTTTCAAGTTTTCACACCGCGTCAAAATATTTTTCAGATTGTCTATCCGTACTGCTTATAAAGATGATGAAATTCGCGAAAGCCTTCAAATTGTCGGATGCTTCAATAGACATCTGAAGGTGTAGTATCCAATCAAACCGCCTGAGATATATTGCCATTTTGTCACTGGCGTGATTTTGTTTAGCATAAAAAACAATCTTCCTGTAATCTTAGAACTCGTTGTAACAAACGTCTTTTTATTTTAAATAATGCCATGATAGTGATTAGGTATTTACATAAGTAGGTGATAGTGATTAGGTATTTACATAAATCGGTGCTTGTGATTAGGTACTTACATAAGTAGGTGCTAGTGATAAGGTATTTACATAAGTAGGTGCTAGTGATTAGGTATTTACATAAGTAGGTGCTAGTGATTAGGTATTTACATAAATCGGTGCTAGTGATTAGGTACTTACATAAGTAGGTGCTAGTGATAAGGTATTTACATAAGTAGGTGCTAGTGATTAGGTATTTACATAAGTAGGTGCTAGTGATTAGGTACTTACATAAGTAGGTGCTAGTGATTAGGTATTTACATAAGTAGGTGCTAGTGATTAGGTATTTACATAAGTAGGTGCTAGTGATTAGATATTTACATAAGTAGGTGCTAGTGATTAGGTATTTACATAAGTAGGTGCTAGTGATTAGATATTTACATAAGTAGGTGCTAGTGATTAGGTATTTACATAAATCGGTGCTAGTGATTAGGTACTTACATAAGTAGGTGCTAGTGATTAGGTATTTACATAAGTAGGTGCTAGTGATTAGATATTTACATAAGTAGGTGCTAGGGATTAGGTTTTTACATAAGTAGGTGCTAGTGATTAGGTATTTACATAAGTAGGTGCTAGTGATTAGGTATTTACATAAGTAGGTGCTAGTGATTAGGTATTTAGATATGTAGGTGCTAGTGATTAGGTATTTACATAAGTAGGTGCTAGTGATTAGATATTTACATAAGTAGGTGCTAGGGATTAGGTTTTTACATAAGTAGGTGCTAGTGATTAGGTATTTACATAAGTAGGTGCTAGTGATTAGATATTTACATAAGTAGGTGCTAGTGATTAGGTATTTACATAAGTAGGTGCTAGTGATTAGGTATTTACGTAAGCATGTGCTAGTGATTAGATATTTACATAAGTAAGTGCTAGTGATAAGGTATTTACATAAGTAGGCGCTAGTGATTAGGTATTTACATAAGTAGGTGCTAGTGATTAGATATTTACATAAGTAAGTGCTAGTGATTAGTTACTTACATAAGTGGGTGCTAGTAATTAGGTACTTACATAAGTCGGTGATAGTGATAAGGTATTTACATAAGTAGGTGCTAATGGTTAGGTACTTACATAAGTCGGTGCTAGTGATTAGGTACTTACATAAGTCGATGATAGTGATAAGGTATTTACATAAGTAGGTGCTAGTGATTAAGTACTTACATAAGTCGGTGCTAGTGATTAGTTATTTACATAAGTAGGTGCTAGTGATTAGGTACTTACATAAGTCGGTACTAGTGATTAGGTATTTACATAAGTAGGTGCTAGTGATTAGGTACTTTTATAAGTCGGTGCTAGTGATAAGGTATTTACATAAGTAGTTGCTAGTGATAAGGTACCTACATAAGTCGGTGTTAGCTACAACACTAACAAGCGCCTAATGTTTTAGAATTATTTCACATCGACTGCATACTGTGAGGGATTATTTTAGATAACTTCTGGAACTGAATAAATAGCCCTCGCTTATTAATTGTGCTGATAAACGCTTACGCAAGCTTATAAAAGAAAAGTTTTCAAATAAAAATACGGGATATGGCGAAAAAAAAATATTCATTTAGGAAAAATGACGGGCTTTGTGGCATAAAAACGAGTGACATGTTGAAACTTGGAAAAAAGTCAACAAACCGTTGAAAAGAAATCTTTCCGTTCTCAAGACACAGGAGTAATATATACAGTGAATTTTATGCGTGTGTTAAAGAATATCCGGATACAGTGTGACATACAATAAAATAAAAGATGGAAGCAATACGGTAGATCAGATAAGGACCAGGAGACCGAGTCAGAAGGTAAATTACAAGGCAACAATCTCTTTAAAATGTCCTCAGGTTTCTCTCATCTTGTTCCAGCTG
>JBAIZL010000002.1:231741142-232006142 GCA_036971475.1 Prosapia bicincta | reverse complement strand
CATTTAATTCTCGATTGTAAATCTTTTTTGAAGAACAACATGCCTCTGAGCTCCTTCAGCGTGGTTTACATACATTCATGTATGTTTACATAACGCATTCTTCAAACAGCATTCATCTTAGTTCATCGTTTTTACTACTTTATTGTGGTCTTTGATTCTACTCCATTTCAATGCATCTGTATTCTACTGTAATGTGTTTATCCACTGTTTATTTCTTTCCATTTTTACTTATTTTCTTAGCGCACTTTTCAAGTTGATTAATCTTTTTTACTATTGCCACTGTCAGTTTTCCTTTTCAGTTTTTTCTAAAATCTTTGTCTCTTATGTCCTTCTCCGACTACCAATCGTTTCCGTCGTTTCATCCCCGAAGAAGATCTGCAGTCTATCTGTATTAGTCTTTCTTTCTTAGAGAGCATTCTTCTTCTTTCTAAACGTTTTATTTTTAGGTACCTTCTTATCTACTCCAACCATCACCCTTTCTTTCAATCATTAATCCTTTCTTGGTCTCAGTTCATTTCTATTGATTAAATGTGTGCCCGTAAAGAATGTCTGGATGACTGTGCATTATCTTACGCCTACTCTATTGGATGCTGATGGTTGTTTTGTAATTACTGAAACGTCAGCTAATCAAGGGAACCGAATCGTTGACATTTACTGACCTAAATGGAAATATCATATTGAATGATTGCATTTCCAACTTATTCTAACCGAGGCAAATAATTCAGCTCTGCTTTTATCGCAATCATCGCAGCATAGAATATTAAACTGATGACATTACGTTATTTGGAAGAAGCAAAATTAGTAGAAGTTACGTATAGTCTTTAGAAAATTATGATTTTACTAACAAGGGTTTCATTATTTTAAAATGTATTCAGATAAATGATAAATTATAAATGTGTGAAACAGTATTTTATTAAAAAATATTAATCTTGACTCACAAACAAAAATTAAATTAAATTATACATAAAATAATAATATAAAAAGGAGAAATAGGTGGTAATCTCCCGATGGGTCCGGCAGGTCCTCTCCTATGGGAGTAGGTTTACGATCTTACCATGATACTTCCCCACATTCCAGAAGAAAAAAGGACATGTCTTATGTATTATTTTGCCTTTGCTGTCCTCCTAAAATACATATAGGAGAATTTATCGATAGGTTTTAAAGCCACCTAAAACTTTAATATTTATTTAAAATTTATTGTTTTAATACACACTAATCATTTATTTACCGGGAAAATATAAAGCTACTTCTCAACAAACTAAATTATACCCATTTCTGAAAATGTCGACAAGATATCTTCTTCAAGATAATATTTTTAATTAAATAATGATACCGGAATTTTATAAATAAAGTCAATAATTTATCAATTTCCTTTCTGTATAATATAGTAAAAGCTCTATATGGCGTCTCAGGTTGAGTTGAGGCAAGCGCAGATATCTGGGGGGTTAGGACCGGTCTGGGCCTATGAATAGGCTGGGACAAACTGGTGAGAAAATCCCATTAGTGACGCATCGCGATAACTCCACTTAAAAACCTTAATCTAATATATTCGCATTATTTTGAAAACACGTTGATACGGTTTTCTTAACTACTATTAAAGATACAATCGCGTGTTTGTCTCTGTCAAACGGCCACTCTACGAATAGCGTAACTTTCCTTCTGTATAGGAAATCACACTTTAAGTCAGCTGATTTTAAGACAAACGCGCAATAGTTTGTTTAATAGTAACTAAAGAAACCTTATAGTTTTTCCCATATAATGCTTATTTATTAGATTAACAATTCTAAGTGAAGTACTCGGCGATGCGTCGGGATATTTTCGCCAGGCTGTCCCAGCCTATTCGTAGGCCCAGTCCTAATCCTTAGCTACCTCGCTCGTTTCAACTTAACCTGAGACGCCGTATAATAATTATTATAACCGGCAACCTCGGGGTAGGCGTGCTGCCTAACCTACATAGGCTATTCTGTGCATAGCGTTATGCTACCTATCAAGCAAAATTGAATGCACTCTTGAAATCTTACCTTCCATGTCGTATCCAATTACTGAGTTTCTGTACGTATTAACGAAACCACACGCTCGAGCACACATAAAAGTCTAAATATTAAATTGAGGTAACATAAATTGGAGTTATTATTTTACTACTATAGTTTGGCAGTTAAATACCTAAAAATTAAATTGAGGTAACATAAATTTTAGTTATTATTTTACTTCTCTAGTTTGACAGGCAAAAGTCTAAATATTAAATTGAGGTAACATAAATTGGAGTTATTATTTTACTACTATAGTTTGGCAGTTAAATATCTAAAAATCAAATTGAGGTAACATACATTGGAGTTATTATTTTACTTCTCCAGTTTGACAGGCAAAAACCTAATATTAAATTGAGGTAACATAAATTGGAGTTATTATTTGACTACTATAGTTTGGCAGATAAAAGTCTAAATACGAAATTGAGGTAACATAAATATTAGTTATTATTTTACTACTTTAGTGTGGCAGATAAAAGTCTAAATACGAAATTGAGGTAACATAAATTGGAGTTATTATTTTACTTTTCCAGTTTGACAGGCAAAAAACTAAATATTAAATTGAGGTAACATAAATTAGAGTTATTATTTTACTACTATAGTTTGGCAGTTAAATACCTAAAAATTAAATTGAGGTAACATAAATTTTAGTTATTATTTTACTTCTCTAGTTTGACAGGCAAAAGTCTAAATATTAAATTGAGGTAACATAAATTGGAGTTATTATTTTACTACTATAGTTTGGCAGCTAAATACCTAAAAATTAAATTGAGGTAACATAAATTTTAGTTATTATTTTACTTCTCCAGTTTGACAGGCAAAAAACTAAATATTAAATTGAGGTAACATAAATTGGAGTTATTATTTTACTTCTCTAGTTTGACAGGCAAAAGTCTAAATATTAAATTGAGGTAACATAAATTGGAGTTATTATTTTACTACTATAGTTTGGCAGATAAAAGTCTAAATACGAAATTGAGGTAACATAAATTGGAGTTATTATTTTACTTCTCTAGTTTGACAGGCAAAAGTCTAAATATTAAATTGAGGTAACATAAATTGGAGTTATTATTTTACTACTCCAGTTTGGCAGATAAAAGTCTAAATAATAAATTGAGGTAACATAAATTGGAGTTATTATTTTACTACTCCAGTTTGGCAGATAAAAGTCTAAATATGAAATTGAGGTAACATAAATTGGAGTTATTATTTTACTTCTCTAGTTTGACAGGCAAAAGTCTAAATATTAAATTGAGGTAACATAAATTGGAGTTATTATTTTACTACTCCAGTTTGGCAGATAAAAGTCTAAATAATAAATTGAGGTAACATAAATTGGAGTTATTATTTTACTACTCCAGTTTGGCAGATAAAAGTCTAAATATTAAATTGAGGTAACATAAATTGGAGCTAATATTTTTTTTGTAGTCAGGATTACTACGAAAGGATCCTTAATAAAATACGACCATTAAAACAAAGAGAAATGACATTTTTAAATTTAAGAAGAAGAAGAAATACTTCTAGCTATTGAGGAATATAGTTTAAACATTTAATTATCTCATATCCTATACAGGGAAAATATAAAATAACTTGTTAACAATAATAAGGCAACCTATATTCATTTAAATAGAAACTTACCGATATGAATAGAATAAACTTTAAACACACTAACGTTTAAGGTCATTTGTCTCTATCTGAGACCTTTAGTCACAATTGTTTGCGCTTATCTCAATTTATCTACAGTAGTATTTATTTGACATTGTTATATCTTTTTTTTGTAAATAAGTAAATCTAAAAGAGTTTTAGTCTAACCGTAGACCATTACTGTGTGGACCTACAATTGTTCATTAGGAACAATAGTGCGTTTTCTGTCTTCGAAGCTGTAAGTCTAAGCCTAATGTAGGCCTATCTATTACACTATATATATATATAACTTTATAAATTATGTATTAAATAACTTATTAAGAATAAATGCATATATGTCTTGAGTCTGCTAACAAAGACCAAAGAAATTACAATTGTAATAATTAGTCATTGTGAATAATTAAATAACAATAATAATTAGTTGCAATGCCTTAAGTATAAGAAATGCTTTAAATAAAAAAAAAAAACAAAAATAGCTAAAACGGCCCCTCTTGGTCTCAGTGAGGCCTGTGCTTCCTCAAGATAACCTAATTTTCACAGGCCTTGTATGAACAATACAACAGGAACAACCTAAATGCCAGCAGGAACAATCGTGTTTGAATACTTACAAGACATTATCTAACTATAGATAAACGCGATATAATGGCGTTGTGGCGGGGTGCGATGCCGTTGTAATATAGGAAATGTCCAAGTTATTTTTCCTGTTTCAAAGATGGCCGCGGTATTCAGAGCATCATGCAGGGTATGACACATGATGAGGTTTTTAAACTTATAAGTGATATACAACAATTCTTTAAGCTTAGCTTGTGAGGTTATGTTAAAACAAATAAAAACTAAAAACTCAACACAAAATGTAAGTTAGAGTTTGTAGTAAGTAACACTCACTAATGATGACTTTGTCATTGAAACGCGTATGAATCAATAAATGAATAATTTGTGAGTTTTGTGTATGTTTTTTATGTTCTATATCATGTGTTTACTTGTTTAAGAAGAATTTTTTTTATTTGTTTTATAAGTGATACCTTATATGGTTTGATAGTGTGATATTTTGTCAATCCTCATTCATAAAACCAAGTAAACTTTAAACAAATTATTCATATAATACGGGTTCATAATATTTTTACTGCTTATGCCATATTATTTATTTTCCTACGTAAGCCTACTGTACGTTATATTTCGCAAGGTAACAGTGGAGGATATGACAGCAATTTTTGTCCTGAACCTGACTCAGAAAGCGATTATGCTGATCGAAGTCCTCCGTTTTGGACAAATGATATTCTGGGTATAAAACCAGTATAAACTAGCAAACTTCTCATTCCTGTATCTGGTGTTGAGCGTATTGAGTGGCTTTATGTGCATTTTTAAAAGTTTATATGGAATTAAAATATCGGTTTACTAATTTTAGCACCACGTCTTTGTGCAGCACAGCGTAACCGGAGATACAAATCGTTAAAATCAGGTTTGAATCTCATTAAAAACAAAACTACAACTAAATAACAGATTTAGTGACTAAAACTCTATGATAATATTTCAGTTCTAGGGTTAACGTCCAGCCGCTGTGAGAGTGTTGTAGGTATATCAATTCTAGAGGGCTCATTGCATGTTAAAATACCTTTACTAGAGTTGTAGAAACTGGTGTTTTATTTAATTTAATTAGGCTGTAAGTTTGTTACTTTCTTCTTCTTTTTTTTTAATACAGTATATATTCCATTACCTTACAGCAGAGCGTCATTAGACCTATTATTAATATGTTGACATTTTATTTATCACTGAATTTATTTATTTCTAACCACTTAAAAGAGATTAGCCAAACAGGATTTGTTTTTAGATAATATCTACAAAAGCACTATAGATAGGAATAACTCTGTTTGCTACCTGGTCAATACTTTAGTAGGCCTAACTAATATGTCTTTGAAAAATGCTAGTAGTCCTATATGGAGCAAAATATATAATAAATAGAATTATCATTTGCTGAATATATTATTGATGTTTGGGGAATATGCCCATACTTCCCATATTTACTCCAGTCTTACCTATGTGCCCGATAGATAATACGTGTAAATCAGGTATATATATATATATATATATATATATATATATATATATATATATATATATATATATATATATATATATAGGCCCTATATGATACCATATCAACTTTTAGGGAGAATTATGTCAATACCATAATCCTAGCTGTATTCAAATCCATTACAGGAAGACCAACAGTCACACAACCAGCTTCCCAATATTCCATCATAACTTTTTCCCTGAACTTTGCTGTAACCGGTAAATTTAGGTTATGTTTGGATTTTGTCAAATTCTAACCACTATTTGCGACATTTAAAATAGATTTACGTGTTTAGAATATATTTTAAAGGATTTGTAAGTCTCGCGGAATTTATCAAAATATAAATGAAACTATTTTTTGCCCGGTGTAGTTGATTTGAGTGTAATTTATGAAGGTTGTTAGGGCTTTGTGTTTGATCGTTAGGATAATTCCCTGAGGTACGCCGTTACTACCCTACCACTAATAATAGATGCATATCAGTACTCTCTGACTGCTGTTACACACTACTACTACCTGTGGGCCTATCTAAGCTACTTATGCAGAATAAATGTTTATTATTACTCACAACACTCCATCCCATCTGCTAGGCTTCGTGTATTGTCTGTATTGTCAAAGGGAAACTTTTGACACTGTGTTCCATTAATTTCATCCCTTTCGCCATGATGTTTACAATATGTTTTATACATAGGGGTGGATAGGTGGAGGAAGGGGGATTCAAAACGCTTCCCTATTGGGCTGAGTGATTCTGAGGCGGGCGACAAAAACCGTACCCCAGGCAGAAGTGTCTAACCTATGAAAATATAGCCTAGTTGAGCCTAGCAGGTAGAAAGTGCATGGTAGCTAACTGGTAATTTTTTCAACCTACATCTACTAAACTCAGGGTCTTCCAATTATTTACAAATTATATAAAATATCTAACATTGTGAAGCTGAAATATTTCAATTGAAGTTAGATAATTCTGAAATGACCACATATTATTGAAATCATTTTGGCTGTGGATGAAATAATATGTTTCTTATACCTTTTTGGTAAAACGGTTCTCTGGTGATCATAATTTCAAGTTTTATTTTAGACACGAAAAGCCTCGCAACTTATGGCACGCGCACTAACTTTCAACTTGAAACATTTGTATCGTAACAATGTAGCTTATAAGGCTTGAGTTGGCTTGACATACAATATAATTATTTAACTATTACACGGACACACACACACACACTCTCTCTCTCTCTTTCTTTCTCTCTCACACACATACACTCTCTCTCTCTTTCTTTCTCACACACATACACACACTCTCTCTTTCTTCCTCTCTCTCACACACTCACACACACACACACACTCCCTCTCTCTCTCTCACACACACACACACTCTCTTTCTTCCTCTCTCACACACACTCTCTCGCCCTCTCTCTCTTTCTTTCTCTCTCACACACACACACTCTTTCTTCCTCTCTCTCACACACTCACACACACACACACACACACACACACACACACACATTATCTCTCTCTTTCTATTTCTCTCTCTCACACACACACTCTCTCTCTTTCTTTCTCTCTCTGACACACTCACACACACACACACACACACACACTCTCTCTCTCTCTCTCTCTCTTTCTTTCTTCCTCTCACACACTCTCTGTCTCTCTCACACACACTCACACACACTCACACACACACACACACACACATATACACAGTAAATACATTTACTAACCCGTTTCAATTACCAGATGATCTTCTAGTCTTCAACTTTATACTTTGCTCCTTGATAGTCATTGTAAGGATGATAAGGACTTGGTCTTTGGAATGTGTTTATTTAATACTAAAGGCTTGTAGGGGCACATGCCCCTATTTAAATTGAAACAAATTTTTAAATTTTGTATAGTAATTTTATTTTTTAATACAAATTTCATTTAAGCTTAATATAATTCAAGTTTGTCATAACAAAATTTCTTTATAAACCAGTTTTTAAAGTTAGCCCTTCCAGGAGGGTTATAAAGTTTCTTTTACCATAAAATGTTACCAATAACCTATCAACGACCAATATCAAGGGCTAATAAATAGGAGTTTTGAAGGTTAGCCCTTCCAGGAGGGTTATAAAGTTTCTTTTACCATAAAATGTTACCAATAACCTATCAAGGACCAATATCAATTGCTAATAAATAGGAGTTTTGAAGGTTAGCCCTTCCAGGAGGGTTATAAAGTTTCTTTAACATAAAATGTTACCAATAACCTATCAACGACCAAGATCAAGGACTAATAAATAGGAGTTTTGAAGGTTAGCCCTGCCAGGAGGGTTATAAGGTTTCTTTTATTATAAAATATTACCAGTAGCCTAACAAACATCAAATGCCAAGGGCTAATAAGGAGGTGTTTTTAAGGTTAGTCCTTCCAGGGGGTCATAAAGTTGTTTTTTAATCTTTTATCGGCTAAAGGAGTAAAATTAAAATAACCAGTTCTGTAACGAATTGGATATAGCCTAGTAATAAGCTCATATAAAAAAATTCCTTTATCACCCTTAAAACTACAGGACATTTTTCCTATACCTAAAACGATTTGAGTCCTATACCTAAACCTTAGAGTTGTTACTAAATATAAATTAGGCCTACGTTTACAAAACACTTCAAAGTCGCCGCATATTTGAGAAATACATCTTACTACTACTTGCTAGTATAATTATGCTACTAGATATGGCTTGTATCCATGACGGGATCGCTTTTACGCAGGATAAAACTTTTAAAATACTCTCGTTGATCGAACATTTCTCTATAGATTAGTAGTTTGAGACTATGAAAATTTAAAGCTAGCTTCTAACTTCTTGCAAGCCTTTTCGTAAATAAATACCGCCTTGTAGATGTGGTGGTTTAGATACGTTAGATAACTAACAAATTTAATTCTATCTATTTGGCGGTTCTACTTACCCGTAAATAAATAACGCCTTGTACTACGTGATTGTTTAAATTCTTTAGATAATTTGGCGGCTCTACTTACTCGTAAATAAATAACGCCTTGTAGGCCTATGTGATTGTTTAGATTTTTTAGATAATTTGGCGGCTCTACTTACCCGTAAAGATATACCGCCTTGTACTATGTGATTGTTTAGATAATTTAGATAATTTGGCGGCTCTACTTACCCGTAAATAAATAACGCCTTGTAGATGTGATGGTTTAGATACTTTAGATAACTAACAAATTTAATTCTATCTATTTGGCGGTTCTACCTACTCGTAAATAAATAACGCCTTGTAGGCCTATGTGATTGTTTAGATTTTTTAGATAATTTGGCGGCTCTACTTACCCGTAAAGAAATACCGCCTTGTACTATGTGATTGTTTAGATCATTTAGATAATTTGGCGGCTCTACTTACTCGTAAATAAATAACGCCTTATAGGCCTATGTGATTGTTTAGATTTTTTAGATAATTTGGCGGCTCTACTTACCCGTAAAGAAATACCGCCTTGTACTATGTGATTGTTTAGATCATTTAGATAATTTGGCGGCTCTACTTACTCGTAAATAAATAACGCCTTGTAGGCCTATGTATTGTTTAAATGTTTTAGATAATTTGGCGGCTCTACTTACTCGTAAAGAAATACCGCCTTGTACTGTGTGATTGTTTAAATTCTTTAGATAATTTGGCGGCTCTACTTACTCGTAAAGAAATACCGCCTTGTACTGTGTGATTGTTTAAATTCTTTAGATAATTTGGCGGCTCTACTTACTCGTAAATAAATAACGCCTTGTATGCCTATGTGATTGTTTAGATTTTTTAGATAATTTGGCGGCTCTACTTACCCGTAAAGAAATACCGCCTTGTATGTGATAGTGCATATTGGAATGTAAGTGTGTAGCTCTTTTTACCGGCCCGATCTGAAGCCGTGCTATAGCTATATTTGTTAGTTGATTAACAAGAAAACTGTTTCGACCTCTCTAAATAATACCACAATCACTAATTATTTGTGACAATAATATAATTTAGATTTATTGTAATGGATAAAAAGTAGTCAATAGGCTTAAATATTTTCCAAAAAATATAAATAGTCTATGCATCGTTTCTCTTATCCTCAGAATATTTTCCCAACCCATTAGTGACCAGACAAGCGACGCTCTCTAATCTGTCTATACTCTCGTATTATGACGTTGCAGTTCTAAAAAGTAGTGTTTTAAATATATATTTGGCTTTTTATATTCATACTTCAGTGTACCAACAGTTGTGGGCAATAGGTAACAAGGGGTGGAATAAAAAAATATGTGATTAAGTAGTAGAAAAATGGTTTATATAATATTGAACTATATTTACAAATAGATAAAACTGAAAATCAAATAAATACAAAATATTAATATTTTAAAGTTCTTAATTGTGTATAATTTTAAGAGTGAAAGTGTTAAAAAAACTTTTGATATGGCCGCCAACTTTGCATTGTTTTTCTTACATAAACAACGCCAGTTTCAAAATTTGTCAAACATGTATATATTTGTCATGTATAGCCTATTGATAACATACTTAAATAAAATTCTATAAGGAATTAACTTCCTCATTTTGTTCGAGGAAGAAGATTCGGTATTCCATGACCCTAGAACGTCATCTATGTCTTCACGACCCGCTGCATTGGGCTCCTAAACAAACCGTTTCTCATAAATTTCATGTTTAAATGGTCACTCATTAGCGTGCAAACAATGGCACAGAATGCGAGACAAATGTGCAGCACACCACGGCTGTGGTTGAACAGATATCTCTTACATACAGTCAACACATAGTGGAACTATCCAATTATATAAGATCTGTTGCCACTTTTATTCTCATCTGTTGATTGTACAATATAACAATACTACTGTTAGCTGTTACAATATTAATTACATATAGCAAACCTAATCCTATTTCCCTTATTTCTTTTAAACCTAAAAGCTGATTTCCTAAATAAATTCCGCCCCATAAATGTACTTAAATTTAATGTTAATTAAATAGTCCTTAAATTTGAAATGTATGTAAATTATAAAGAAATTTAATTAACTCATTTTTATCGTGTGATAATTTATCTTGATGATTTTTATATCATAATACTCATTATTAATTATATGGGCATAAAAACAGAATCAATTTTTAAAATTTTTCCTGGGGTATGAATCTATTTGATATAAGGGAAGGTCGGGTGGTATCGGCCACGTTAGCTTTTTCCATATAACGTTTTATTTATGAACTTAGAATAATTGACTTATTTGCCATTCTAAGCTTTATACCTTTACCCAAGTACCATTAAATAGTTTTGTTTCAAAATATAAAAGAAATATTTTTTCGCAAATTTAAAAACATTTGGATTTTTGATATTACAGATTATGGAGGATGGTATCGGACAGTTGTGTTTTGCTCAATAAAGAAACTTTTAACCTATTTTAAATATATATTCATCCATAAAATATTCATAAAAAAATATTATTTTTGAAAAATCAAGTATAAAACTAAATTTTAAAGTTTTAGTTGTGTTTTTGAAAAGTAGAACATCAACAAATATTTTAGAATAGGTTGAACAATAAAAACGCTTAGCCTATTCTGATTTTATTTTTTTTCCATATAAACCTCACACTGTTAATAAAGACTACTTCCTTCGGGACAATTTTCGTGAGCCCAGTCCTTACACATTCGACACTGTAATCAATCTTTTTCAAAACTCTTGCCAAAAATGATGTAGTGGGTGACATTGTTAGTCTTGTTTGGGATAATTTCGTCGTTTTATTTAAACTTGTACTTTCGTAATACTTTCTCAGTTTTTTTCCACAACTTTCATTTTTACATAGTGTTCTACCAGTTCCCTTTAGACATAGCTCTGAGTCTGTCCCCTAATGAGCTTCTTGGAACACTGTATTTTTCATTTCCTTCCCTTGTTGTCATTTTTGAACTTTAAAATTGTTCTATTGATCTGTTCATACACTTTTCACTCAATTTTCTTCTTATCTTTCCCATTTCTCTTTGGTAAAAAAAAATCCTTTAAATAGAGTTTTAACTGTAAATATTTTCAGATTCCTTTTTTTCCGATACCATCCGAAAGTACTTTGTCCGACACCACCCGAACGGAAATTGACATGGATTCAACTATAGAGAAGTTAATAATTTGTGTAGGAGTTCATTTAACCTAAAACTTATAGAGGAATATAGTGAGTTTATGATGGTGAACAAAATACATGTAAATACATTTACTGAAGTTATAATCTCCCAAACATAACTTTGTACTGCAACAAACACGAATAAAAAATAAAACGTGGCCCTACAACTAAACGACGCAGCATTATCATCCAATATGGTGACAACGGCTCCGTTTTCCTTGAATAAACCATCTGATGGTATGAGAGTCCTTTACTGGTTAAACATGATTCGTACGATACCGATAAGTAACATTTAATACAAAATACATAATTTTTTCAAAATAATTTCGTAACATCATATAAAATAATAACACAGGTATCTTATAGTATTTACCTCTCTCTGTTTGTGTGGTACGTTTAATGTAGATATTTGATATCAAATTTACATTTTTATCTTTGCAGTTAGACTTATCACTCTGCCAACTTTCATTATACAGCACTAAATATAATTTTTCCTCCTCTCAACACTTTCACGAATCAGATATTGAAAAGCTCAATATTTATTTTCATATTTCATTTCACCTGCCATTATGTACTTTTTTAAGTTCAGTAAGGGATGGCCACGGCTATCAAATCACAGAGCACTGCCTGCAGACACCTGTAATCTACTTGAGCACAGGCTCGATTATTGCTGGCACACTCATAAATTATCCTAACATATTATAATTTCATTTCTCTCTATATTCAAAGCGGCAAAGAAATTGTCTACAAGAAACGTGTAATAATTTCATAGTGAAAAATCTTCGACCCTGTGACGAAGTGTTTGCGAATTGTCGAACAAAATGGGAGGTAAATGGCAATGAATCGTTAAAAACTGAAAGCTAGTATTATAGTGATTTACGTGCATTTTATATAGCCCGTTGTGACTGCGTCTCTACTAACGGGTGTCAAGCTTACAAAATAAATAAGCGACATTGCAAGTAAATAAAATTATAATTTCGGAATATTCTAAAATATTATAATTAAAAAGTATTTTCGAAACAAAATGCTAAAACCATGATGTTCAGAAGAAGAATTTTATGGAGAGCTCAAAACCACAGTAACAAGGTAAAACATTTCTCTTACCTTGTTACTAGGTTACTATTCATTCTTATATAAATTGCTATAGGTTTTCATTATTTTATGTAGTTTTAAGGTTATCAGTTTTAAAAGTGTACTATTAAAGTTTTGAGAATGAAGTTATTCCGAAACGCACCAACGAAAAGTAACATTATGATGTTAGGAAAGGCAGAAAAGTGTGCTCAAATATATAGAAATATTTCTAACAGAAGTGAAGATGAGTATATTAGGAATTAAAATTTTTCAACCTAAAATATATAATTTTAATTGCATTTATTAAAAATGATGACTTTATTATTAAAATGCATTTCATTAGGCTTGATAAGTTACAAAGGGTCTATTGTTAATATTTGTCTTGGTGTTATATATTATATAGGCTTAATATTTCTTTTAGAATTGTTGATATTATATTGTGTATACTTTTCTTATATATTTTTATTGTTATTCATTATTTACATTGTGTATATTTGTTTTATATATAATTATTGTTAATATTACACTATATTGTGTATATTTGTCTTATATATTGTTATTTATAATTAAAACATTGTGTATATTTGTCTTATATATTGTTATTTATAATTAAACATTGTGTATATTTGTCTTATATATTGTTATTTATAATTAAACATTGTGTATATTTGTCTTATATATTGTTATTTATAATTAACATTGTGTATATTTGTTTTATATATTGTTATTGTTATTATTACACTATATTGTGTATATTTGTCTTATATATTGTTATTTATAATTAAACATTGTGTATATTTGTCTTATATATTGTTATTTATAATTAAACATTGTGTATATTTGTCTTATATATGTTATTTATAATTAACATTGTGTATATTTGTTTTATATATTGTTATTGTTATTATTACACTATATTATGTAAATTTGTCTTATATATTGTTATTTATAAATAAACATTTTGTAGCCTATATTTGATTTATATATTGTTATTAATAGTGTTACACTGAGAATATTTGTCTTTCACATTGTTATTAATAATTAGTCAATGCGTAAAATTATTTTATATATTGTTATTGTTAAAATTATGTTGTGTGTATTTGTGAATATTTGTCTTTCACATTGTTATTGATAATTATGCTATGGGTAAAATTATTTTATATATTGTTATTGTTATTATTATGATGTGTGTATTTGTCTTATATATTATTATTTATAATTAAACATTGTGTATATTTGTTTTATTTATTAATAATACTAGTGTTATATTGAGTATAACTGTAAGCTTATAATTGTCATTGTTATAAATAATTTGTGTATATTTGTCTCATACAGGCCTACTGTTATTGATAATATTACATAGTGTACAGAATATTTGTCTTACACATTGTTATTGATAATTATGCTTTGTGTAAAATTATTTTATATAGACCTATTGTTATTGTTAATAATATGTTGTGTATATTTGTTTTATATATTGTTATTGATATTATGATATTGTGTACATTTGTCTTGTGCGAATACATGGTTATTGTTGATATTATATTGTGTATAGACCTATTTGACTTATATAGACCTAATGTTGTTTGATAATTATGCTTTGTGTAGGCTTATGTTTGTTTTAGGCCTATATATTGTTATTGTTATTTCTACTTTGTATATATATATATATATATATATATATATATATATATATATAAGCTATATGTGTGTGTGTGTGTGTCTCATATACTATTATTATATACATATACCTAGTTTTAAACTACAGTTATTCTATTATTTTATAGTCGGACTCGAAAGACAAACTCAACACTTATTTCTTAACAAACATCACAGTCTTTACTACTTAAATATAGAAATGTTTTATATCTCACTGTTTGAGAGTTTTATATAGAGTATACTCGTATCAAATGATAGTTGGTAACATAGCCTATACATTTTTTTAATTCTCCTTTAATTTAAAACGCAAATCACGGAAAGGCTAAAGAAAACATTCATCCAGTTGAGAATATTCTACTCTAATATACAAACTTTTGGTTTACTCAGCAAACAGATGAGCTTTCGGTCAACGTTTCATTAGATTTTAAGTATTGTACGTATAAGATTATACTTTGAAGTGAATGTTTGCAAAAACTTTGTAATGAATTTTCCGGTAGCATTTAATTCTTCTTCATAAGACATTTGCTAAAGTTTGCTTAATCGTTTCATGTGACAAGGCGGGATATTTATGTTCGGAATAAAGGTTCCTTGTCCTTCTCCACACGAGACTGTCCTAACAGTTTTGCCACTATGTCGATGTCAAGGGCTCTGCTTTGTCCTCTTTGACGCTCCATTCCCGGCGGCTAAATAGCCACAAAGGTGCTTTCTTAGCAACGGGTGATCGTGTACGCTCTAACCTGCAATAATGTCGCTTGTTAATAAACCGTCATTTCATCTTATTATTATAGACAGTTAAGCTTAGCTTGTGATTAATAAAGTGATACATAATTAAACTCGTAGTGCAGGCTATATAAGGTTTCGATGTCATAGTCATCAGTAAATGTTATAAAACCTTAATATTATTAGTGCTTTAACTGAATCTTATTTTAAATCAAATATATTGTAGCCTCTCTGATGATACCATAATAGTCGTGGAAAAGCATACACACACACACACACACACACACACACACACACACACACACACACACACACACACACACACACACACACACCACACACATATACACACACATACCACACACACACACACACACACACACACACACCACACACATATACACACACATACCACACACACACACACACACAAACACACACGCCACACCACACACACACGCACACACACACACACACACACACACACACACACACACACACACACACACACACACACCACACCACACACACACACACACACACACACACACACACACACACACACACACACACACACACACACACACACACGCCATACACATACCACACCACACACACTCACACACACACACACAGACACCACACACACACACACACACACACACACACACACACACACACACACACACACACACACACAGTTGTGCGAACTCATTCTTCCGCTCCACCCTTTGTTTATCACTCTCTCTCTCTCTCTCTCTCTCTCTCTCTCTATATATATATATATATATATATATATATATATATATATATATATATATATATATATATATATAGATAGATAGATAGATAGATAGATAGATAGATAGATAGATAGATAGATAGATAGATAGATAGATATACCACGTGCGGCATTATTATACAATAATATTAAAACAATTTATGCATTGTAGATTTCATTTTTATTTATACTATCAATACCATTTTCTAAAGGAATTTACAGAACTAGGACCATGTTCGAACTATAAGTATCCATAATTTTAGGCTTTCGTTAATGGTTCTGAGATAGAACCTTTCTTGATGTAACAACTTTTAATAATCCCTTGCTAATGGACTAACACTTTTACTATATTACATTTTTGTGATATTCGTCTCTCATCTACATTTATATATAGTGGTCTCTAATGTGTTGCTAACAACTGTTGTATGGTGGGTAAGAGTTTTTAAATGTTCAGAAATACCACATTTATCACTTTGATTTTTGCTTTTACTACCTACCTTCATAGTTTCCGCATATCCCTCGCCGTTGTTTCACCAAACGGTTCAATTTTTAAACGTCGTTTTTGGACATTTACCGCTGTTCGAACATGTCTCGTTATCCGACCAGTCTAGCTGAGCCTTCAGTATCTAACGTCTTTGTTATAGTTGCAGGTTTTTTTGAAGTTGTTTTATTTCAACTCCACTTGACTAATAAATAAACTAAAAACCCGGGTTCGATCCTCTGCAGAGGCAAAGAATTTTTTACAATTCTTTCTCTTTAAGTTCTACCTGAATGAATGAATCCCTGGGAATCCCACGGCAATATTAGGCAGTGGAAGCGTTCTGATAAACATATTACTTGGTGTTACTAGCCTGTCTTTTCTAAAATAATGTCATTGGTGTGAACAAAGTAATTATTATTATATATTAGCCTACAGAAAGCTATAGCTAATGTTTTTAGACAGAAAGGCTTTATGTTTTCCGTTAATTAGCTACTTGATTATATTATTTAAATAGCAACTTTTTTCCTTTGAATTTTATATTTTCGATTCAGTCGTATTTGCAATAATTTTAAAATTTTTATTTCTATTTTAATATTATTAATATATATTAGCCTACAGAAAGCTATAGCTAATGTTTTTAGACAGAAAGGCTTTATTTTTTCCGTTAATTAGCTACTTGATTATATTATTTAAATAGCAACTTTTTTGCTTTGAATTTTATATTTTTGATTCAGTCGTATTTGCAATAATTTTAAAATGTTTATTTCTATTTTAATATTTAAAAACGTATTCAATGAATTTGAAGCTGTCTTCTGTTTTTTTCTTTTTTGAAAAAAACGTATACAATAGGTTTTTTCTTATAATAACGTTTTTATTTATATCGATTTTATAAATTACATTTCTAATAATCTACATTTTATCTTGTTTACCTGCAACACTAACGTACAAAACTGCTGATAGCGTCCTCAAAAAGTTTAAACCAAGTTTAGAATTTACAGAATTTATTATCTCTGTCTGTAAAGTTTAACAAATCGCATTTGATTAATATTTTCTGTTTTCCTATAAAAGGTCGTTTGAAGAATAGAAGATAGGAGGCAATAAAGGAAGAGCAGGAACATTACGGTAGCCAGATGGTGCGCCCATTTCTTGCATTCGCGGGGAACCGCAGTCGTAGAATAATAAAAAGAAGGAAAAAGTAATTGAAAACCACGGCCTTTTATTAGACGTGTCCACACCTAGGTAACAGATTTCATCGTCATTAGTACCGACATAAGCTGCAGATGGCACTGGTAATGTCGTTCCTCCCTCTCCGCGTAGCACACTTCTTGTGTTTATTGTTCATTTTATTTCACAATAGTTTCTATCTATGTTAAGATCCATCTGCGTTTTCCTGAAAATGAATTTTCTATAACAATTTCACAGTCTTTGCAAACGATGCGGATTTTATTAAACCTAATATATTATTCCGAATAAAGCCCTTTATTCACTTAGGCCTAACTGTTTATTTCACGTAATAAACACTCCTTCCAAAGCTTAATACACGGTAATTATAATAGTTGAGTAAATATTTCAAAAAACAAAAAATATATAACATTATATGATCAAATATAAAAAAACAATATTACAAGAAGCTATAAAACAATACTAAAATGGTATACCCTAACAACTTCAGTAAAATAATAACATAATTAATTATAATATTAATAAATTTATCATTATATTACATCCAGATCCCGCAGTAAAATGTATAATCATGTCAAACCACAATGTTGAGCATTAATAAATTTATTTTGCTACCAATCAAATTTGCTTAAGCGAAAATGCGATTTTTATGTGGTTCAATCAATAGTAATCTTAAACGTTGTCACTATTCAAAAAGTGTTTAGTTTATTGCTAAACCATCAACGACATTTTCTTAGTTTAGCAATATAGTCATTATTGTTATAATACCGTTTACTTTCTAGCAATAGTAAGCTTAGACAGTAAGCGTTTAGTTTCTAACAATGGTAAGCTTTGACAGCAAGCTTTTAGTTTCCAGCAATTGTAAGCTTTGACAGGAAGCGTTTACTTTCTAGCAATGGTAAACTTAGACAGTAAGCGTTTAATCTCTAGCAATGCTACGTTTAGACAGGAAGCTCTTAGTTTCTAGCAATGGTCAGCTTAGACAGAAAGCGTTTAGTTTCTGGCCATTATAAGCTTTGACAGTAAGCGTTTAGTTTCTGGCCATGGTAAGCTTTGACAGTAAGCGTTTAGTTTCTAGCAATGGTAAGCGTTGACAGTAAACGTTTAGTTTCTAGCAATGCAATGCTTAGATAGTAAGATCTTAGTTTATAGCAATGGTAAGATTTGACAGCAAGCGTTTAGTTTCTATCATTGTTAAGCTTTGATAGTAAGCGTTTAGTTTCAAGCAGTGCTAAGCTTTGACAGTAAGCGTTTAGTTTCTACCAGTAGTACGCATAGACAGTAAGCGTTTAGTCTCTAGCAATGTTAAGCTTAGACAGTAAGTTCATAGTTTCTAGCAATGGTAAGCTTTAACAGTGCGCGTTTAGTTTCTAGCAATAGTAAGCTTTGACAGTAAGTATTTAGGTTCTAGCAATGGTAAGCATAGACAGTAAACGTCAAGTTTCTAGCAATAGTAAGCTTTGATAGTAAGCGTATAGTCTCTAGCTGTGGTAACTAGAGACAGGAGCTTATAGTTTTCAATGACAAGGACACTAGCTTCTAATGATATAGGCCTACTCGATGTTGAGTAAGTACTCACTGCTCATTTGGTTTTCTATAACAAAGAAAATCGCTTCTAATGAGATACTCGACCATGAGTAGATACTCACTATTGATTAGGTTCTTTATGACAAGGAGGTTTTCTTCTAAGGAGATACCAATATTGAGTAAATGTTCACTGTTGATTAAGTTCTCTATGATAAGGACACTCTTTTCTAGTGATATGCTCGATGTTTAGTAGATACTCACTGCTGATTAGGTTTTTCTATGACACGAAGACTCGCTTCTAGTGATACACTCGATGTTTAGTAGACACTCACTGCTGGTTAGGCTTTTCTTTGTCAAGGAGACTCGCTTCTAGTGATATACTCGATGTTTAGTAGATACTCACTGCTGGTTGCTGGTTAGGTTTTTCTATGACAAGGGGACTCGCTTCTAGTGATATACTCGATGTTTAGTAGACAGCTACTGCTGGTTAGGTTTTTCTATGACAAGGAGACTCGCTTCTAGTGATATACTCGATGTTTAGTAGACACTCACTGCTGATTAGGCTTTTCCTTGTCAAGGAGACTCGCTTCTAGTGATATGCTCGATATTTAGTAGATACTCACTGCTGGTTAGGTTTTTCTATGACAAGGAGACTCGCTTCTAGTGATATACTCGATGTTTAGTAGTTACTCGCTGCTGATTAGTTTCTGTATGACAAGGAGACTGAAGAGACGTTAGCTGCTGATGAGAAATTTCTTGCTGATGACGTTCTCGATAGTAAGTAGATGTTCCTGCCGAGCATAAATTTGCTTCTAAGGAGAGACTCGAACCTGGGTGAATATTCCCCGTTCAAGAGACGTTAGTGAGAATCTCGGTGTTGAGAAATGTTTCGACTGAGGAAATACTTGCTTCTACGAATATAGGGGCTACTATATGCAGAGTAGGCTAAATCATCTTTCCCGATGTAGGGTTATATACGCATATTGAGTAGATCGTCAGTTCTGATAAGGTACTCGCATTTAAAAACGTACTGCTTAGTTTATGACTTCGAAATTATGAAATTTCATTTTAAAACTTCAATGGCAGTCTGATACAAAATTTTCCAAATCTTTGGTTTTTAAAGTAGACTAAGTTGTTGAGTTTCAAATTTCACTTACTTTAATAATGTTTTTATTAAAATAAAATAACATATTAGTCATTAATAATATTTTTAAACATATGCACGCACTCATACTTATGGGTAGGATTAGGCCTATATATACATTGACCTTCTGTAATTATAGTTTACCTTACAAAACAAATTATGAATATAACTTCAAAGGATATAAACATTAATATTTTATTTTCAATAAAGAAATTTGTACACGCATCTGTTACGCAACAACAAAGAATTAAAAGTTGTGTGCGGTTAATTTTCGATTTAAAATAAAATCACCTCGTACAAACAAAAGAGGAAGCGTCTTTTATTTGACGCAAAGGACAATTCGTGTAGCGTGGTAAAGATTAACCAGCGCTTGGGCATTATCGAGTTCAATTGAGCTGAAATCTTACATTAGGCGGTAAATCATATTTAATGTGTTTATTTCTGTTGCCCAATATTAGAGCGGCCATGTTGGATCGTGGTGTGTATAATTAGACCGGCCTAACGATACAATCACGCGAGTCGTTATAACTTATAACCCGTAATAATAGGCTGTCACTCATACCCCGCCCCTTCCCTTCCCCTTAGCTCCACGTCGGGCCTGTTCATGATTGACTTTTCATCTGTTTTCTTAGTATTTTTTTGAATATTTTTACATTTACTTTAATAGAGACAGTACGGCTTAGCTTACAATCGACTCGAATTTGAGATTCCCCTAGTGTAGATTGTCTGTTGAACCCAAACGGCTCAATAGAGTTTCTTCAAATTTGCTAATAATATAGTTTGCTGTGAACAAGTTCGTTTAATCCTACAGCACTGATTTCGGAATAGAAAATATCATTGGTATGTTATATTTAAGGTGAACATTTTCACTCAGTAAAAGGATTTCATTTCAGAAAAAAACCAATGTTTTTAGGCTTTACTTTTAAAAAATTATTTTGATTACGTTCATGTCAAAAAAAACATAGTTTATATACAGTACTAGTTTCACGACAGATTTTAATAATTGTTAAATTTGATCACTCTTTAAAAAGACATACATTGATATTAATGCAGTGGTATGGTGGAACATTTATGCGGTGTAGATGACGCATTGCTAATTATTGTGTTAACTGCACACAGGACATCGTAACCACACAGAACATTAATTGTTGTAAAATAAAAATAGCTATTTATTTGTTACTGTCCTAACTCCACCAGCACATTGAACACTAATTGTGGTAAAACAGAAACAGCTATTTGCTTGCTATTATCCTACCTCGATCCGTAACCACATAGAACATTATAGCCTATAATTGTGGTAAAATAAAAACAGCTCTTTGTTACTATCCTAGCTCCAACACCACTTAGAAGATTAATTGTTATAAAACAAGGAACAGCTCTTCGTTTGTTATTGTCCTAAGTCCACATAGAACACTAATTGTGGTTAAATACAAAAAAAACGTTCTCTTGCTAGGTAATATTTTAACTCTAACCGTAACAGCATAAAACATTATTTGCGGTAAAACAAAAAAACATATTTTTACTTCTTATTGTTTCAATTCCAACACCACATAGAACATTAATTGTTGTAAAACCAGGAACAGCTTTTTGTTTCTTATTGGCATATGTCCTCCACCACATAGAACACTAATTGTGGTTAAATAAAAACTGTTCTTTTGCTAGGTAATGTTTTAACTCAAACCGTAACGGCTTAAAACATTAATTGCGATTAAAAAAAAACAAAACATATTTTACTTTTTATTGTCTTAACTCCAACACCACATAGAACATTAATTGTTGTAAAACAAGGAACAGCTCTTTGTTATGGTTTAATACCGCCCGTAACCACATGAACACTGACTGTGTTAACAAAAACAAACCTTCTTTGGAAAATATCTTTTCCGAGTACGAAATGTAGAAGGCTAGAGTTTTAACTCTTAGGCTGCATTCCTTTATATAGAAGAAGTTGCCCTAGGGCATTAAGGGTCCCAGGGCTCCTCTCGAAATAAAGCCTATAAAATTTATCATTTTTATTATACATTTTAATTGTAAAAGACATTTATCAAAATTCATATAATCGATGACAATAATTTGTACAATGATTACAGTAGAATTATCGATACAGTTTAATAGGCATTTAAATAAATGAAAAATTATTCTCATATTATTTATGAAAAAATGCTTGCAGTGTTATATAGTGTTGGGACAGTATAGAATATCTAGTTACAAACCTATTCCTACACAAAAACAATCAAGTGGTTTGAAATATAAGAAGTTGAATGTGTTTAAATTATTTTAAATGTTTGTTAGTCCATTGTCTGTCGAACAAAATACACTTTGTGTATTCAAAAAATGCTTTCAAATTTTGTAATTAGCTCATATAATAAAGTTAAGTTTTATGTAAAAGACTCTATTTATAATAATGTAGCACTAAAATACTGTATTAACCTTTTTTATTTTTAGGCTAATGACAGATCACGGACAATTTTGCTTTTTTAAACCCTCAACGTTTCGAACTTCGTTCCGAAATTCCTTTTCAATACCTAAGTTTTAATTAAACAATTATACAACATAACTTAAGATTTATAAAATACATAACATTATATAAAACATAATAAAAATCAACAAATTATAAAACTCTTAATAAATATCCTTAATAAAGTTTTATTGTGATAGAAAAAATTTTGACTTGTAAATGGATATTTATTAGAAGTTTTACATTTTTTTAATTTTTATTATGTTTTATATAATGTTATGTATTTTACAAATCGTAAGTTATGTTGTATAATTGTTTAATTAAAACTGAGCTCTTGAAAAAGAATTTCAGAAAGAAGTTAGAAACGTTGAGTGTTTAAAAAAGCAAAATTGTCTGTGATCTGTCATTAGCCTATATAAAAAATTAATAGTTAACAGACATTAAATTTAAAAAAACTTTTTATTGTTTTACTAATTTGTTCTAAAAAACCTTGTTTGGAATAAATTGTAATTGCTGCAGTTATGCATGGATTTTTGTAGTAGTCTATAATCAAAATAAAAAGTCTTTCCAAAAAAAAAATTGAAATAAAAACTTTTATTTTTGTTTTTTGCCGAAAAACCATAGTTTGCTGCCTCCAAGGTAAAATCCTAGGCTATATATCATTGAATATAGGAAAAGAGGAAATAAAAATATACGTCAGAACAAACCCGATAATGTCGTTAGATATCGTCCCCATCTTTTCAGTTATTTAATTAAATTATTATTTGAAAAAACTATATTAACATCTAGTGTCATCCAAAAGTTTAAAAATATGCTTGAGTGGATGAATAAAAAGTATTTTATTAACGACTGAAAATTTGAACAAGGTATATAAATATATAGCCTATATAAAAAAATGTGATCTAGGAGTAGGAATCCGAAAAAAATTATTATGGGTTGGAAATACAAGACTTATTTATGCTTGTTCCTTTTCAATCTATGTACACTACTGATCATTTGCACAAAAAGATCATGATGGGATGTTCAAACAATCAAGCGTAGATTAAACTATCCCGCTAAGCTTTTACCATTTGGGAGGTTGAGTTGGCTACAAAGGATGTATTTTGCGGTCTAAAGATAAGTTGAATTTGTAGATTTTGTTTTTAAAAAGATAATTGGCAACCAGTTCACATCATAGTAAATTATTTAATGAAAGGCTAACATTATATTTCTGGTTCACATTTATAAACCGAATAATTCAAAATTTGTAAAAGTGAAAGGTAATTTGTCTTTATTTCATTAATAATAAAAACTAACACTGATACCTTTCTGAGAAAGGCTTTGGGCTTTGCAAAACTGGACGCGTTTAGGTCAGCGTGTTATACGTAAGTTCAAAATAAATTAAACACATTTTAAAAACGAACTAAAAAGTATGCATAATTTCTCATTCATTCCACATACAGTTTCATAGCTCCACAAGTGTTGGTTGTGAGTTAACCAAAACGTCATAATTGTAAAGTAATTAACAAAACAATAACCTAAATAATTGTTCTTTGCAATGAATGTGGTGTTTTGTTATACTAGGTAATAACATATTGACTATCCGATAAAAACAAATAGTAATTGATATACAAGTAGGAAAAACTTATGTAGATATCAAGGTCTCTCAAAATCGGCATAAAACCTAATGCAACATGTTTATTCATCACTTGAGTCGCCTTCCTGTGCAGACTGAACCACTTTACACTTCCCATACTTTTCCTTTCTTTCACCAAATTCATTATAAAACCAAATACAGTCTGGAGGTGCTTATAATTTTGCCAGATCCAACACGTCTGAGCATCTTAGGCTTCAAACGTAAAGGCGCATTATACAAAGTTTTGCTTGGTTCAGGTAATGACAACAACGTATCAAGCTTTTCAAGTTCAAATACAATGAAGTCGATGATGATTTACAGAGGAGTTCAACATGGTTGTATTCCAGGTGCCTGTACTTACCGATTCCAGTAAAAGAGCCAAACGTTTTTTTATATACAGTTTGCTCGAAAGTGCCGGACTTTATTTTGTAATTACATGAGTAGCATCTTCGTTTTCACCGGTCTTAGGCCTTCGACTCTGAACATTTGCAATAGTTATTAGACCCCTTGAGTAAATATCCTGTAAGCTTTTGTCAGCTACAGCATTAAATTGTTAAATGATATAAGATGGGACATTATCAGAAACTGTAGAAAAACATTTGAATTCACAGTTACAGTTTCCTCCAGTTACTTGGGCTCCCATTTGTAGTTGTATTTGCCAGAAGCCCGTAGTTTTTTCAAGCTGATTCATCTTTATTACCCTTTTTACCAGTTTTGCTCTTTTAAGCCGCTTTATTGTTTATATTATCTGTTTCTGGGATGTCTAAATTATTTGAAGGCAAGCCTACAACATTCCTTGTTGTAGACGCTATACTTACAGGCTGGCGTTTTTATAGTATCCTACTCAATTTGTCGGGAAGTGTAACGCCAGGTATGTAGTCAGAGACATTGTCTATGTCATCACTGTTATACAACAAATTTAATTTAAAAAAATACAAGAGTAATAGAACTGAATGAAACACGTAGTAACAAACCATACACATAACCTAAAAACTACACAATAATGCTTGGAGCTATAAAATTTTTTTACCAGTCAATAGAATATGTATTTCTCAGTAGGTTTATATCATTAACTCAAAACCCACCAAAATTGAAATTGCCTGATTTTTCACCAAGGTCTTCATTTGTTAAAATGAAATTAAATTATTGTGCCATACATCAATTATTTATTCCAGAGGCTAATGTTTTAGTATTGAATTTTACACTTAGTTAAATTAGTTATTTAATAATTATTTTACTATTTTATTGTATCTATTAATATTTATTATCACAAACTATAAAAATGTTTATGGGGTTTTTAATTATTATGAATGTAAGAGGATTTATTTTATACCAAATGGTTTTAAAAACGTATTATTTTTACGTTATAAAAACGTATATAATTTTAATTCTAACAATTAATATCTGGCTTAGCCTTATGTGATAATTTTTTCTGGCAGATATGACGGCATTTGTGTTTATGGTTGACTCATCAGCATCAGTTGAGTCCTGTTTACCTTTCTCACTTGTCAGGACCCATTAACCTTATATAATTCTGTTGTTATCCACGACTGATTTATGAATAAAGTTTGAAGTATCTAGCCCATCGGGTAGTTAGTTTACAGGAAGACAAGACAGCGTTGTGATATAAGAAATAAGTTAAGGTAATACTTTAGTACTTTTACGTGTTACTCCCTCGACTTTCAAAGCATTGCCTCATGTGTCAGGGGTGGAATCGTTAACCTGTGAGGCGTAGACCTACAAATCGTCACCTCATTTCAAAACGCCAGAAATTGTTGTTTAGATATTTGTATTAGGAATATTTAAAATCAAACGTCAACCGGTATCGCAATTGAAAGACGAGCAATTTTTTGTTACTAGAGCCTACATCAGGTACAACTATTCTTCGAGCTTAGCTTGTGAGGTTATGTTAAAACATACAAAAAACCTCACAAATTATACATTTATTAACTCATACGCGTTTCAATGACAAATTCATCATCATCAGTGAGTGTTACTACTACAAACTCTAACTTACAACTATTTTTTGAGCTTAGCTTGTGAGGTTATGTTAAAACAAATAAAAACTAAAAACTCAACACAAAATGTAAGTTGGAGTTTGTGGTAGTAACACTCACTGATGATGATGATGACTTTGTCATTGAAACGCGTATGAGTTAATACATGATTAATTTGTGAGTTTTTGGTATGTTTTTATTTGTTCTATATCATGAGTTTGCTTGTTTAAGAGGCTTTTTTAGTGAGACCCTAGATTGCGAAAGCTACTCCTTTTATATAGTGTTTCTAACTCTAATATTTTTTTTTAATTTTCGTTAATTGAGAATCAATCAAGGCTTTGTATGCGAAAGTAGACTATAACTTTTAGATAACCTTAATTAATAATTTTCTAATATAAAGAAAAAACATGTTCTTAGTTTCCCCTCAATATTTTCTGGCTTTTAAATATAATTTTGAGAAATGAGTAGTAGTAAGGAGAGTATAGTAGGAGCCCTCTCTCTACCCAAAGTAAAAAATTGCACCTGGGTCATTCTCTTCTTAGCGCTGGTATGTTACCTCGCCTTTGGTTTTCACCGCCCTTTCTTAGTTATTTTAAAGAAAATTAATAAAAAAAACTATACTATTGCATCCTATAATAAAAATTTGAATCAAAGTTTGGCCATGTGCTTCGTTATCCGCTTATTGCAATGTACTTCAGGAATAAAATTTCCGTGAAAAAAATATTTTATAATTCGAAGATAGGCTGTTAGTTTCACATGGTTATTGTGAGGAAGAAAATGCTAATAAAAGAATATTTATTACAATAACTTGAAGTAACTTTGATATAATTTTTATTATAAATAAATAAAACCTCTTAATATAGTCTCCTAACATAAAACCTCTTAATATAGTCTCCTAACATAAAACCTCTTAATATAGTCTCCTAACATAAAACCTCTTAATATAGTCTCCTAACATAAAACCTCTTAATATAGTCTCCTAACATAAAACCTCTTAATATAGTCTCCTAACATAAAACCTCTTAATATAGTCTCCTAACATAAAACCTCTTAATATAGTCTCCTAACATAAAACCTCTTAATATAGTCTCCTTACATAAAACCTCTTAATATAGTTTCTTAACATAAAACCTCTTAATATAGTCTCCTAACATAAAACCTCTTAATATAGTCTCCTAACATAAAACCTCTTAATATAGTCTCCTAACATAAAACCTCTTAATATTGTCTCCTAACATAAAACCTCTTAATATAGTCTCCTAACATAAATCCTCTTAATATAGTCTCCTAACATAAAACCTCTTAATATAGTCTCCTTACATAAAACCTCTTAATATAGTTTCCTAACATAAAATCTCTTAATATAGTCTCCTAACATAAAACCTCTTAATATAGTCTCCTAACATAAAACCTCTTAATATAGTCTCCTAACATAAAACCTCTTAATATAGTCTCCCAACATAAAACCTCTTAATATAGTCTCCTAACATAAAACCTCTTAATATAGTCTCCTAACATAAAACCTCTTAAATTACTTGGTCTTGTAGGAATTTCCTCTGAAGATGATTGCTTTGCTATCGATACATCAGGATTTAAAAAAAGGTTTTTATGGTTGAGGTTTTATTTATTGATAGTAAAATATTTTTACGCACAGGGACATAACCATGCAATATATTTATTGTCCTTTAAAGAGATAATTATTTTGAAGTTAAAATGAATCAAATTAAAAAGTTTTTCTCTACTAATAGTGATTTAGGTTAGAATTACTAGATCCACTTTAACAATGTGAACTTTCCAGATTTACTCAAAGAATTTGGAATGTTTTAGAGTTATGATTAAGTTGGAGGCCTTGTGTTTTGATTTCGAGGGACTTGAGTGTATGGCCTTTCAATGTATCAATGGGTGTAAGCTATCACACGAACAACTATGTTGAAAACGGTAGAAGCTACGGCAACTAACCCTACCTACTTGAATACAATTTTGTATTGCGTTTTTATGGCGTTTAGCTAGTTTAACTATTATTGCCAACGAAGTGGAGGAAATAATTGGAAATACAGATTGGATTATAGGAAAGACGTAAGGGAAATAGGTACAAAATATAGGGGAATGGTACATATGCAGAGTTATCGAGGCCATAAAGAGGAGACTAACCTACTCCACCTTGTAAGGAAAGCGAAAGGTTGGTGGGTTAGGCAACTAACAAAGGATATTTTGATCCCATCTTCTGGAAATGACCGCATGCATTTAACCGGGATGAAGAGAGAGACCCCCAAATATACCTGCGTTTGGGAGATCCACATTATTTTCTGCATTAAGTACGATTATAGACTCTAAAATTTTCATTACATTTTACCCAGCCTTTGAGTGGCTAAGTGATAGTAAACAGGTTTCTCTATCATTTTGGAAAACTATTTTTCTGCCATTTAGGCCTGTTTAAATCAGCTTAAAGCGTCTTAATTTTTAAATTGTTTACTTCTTTAAATCATAGTATATCATGCTTTTTTAATTTCATTTTATTAATTTTTACGAAATTAGTACTATTTACAAATACTGTCATAGTTTTAGTTTAGTCAGAGGTCTTTAGTTCGAACCTAGTCTAGTTTTTGTAAGTAGGACAAACTGCAAAGACGCGTCCTTATGACACCAGTTTCTTCGTACTTCTTGATCGTTTTATTAATTCTCTCGGCCAGTTTCATATACGTGTATTTTCACCTCTTCCCGCCAAGGTTTAACTGTATTTTTTTCTTGCGTCGACTACATTTCCAACTTTAGTTTTGAAAAAACTATTCAACTCTTTTATTCTAGGATTAAGGTCTCCGAAGAGTGTTGCTTAGACTGTTGTTCCATCCTTCAACAGCATTAAGGTGGTGAAAATGTCGGGCGCATGTGTCACTAGGTGCAACTGTCACTGGATACATCTTACGCTACCCCAGTTGTAGTTGAACATCAAAATTCCACTGGTTTAAGGACTTGTTGTAAAGTCAAATGTTACAGGCAAATCTAAAGAGCCATTATCCGATAGAACTCTTTTTTACATTCGTATTCCCTCGTCATTAATATTCCACTTACTTTTAAAATATGAAGTCGCTCAAAATTCTTTGCTTGCGTTCCCGTGTGTGGATACTGGATAATACAATATTAATAATAAATGTTAATAAAATGATTATATTTTTCTTTAACAAATAACAAGTGTCCAATGTTTTTCGCTAATTCATATTGCGGGCAGTTTCAAGAACAATCTTCAATCCATAACTCATATAGTCTAACTCTTTTAACGGAATTTTATTTACACATATTAGCTACATAGCCATTTATTTGTCCAAGTTTGATGGTTATAGTTCCCTGTTGGACGTTTGTAAAGTTATCAACAGTTTCAGGATAGTCGTCCACAAATGTAACAACAATAATTCTATCAAATGTCGGTAAATTAATATTATATTGGACATATTGGTTTAGCCCAAATAGCCTACATGACTTCGCCGTATTCGTAATTGTTCTTTCATTAGTCCTAATTAAGAATAGATTGTTTTTGCGATTTTCCTCCATTTTACAGGCTGGGCCAGTTTATTTCGTTATTAAAGATAGTTTTAAAAATACAAATTTTAGTAAATAATAAAACCAACTGACTGTAATTTTGTTTATAGTGTAAAGAGTTTCAGTGACGATGTATTCAAGTACAAGTTATCTAAAATTAGAGAATGCGCCGACGGACAATTGATGAAACTCGCATTTACGCCTTCACCTTTGTAAGCCCCCTCCAGATAGGTGTTGTGTCGTGTAATTACAGCCACAACTAGTTATAGAAAACACATTTACCTCCATTTCAAATAGCTAACTGTCCTCTAATGGACGAATCATTTCCGCGTTTGTTTTTTTATTACTTAATGGTAGTGTCTAAGATAACCGAAGTCAAATAGCTAAGGAGTAAACAATTTGTAGTCATCAGCCTAAATGTAAACCTGAAAATACATAAATAGCGATGGGACATTTAAATCATTATTTTAAATTATCTTTTGCCACTCAAAGTTTTTTATTTTATTTAGTTATATTTAAAAACCATTATTATATTTTGTTAAAAATAAATAAATAAAACCTTAACCACAAATAAAGCATTGTATCTAAACCAATATGCACATTTCAATTTCAAAGCAATCATCGTCTGAGGAAATTATTATACAAATAATACCTCTTTTTTGTTGTACTTAGAGCCTACTACAATAATAAAAGGTAGGCTATATTTATAATAATGTTCTCTGAAGATAATTGCTTTACAATCGAAATGCACGTCAGGGTTTAAATAAATGTTTTATTTGTGGTTAGTAGGTTTTATTCATTTAAAATTTTAAAATTACACCACAGTGGCTTGTTAATATAGTTTTACATTTTATTTTAAAAAACATAGCCTATTAAATGCACAATAATACAGCAAATTCTTTTCCGTATATTTATAAATAAATTTTAAAATCTTTCCATTCTACATATTAAAATAATTTAAATAATATTGTTGGAAAAAAATATTGCTTGCTCTAAGGTAAAATATTGGCCTACTTTAACTAATGAAATAAATCATTATTTTTGTTATTTTAATTACGTTTTTAATATAATTTAGTTAGTATAGAATGTTTCTCTGGAAGGAATAGGCCTTAAGTCAGATTGATATAGGCATTGACATTGTTGTTATATAACATAACCTATATTTCAAAATAACAATTTATTACTATATATTTAATTGACTTAAACTTTGCCTTTGTTGCACAACAATGCACTATTATTGTGAAATTCGTTGTTGTCCACCAAATGCAAAACTCCAGTGGTGAAAACATTAGTAATTAGTGGTTTTATTCAATTGAATATAAGTTTCAGTACCAAACTTTGAGCTTTGCCTGTGAGTAAAGGTAGTCTAATAATTAAATAGAAACAAACACCAACTCAAAATACAAATTTATTTTATCATTCGTGTTTCAATTGTAAGGCATCCTCATCAGTGAGTAAAGCTATTAACTACACAATTCTAAATTATAACGTTGAAAGAAACAATTATAATTTAGAATTTGCATAATATTACTTACTGTTAACGATGCCGTTTATCAAAAATTAATATATTATAATGAAATAACTTATTCTCGTTTCTTTCCTTTAAACTACTATAATGGAGTCCTTATAACAATTGGAGATTGTATAATGTAAACCACACGTCGTTTAGTTACCCTTGTTTAGTGGAGAAAATTGAGCTAATCATAGGTCAGTAGTTGGTTGAATACAAAACAGCGGCCAGTTAAAACACAGTGCGTGCAAGGTGAACTCAATCCCTCGTAGCCAAGAGGTCATGTAGGCTACAAGCTTGATACAATATTTATTTCTCATAGAAGATAATTGGATACATTTTATACTCATGCTGTATTCAAAGTACTCCGACATTATATTTCAAATGAATATTTACTGTTCAACAGGCATTGAGATTTCCTCATTCAATGATAGAAAACGTAACTTTTATCATTTGAGCAAAAAGTAATAATATTTTACTAATTGTAGGTTAATAAACATGCTAGTGAGTTGCTGCCTAGATAAGTTAATGCATTTATCTTCTGAAAAATATTTCTTAAAAAATAACATTCATCTTCGACATTTATTACAAAAAAAGTAGTAGGGCCTATAGGCTAAATAAATTGACCTTCAAAAATATATGTGAAATAATACTTTATTACAATTCATTCTTATGTAACCAAACAGCATACTGCAGATTCTAAAAAATTATGTAAATAACATTATATCTGGTAGATTTTTCGATAAAATAATTTTAATATTAATTAAACAAAATTCAAAATCTTCTAAACTAATTTAGATATTTTTCCCGCAGATGAAAACAATCCAGTGTGTAACCGACCTGTAATACCAATTTCATACCCACCTAAGACGAATAAATATTTATTATTGAGTTCAATATCATATTCCTTTGCATAGCAAAACTTTAAAAAACAGATCGATACACGTTTACTCTACAACTTTAGACACAGTGGTTATTCTGGTCATTTAGTAATATATAGGCCTATGGTTAGTGCCTCATATATAGGCCTATATATATATATATATATATATATATATATATATATATAGCCTACGTACATTACACACACACACACACACACACACACATACACACATACACACACACACACACACACACACACACACACACACACACACACTATATATAGTGGTGGTATACAACTATATATATATAGTACGTATATTTATATTAGTATAGTATGTATATATATTATTCTTAGTATTGTAACTCCTGAGGATGTTGGTAATGTAAACCAACGAAAAGCTTTGAGTATGTTATTCAATAAATTCAATATTCCTGTATTAGTGTATATTATTTAATCTTAAAAATATATATATATTTTATGTTTTATATATATATGTTTTTATGTAAAAAACAAAGATATTCACCAAAATCAAAATATTCCGACGATACCAGAATAAATAAAGAAAGTGGTGAAAATCATGAAACGAGACTTCACCTTCATCCAAGTATAGTGACTCTTCAACTTCTCGATAAACAGTAAATGGTTAGATGATTGAAGGAACTAAACCATTTGAGTTAGTGCAGTGTTGTGTTATATTGTGCTAGGTCTAATATAATAAGTATTGACAATGTTCAGACAAGAACTAATGAGTCAATGCGCACTTTAGTTATATCAGTATTTAGGTTAAGACAATGCAAGGAAAGTTAATGGTTGGTCTAATAGGACCAGTTTTAATTTAAAAAAATAAGTAATAAAACTCCAATCATAGGTCTAATTAAAAAGATAATAAATAAAAACTTTTAAAATGTCTATTTGCCCTTTATGTCATAAAAATACACCGCAGGTAATGTTTGAAAGCTTGCCAACAAAACTCATGTCCAAATCCAATTTAATATTAAAAATGTTTAATGAAGTTTTCTTGTGGTATAATTTTACAATAAAATCAAAACTACCTCTTAACGAAGTGGAAACAAAACATTCTAAAAGCTGTGGGCTTCAGGTAAGCGACCCTGCACAACTGGGCCATTATTTGCCCCTAATCACAGGACTAGTAGGCCTATGTTCCCTCAGCGGGAGTATCACGGCGGATTGAACAAGGAGTTAGGCGCAGAGAATAAGGGGCTAATAAATCAGAAAAGTAGTAAAAACTATGAAATAAAAGTAAAAATGCAGACAATTGTCATTACCTTCTTAATAATGAGAATATTTACTGTACCTTTACGGGGGGAAAACAAATGTTCAATAGAACGAAGGAAAGGTGCGACAAAATAAACCCCTAACGCTCTGAATTCTTGGGTCTGCGGACAACCATTGTTGAACGATGATCACACAGAGTGGTAAACAATTGAGGGGATGCAACAGAGGAAATGTACAGCTACTGGGATGATGGAGACAAATTCAAACCACCTAAAGACATTCCGGAGGGTAAAATATTTAAGATATTTCCCCCCCCCCTCACTTACGCGATACAGCATGAAGATTTGGCTTTTATAGAACAATATAAAAATCTTGACAGTAATTTGAGTTACTTGTCAGAATTTAAAATACCGTTAACATAATCTACAATTAAACTACACTTTGCCGTCAGTTCTATTTGTCGAGATGTAGTAATTACTCAGAGCTATGTTCAAAGTGTTTTCTTACACATTGGCTGTAAGAAGGATGGCTTCTCTGCAACGTGAAATTATTTTAAAATTACTTTTCCCCGTTAGGTGTTGTATGAAATACTTTGTTCAAATCATTTTATTTACAGGAAAGAGGAAAAGTATTTCTCGCGTCCCCTAACGATTATTTAGAACTATTATTTAAGTAAAGAAAACTACGTTAGGCGCTGGCATCTATCAGACAATTTCCGAATTTCGCTAAAGATAGACCCACTTGAGTTGTACTTAGTGTCGTTAGGCCTATTGCAGATTAATAAGTGCTGTTCAATGTTTGGCAGTGAAGAGATTAGGCCTAATACTTTAAATTGCAAAGTTCAACGAGCGAAATTAACAACATAATTAATATGCGTTACTGAAATTTCGGATTAGCCTGTGATAAAAGATAATGAATAAATTTTAAAGAAAACCAACGAACAATAACAAATTTACTGTCTTATGTTCGTTTTAATTAAAGTCGTCATCTTTAACGAGTATAACTAGACAAATTCTAAATTGTAACTGAGTTATAATGAAGCTATAAATGTCTGCATCATAACACAGAGAGTCACATGATGATAATCATAGATTCGCTACTGTAGAGGCATTCACCTAGTCAATGATTGTTGCTGATCCTCTAGCTTAAGGAGAAGCGAGCAGTTACACAACATTTACTGTTTTGGATGATACCTCGACAGCAGCGACTCTAGAATCCAGTGATAGAACTAGCGACAAAACAGATTCCCTACCATACTATTACTCTAACACTTTGTGCTATGTTCCTGTTCTCTGTACTCACTGATGATGACTCTACCATTGAAACGCGTATGAGGTGGTCAATTAATAAATCTGATTTGGGGTTCTTTAATATTTTTTTGTTTTTCTACCTTTTGGATATTTGTAATTATAAACATGATCATTTGTAATTTTCATTTTAGGAGATTGATGCAGAAAAATATTTACATATTAATTTATAAACGATGCTATGTTTACAAAATTTAACCAATTTGTCATTGTTCTCTACAAATAATTGAATAAATAAATAATAATGGTGATAAATAATGTTTTATATTTAATATCGAAATCTTGTTGCTGTTCATGACGAGCTGGTTGTTAATCACTTATTACACTTTGATATTACTTGCGACCAGAATTTTGTTAACTAAAGGTTGTTAAATTGTTAACTTACACTTGGAGGAAACGTTTTCGTCTTACGACTTCTTCAGCCTCCCCTGAAATATAAGTAAGATTTTTGTTTACTTTAAATATTTAGTTTATTCATACTATAGTAATAATATTTTAGTAAATAAGTAAGTTATTTTTTGTTATTTATTGTTTATTTATTGTTTATTTATAGTTAATTATTTTTTAACTAAAGTAACCTACCAATGTTGTTTTAAATCTATCTGAAAATGCTGGATAAGATACATTGTTATGAATGAGCTATTTTATGTGTGAGAAGTATGTAGACTTACCTGTTATGTCCACATTTATTTTGCTATGAACTATTCTCTATAACATAATGATTCCTATCGTATTTTTACAGCGTTGTTATAATTTATTGTTGTTAAAATTGTGTTATTTTCATTTGTGTATATTTAGGCAATAAAGATTATATGTGGATGACAGAGAGTGTGTTGACGCCACTTCAATATCAGTAAAAGATTTTTTTTATTCCGCTTTTGTGTTGCTTCTGTGTGTGTGTGTGTGTGTGTGTGTGTGTGTGTGTGTGTGTGTGCGTGCGTGCGTGTGTGTGTGTGTGTGTGTGTGTGTGTGTGTGTGTGTGTGTGTGTGTGTGTGTGTGTGTGTGTGTGTGTGTGTGTGTGTGTGTGTGTGTGTGTGTGTGTGTGTGTGTGTGTGTGTGTGTGTGTGTGTGTGTGTGTGTGTGTGTGTGTGTGTGTGTGTGTGTGTGTGTGTGTGTGTGTGTGTGTGTGTGTGTGTGTGTGTGTGTGTGTGTGTGTGTGTGTGTGTGTGTGTGTGTGTGTGTGTGTGTGTGTGTGTGTGTGTGTGTGTGTGTGTGTGTGTGTGTGTGTGTGTGTGTGTGTGTGTGTGTAAATTAGGCATTATATTTCAGTGATGACTTGTACCCGTGGAAAAAATATTTCAATTTATTTTACTAGACTATATCCCTAAATGTTTCACAGAATGTTTATATTGCCAGGTTAAGAATTTTTTTCATATTATACTTTTTAAATAATTAAAAATTAAACAATAATTTTGCTTTTCATGTAAAACAATATTAAAAACCTTTACACGATTGTTTCATTCTTAAAAAGCAAAACAAGTGTGACAGTTCAAAAATATTAGAATATTAAAATGTGAGTATAACCGTGGTGTGTAATGCTTCTAGCGATGAAACCCTCAGCAGGTCAGCGGGACCTGATCTCCTAACCAAAGATCTAAATCATTATATTGTAGTCTTCATTACTGTACGATCAACATGCCTTTCATGCAAGTGCGTGTGGTGAGATCGACTTGGGTGGTCTAGTCACAGCATGCTGTTTTCGAAACGTCATCTTCTTCAGTTGTTCACGCTGAGGTGATCATAAATACGACGCTACGGTAATTATTCAGTCATGGCTATTATTGGCTACAGCCGAAGGAGGGGTACGTAGTTTTTTTCTCTTCCTTTTTTTATCTGTGTTTTGGTGGTGGAAGTTAGGAGAAAGAAATGGAGGGGGAAATTATTTCTCATAGTAAGTCTCACAATAGAATATCATTTTTCCCTTCTCGTTGGTAATTAAGAGTTGTTAAAAGGAAATTAACTATTTCTTTTACTGAGTGTGAAAAATTCGAGTAATTCCCGAAGGAATACTCGACTATATTATTATGTTCTAAATATAATTTCTACTAGAGTGGTGTTGAATTTTTGTAGTTTAAGTAGCGGCAAGAAGAGTCGAAATCCCAACATTTTTTATTTCTACATCGAAACGAAAAATTAGAAAATATGTTTAAGATCATACAAACAAAGTTTCCAATTTTGTTCAATAATTACGCGAGTAGGCCTATATTCATTTGTAGCCACTGACGGATATTTCAATTTCGGCCATCAATCAGTAGTTTCGATTTTAACTTAAAACTGACATAATTGTCTTCCTTGTCATCAGAAGAGTTCATTTAATATTAGTTCGTCTCTCTATGACTCAGAGTAACATCCTGGCCACGCGAGCCATTAGTAGAGTATCAGGAGAACATTATATAACTTTCAATATTCAGTATGACATCTCTAACTTCTTATTCTTCTTCGTGGTTGATGGCGTTTCTCTGACCGCAGTTGAAAGTGGGTCTGCTCCTTATCTTGTTAAATAAAAAAATTATTTCACAAAAAACATACAAGTTTCCCATTAGTAATTTCATTATGTGCACGCTCACCCATACAGTTAGAAATACATTAACCTAGAGGATTTATCGTTGGTAGCATAAATGTAAATTACGATTAACATAAGCAATGAGCATTGATTGAAAACCTTCAACAAGTTTTACCGTTGAACTTAGAACATCCTCAATGCTATTTCTTTGGTAGCCCAACTTGTAGAGTAATATTAAATAAAACTATGAATTATTTGTAAACCTTAAACAAATTGGAGATTTACCGTTAAACTTAAAACAAACTCATGACCAACTCGTTGGCAGTCCAACTTTTAAAATAATATTAACAGAAATTATGAATTATTTGTAAACCTTAAACAAGTGGGAGACCGTTGAACCAAAAACAACCTCAAGGCCAACATGTTGGTAGTCTAACTTGTAGAGTAATATTAAATAAAACTATGAATTATTTGTAAACCTTAAACAAGTGGGAGACCGTTGAACCAAAAACAACCTCAAGGCCAACTCGTTAGTAGCCCAACATGTAGAGTAATATTAAATAAAACTATGAATTATTTGTAAATCTCAAACAAGTGGGAGATTTAGCATTGAACATACAAAAAACCTCAAGGCCAACTTGTTGGTGGCCCAACTTGTAGAGTAATATTTTTAAAAAAAATAATTTGTAATCACTAAGCAAGTGGGAGATTTAACGTTGAACTTGGAACAACCTCAATGCCATCTCGTTGGTAGCCCAAATTGAAGAGTAATATTAAAAAAAAAGAATTATTTGTAATCACTAAACAAGTGGGATATTTACCGTTGACCTTAAAACAAATTCATGGTCAACTCATTGGTATCCCAACTTGTAGAGTAATATTAAAAAAAACTATGAATTATTTGTAAACCTCAAACAAGTGGGAAATTTAACGTTGAACTTAGAAAAACCTCAAGGCCAACGTGTAGAGTAATATTAAATAAAACTATGATTTATTTGTAAACCATAACAAGTAAGAGATTTACAGTTCAATTTTAAACAACCTCAAGGCCAACTCGTTGGCAGTCCAATTCTAAAATAATATTAACAGAAACTATGAATTATTTGTAAACCTTAAAAAAGTGGGAGATTTACAGTTGAACCTAAAACAACCTTAAGGTCAAGTCTTTGGTAGCCCAACTTGTAGAGTAATATTAAATAAAACTATGAATTATTTGTAAACCTTAAACAAGTGGGAGATTTACAGTTGAACTTCGAACAACCTCAATGCTATCTCATTGGTAGCACAAATTGTAGAGTAATATTAAACCAATCTATGGATTATTTGTAAACCTTAAACAAGTGGGAGATTTACCATTGACCTTAAAACAACCTCAAGGCCAAATTGTTGGTGGGCCCACTTTTAGAGTAATATTAAAAAAAAACTATGAAATATTTGTAAACCTTAAACAAGAGGGAGATTTACCGTTGAACTTAGAACAACCTCAATGTTATATCGTTTATAGAACAACTTGTAGAGTAATATTAAACCAATCTATGAATTATTTGTAAACCCCAAACAAGTGGGAGATTTACCGTTGAACTTAGAACAACCTCTAGGCCAACGTGTTGGTAGCCCTACTTGTAGAATAATACTAAAAAAAAACTATGAAATATTTGTAAAACTCAAACAAGTGGGAGATTTGGCGTTAAACTTAGAAAAACCTCAAGGCCAACTTGTATAGTATTAATAAATAAAACTATGAATTATTTTTAAACCGTAAAAAAGTGAGAGATTTACCGTTGAACTTAAAACAAACTCAAGGCCAATATGTTCGCCAATATATGCCAACTTGTAGTGTAATATTAAATGAAACTATTAAATATTTGTAAACCTTAAAGAAGTGGGTGATTTACCTTTGAACTAAGAACAACCTTAATGATATCTCTTTGGTAGCCCAACTTGTAGAGTAATATTAAACAAAACTATGAATTATTTGTAAAACTTAAACAAGTGGGAGATATACCGTTGAACTTAAAAAAATCTCAAGGTCAACTTGATGGTAGTACAACATTTAGAGTAATATTAAATAAATCTATAAAATATTTGTAAACCTTAAAGAAGTGGGTGATATATGTTTGGACTTAGAACAACCTTAACGATATTTCGTTTTTAGTCCAACATTTAGAGTAATATTAAATAAATCTATGAATTATTTGTAAATCTTAAATACGTGGGAGATATACCCTTGAACTTAAAACAACCTCAAGGCCAACTCGTTGGCAGTCCAACTTTTAAAATAATATTAACAGAAATCATGAATTATTTGTAAACCTTCACAAGTGGAAGACCGTTAAACCTAAAATAACCTTAAGGCCAACATGTTGGTAGTCTAACTTGTAGAGTAATATTAAATAAATCTATGAATTATTTGTAAACCTTAAACAAATTGGAGATTTACCGTTAAACTTAAAACAAACTCATGACCAACTCGTTGGCAGTCCAATTCTAAAATAATATTAACAGAAACTATGAATTATTTGTAAACCTTAAACAAGTGGGAGATTTACCATTGACCTTGAAACAACCTCAAGGCCAAATTGTTGGTGGGCCCACTTTTAGAGTAATATTTAAAAAAAACTATGAAATATTTTTAAACCTTACACAAGAGGGAGATTTACCGTTGAACTTAGAACAACCTCAATGTTATATCGTTTATAGCCCAACTTGTAGAGTAATATTAAACCAATCTATGAATTATTTGTAAACCCCAAACAAGTGGGAGATTTACCGTTGAACTTAGAACAACCTCTAGGCCAACGTGTTGGTAGCCCTACTTGTAGAATAATACTAAAAAAAAACTATGAAATATTTGTAAAACTCAAACAAGTGGGAGATTTGGCGTTAAACTTAGAAAAACCTCAAGGCCAACTTGTATAGTAATAATAAATAAAACTATGAATTATTTTTAAACCGTAAAAAAGTGAGAGATTTACCGTTGAACTTAAAACAAACTCAAGGCCAATATGTTCGCCAATATATGCCAACTTGTAGTGTAATATTAAATGAAACTATTAAATATTTGTAAACCTTAAAGAAGTGGGTGATATATGTTTGGACTTAGAACAACCTTAACGATATTTCGTTTTTAGTCCAACATTTAGAGTAATATTAAATAAATCTATGAATTATTTGTAAATCTTAAAAACGTGGGAGATATACCCTTGAACTTAAAACAACCTCAAGGCCAACTCGTTGGCAGTCCAACTTTTAAAATAATATTAACAGAAATCATGAATTATTTGTAAACCTTCACAAGTGGAAGACCGTTAAACCTAAAATAACCTCAAGGCCAACATGTTGGTAGTCTAACTTGTAGAGTAATATTAAATAAATCTATGAATTATTTGTAAACCTAAAAAAGTGGGAGATTTACCGTTGAACATAGATCAACCTCAAGGCCAACGTTATGGTAGCCCTTACTCACTTGTGTAGCCCGTAAACAAGTGGGAGATTTACCGTAGATTTTCGAACAACCTTAATGCTATATCGTTGTTAGCGCAAATTGTAGAGTAATATTAGATAAAACTATGAATTATTTGTAAATCTCAAACAAGTAGGAGATTTAGCGTTGAACTTAGAAAAACCCCAAGGTCAACTCTTTGGTAGCCCAACTTGTAGAGTAATATTAAACCAATCTATGAATTATTTGTAAACCTTAAACAAGTGGGAGATTTACCATTGACCTTGAAACAACCTCAAGGCCTAATTGTTGGTGGGCCCACTTTTAGAGTAATATTAAAAAAAAACTATGAAATATTTGTAAACCTTAAACAAGAGGGAGATTTACCGTTGAACTTAGAACAACCTCAATGTTATATCGTTTATAGCCCAACTTGTAGAGTAATATTAAACCAATCTATGAATTATTTGTAAACCCCAAACAAGTGGGAGATTTACCGTTGAACTTAGAACAACCTCTAGGCCAACGTGTTGGTAGCCCTACTTGTAGAATAATACTAAAAAAAACTATGAAATATTTGTAAAACTCAAACAAGTGGGAGATTTGGCGTTAAACTTAGAAAAACCTCAAGGCCAACTTGTATAGTAATAATAAATAAAACTATGAATTATTTTTAAACGTTAAAAAAGTGAGAGAATTACCGTTGAACTTAAAACAAACTCAAGGGCAATATGTTAGAAAGTATATGCCAACTTGTAGTGTAATATTAAATGAAACTATTAAATATTTATAAACCTTAAAGAAGTGGGTGATTTACCTTTGAACTAAGAACAACCTTAATGATATCTCTTTGGTAGCCCAACTTGTAGAGTAATATTAAACAAAACTATGAATTATTTGTAAACCTTAAACAAGTGGGAGATATACCGTTGAACTTAAAAAAACCTCAAGGTCAACTTGATGGTAGTACAACATTTAGAGTAATATTAAATAAATCTATAAAATATTTGTAAACCTTAAAGAAGTGGGTGATATATGTTTGGACTTAGAACAACCTTAACGATATTTCGTTTTTAGTCCAACATTTAGAGTAATATTAAATAAATCTATGAATTATTTGTAAATCTTAAAAACGTGGGAGATATACCCTTGAACTTAAAACAACCTCAAGGCCAACTCGTTGGCAGTCCAACTTTTAAAATAATATTAACAGAAATCATGAATTATTTGTAAACCTTCACAAGTGGAAGACCGTTAAACCTAAAATAACCTCAAGGCCAACATGTTGGTAGTCTAACTTGTAGAGTAATATTAAATAAATCTATGAATTATTTGTAAACCTAAAAAAAGTGGGAGATTTACCGTTGAACATAGATCAACCTCAAGGCCAACGTTATGGTAGCCCTTACTCACTTGTGTAGCCCGTAAACAAGTGGGAGATTTACCGTAGATTTTCGAACAGCCTTAATGCTATATCGTTGTTAGCGCAAATTGTAGAGTAATATTAGATAAAACTATGAATTATTTGTAAATCTCAAGCAAGTAGGAGATTTAGCGTAGAACTTAGAAAAACCCTAAGGTCAACTCTTTGGTAGCCCAACTTGTAGAGTAATATTATATAAAACTAAGAAATATTTGTAAACCTCAAACAAGTGGGAGAATTGCATTTGAACTTTAAACAAACTCAAGCCCAATATGTTGGTAGTCTAACTTGTAGAAATATTAAATAAAACTATGAATTATTTGTATACCTTAAACAAATGGAAGATTTACCGTTGAACTTAGAACAACCTCAAGGTTATCTCGTTGGTAGCCCAACTTGTACAGTAATAATAAATAAAACTATAAGCTGTTTGTAAACCTTAAAAAAGTGGGATATTTACCGTTGAAGTTAGAACAACCTCAAGGTCAACTCTTTGGTAGCAAAACATGTAGAGTAATATTAAATAAATCTATGAATTACTTTTAAATATCAAACAAATGGAAGATATACCCTTGACCTTAGAACAACCTCAAAGCCATCTCGTTGGTCGCCCAACTTGTAGAGTAATATTAAATAAAACTATAAGCTATTTGTAAACCTTAAACAAGTGGGAGATTTACTGTTGACCTTAGAACAACCTTAAGGCCAAATTGTTGGTGGCCCAACTTGTAGAGTAATAATTAATAAAACTATGAAATATTTGTAAACCCCAAACAAGTGGAGATTTACCGTTGTATTTAAAACCAATTCAAGGTCAACTTGTTGGTGTCCCAACTTCTTTAGTAATTTTAAATAAAACTATGAATTATTTGTAAACCTTAAACAAGTGGCAGATTTACCGTTGACCTTAGAACAACCTCAAGGTCAACTCTTTGGTAGCAAAACATGTAGAGTAATATTAAATAAATCTATGAATTATTTGTAAATACCATACAAATGGAAGATATACCCTTGACCTTAGAACAACCTCAAGGTCATTTTGTTGGTCGCCCAACTTGTAGAGTAATATTAAATAAAACTATAAACTATTTGTAAACCTTAAACAAGTGGGAGATTTACTGTTGACCTTAGAACAACCTCAAGGCCAAATTGTTGGTGGCCCAACTTGTAGACTTATAATTAATAAAACTATGAAATATTTGTAAACCCCAAATAAGTGGAGATTTACCATTGTATTTAAAACCAACTCAAGGTCAACTTGTTGGTGTCCCAACTTCTTTAGTAATTTTAAATAAAACTATGAATTATTTGTAAACCTTAAACAAGTGGCAGATTTACCGTTGACCTTAGAACAACCTCAAGGTCAACTCTTTGGTAGCCCAACTTGTAGAGTAATATTAAATAAAACTATGAATTATTTGTAAATCTCAAACCAATGGAAGATTTACCGTTGACCTTAGTAATACCTCAAGGCCATCTCGTTGGTCGCCCAACTTGTAGAATAATATTACATAAAACTATAAGGTATTTGTAAATCTTAAAAAAGTGGGAGATTTACCGTTGAACTTAGAACAACCTCAATGCTATCTCGTAGGTAGTCCAACTTGTAAAGTAATTAAAAAAAAGCTATGAATTATTTGTAAACCTCAAACAAGTGGGAGATTTACCGTTGACTTTAGAACAACCTCAAGGCCATTTCGTTGGTCGCCTAACTTGTAGAGTAATATTAAATATAACTATAAGCTCTTTGTAAACCTTAAAAAAGTGGGAGATTTACCGTTGAAGTTAGAACAACCTGAAGGTCATCTCTTTGGTAGCTCAACTTGTAGAGTAATGATGAATTATTTGTAAACCTCAAACAAGTGGGAGATTTACAGTTGAACTTCGAATAACTTCAATGCTATCTCATTGGTAGCACAAATTGTAGAGTAATAGTATTAAATTGAACTACGAATTATTTGTAAATCTCAAACAAGTGGGACATTTAGTGATGAACTTAGATCAACCTCAAGGCCAACTTGTAGCGTAATATTAACACAAACAATATGAATTATTGGTAAGCCTTAAGCAAGCTATCTAATATTGTTGGAGAGAAATAACTGATTCAGTTATTTTTGTCCACGTCCTTATCAATGCCTGATGTTTACTTTATGTTGACTTAGTACCCTAAATCTATGTCCAGCCTAATGAACTGTTGAACTAGTAGACCAACTGGCCATAATATTCCGCCTGGTCCTAGGACAGCATCGCATTGTTTCACCTAAAGTGCATCAATGGTAGGAAAAGGATCCATCAATATTGTTTGTATTACATTACAAGCTACGAAATCACACATACAAGGATGCGTACTGGAATATGTCACGAGTACGTCTCAGGCCTAAATGAGCGGTAATTTTAATTGTGAAATTAATTAACAAATTATCCAGAACCTAATGAAGAAATAGTGATATTCTTATCTTTGGGCTTTAGGTGAACCCGATACTCTATCACTCTTGTTTGCATGGCAAGTAATTAAAGACATACTTGAATACGGGTTTGAAATAGCTGAAACACCACTCTTCTTAGGTAATACTGCAGTTTGATAGCAACATATTCTTTCACCTTTGCTTTGGTCGCAGTTAAACCGATTAAGACTGAGATTCTCATTTCAGACCACGAAACATTTACGGCTCCTGAAACATTTGATAGTCATCTTACAAAACAGGTTTTTCCCACTCTTGAGTAAACAAAATATTCAACACTTTATTTACATACAAAGATTTTAAGGGTGGTATTTTTAAATAGCTGAATGTGTTCTTTTATCCTGACAATGCGGACAAACAGGCGGGAGGTATTTATGGCACCGAGGATACTAGTCCTGTTCTTTCAGTTAGTGTGGCCGCGTTCCTCTCCTAAAGAAAAGGCAAAGCCAACTTTATATTTATTTTCTCGCTTTTCTGTTGTTAAGTAAGTGACCGTTTGTATTCCATATAATGAATACAAGTGATCAGCAGTCAGTGACCTTCCCACGATGGATTGTACTTATTCTTTGCATAATTGTGAAAAAAATAGAACACTTTCACTGTAGTTTGTTCATTGATATAAGTTGTGAACTTTGAGTAATCAATGTTTACAAAGTTTAATTAAACACCCTCTAAAGAGCCATTACGGGAAACATTAAAACAATTGACAGGAAAATATTCGTACATAAATTAAAAATATTTCGATTAAAAAAATATATATTACTACTAATCCTATAGTCTACTATAATCCTAGTCACAGTATAGCATATTAGCGTTCGATAGGGAGACTGCTTAGCTCTCGACGACAGGGATACGTCCATGTAGTAGGTCTTAGTAGTCCTTAGATGTGTACTATGTGCAATGTAGGGAAGCATCTCGTTGTACCAACACGTCTAGTTTGTAGGACTTCTGCCAGTCTAGCATAGTAGCCTTCGATTAACGGAGACTTCTTAGCTCTCGTAGATACAGATACTTCCAGTTAGTAGGTCATAGTATTCCTTAGATGTATAGGTAGGCCTACTATGTGCAATGTAAAGAAGCATTACGATATATGAAGACGTGTGGATTATAGGACTTCTGACAGTCTTGCTTAGCAGCGTTTGATGAAAGAGACTCCTTAGCACTCGTAGACAGAGATAGTTCCGTATAGTAGGTCCTAGTATTACTTAGATGTATAGGTACTATGTGCAATGTAAAGATGCATTTCGTTATATCAAGACGTGTGAATTGTAAGACTTCTGACAGTCTTGCATAGCAGCGTTTGATGAAAGAGACTCCTTAGCACTCGTAGACAGAGATAGTTCCGTATAGTAGGTCCTAGTATTACTTAGATGTGTAGGTACTATGTGCAATGTAAAGAAGCATCTCGTTGTATCAAGACGTTAGGTTTGTATGCCTTCTGACAGTCTAACATAGTAGCGTTCGATGAGCGAGACTCCTTAACTCTTGTAGACAGGGATACTTCCGTGACCTAGGCCTTAGTATTACATAGATGTGTACTATGCGCAATGTAAAGAAGCATCGCGTTGCATGCAGAGGTGTGGTTTGTAGACCATCTGACACAGTCCAGCATAGTAGCGTTCGATGAAGGTGACTCCTTAGCTCTCGTAGAGAGGGATACCTCAGTGTAGTAGGTCTTAGTATGCCTTAGATGTGTACAATGTGTAATGTAAAGATGCATTTCGTTGTATCAAGACGTTAGGTTTGTAGGCCTTCTGACAGTCTTGCATAGTAGCGTTTGATCAGGGAGACTCCTTAGCTCTCGTAGATAGGGATACGTCCGTGTAGTAGGTCTTAGTATGCCTTAGATGTGTACTATGTGTAATGTAAAGATGCATTTCGTTGTACCAAGACGTTAGGTTTGTAGGGCTTCTGACAGTCTTGCAGTAGCGTTTGATCAGGGAGACTCCTTAACTCTCGTAGAGAGGGATACGTCCGTGTAGTAGGTCTTAGTATGCCTTAGATGTGTACTATGTGTAATGTAAAGATGAATTTCGTTGTATCAAGACGTTAGGTTTGTATGCCTTCTGACAGTCTAACATAGTAGCGTTCGATGAGGGAGACTCCTTAACTCTTGTAGACAGGGATACTTCCGTGACCTAGTCCTTAGTATTATTTAGATGTGTACTATGCGCAATGTAAAGAAGCATCGCGTTGCATGCAGAGGTGTGGTTTGTAGACAATCTGACACAGTCCAGCATAGTAGCGTTCGATGAGGGAGACTCCTTAGCTCTCGTAGACAAGGATACTTCCGTGTAGTAGTTCTTATTATTCCTTACATGTCTAATATGTGCAATGTAAAGTAGCAACTCGTTGTATCAAGACGTTAGGTTTGTAGGGCTTCTGACAGTCTAGCATAGTAGCATTCGATGAGGGAGGCTCCTTAGATCTCGTTGAGAGGGATACCTCAGTGTTGTAGGTCTTAGTATTACTTAGATGTGTACTATGTGCTCGTTGTATCAAGACGTTAGGTTTGTAGGGCTTCTGACAGTCTAGCATAGTAGCATTCGATGAGGGAGGCTCCTTAGATCTCGTTGAGAGGGATACCTCAGTGTAGTAGGTCTTAGTATTACTTAGATGTGTACTATGTGCTCGTTGTATCAAGACGTTAGGTTTGTAGGGCTTCTGACAGTCTAGCATAGTAGCATTCGATGAGGGAGGCTCCTTAGATCTCGTTGAGAGGGATACCTCAGTGTAGTAGGTCTTAGTATTACTTAGATGTGTACTATGTGCAATGTAAAGTAGCAACTCGTTGTATCAAGACGTTAGATTTGTAAGGCTTCTGACAGTCTAGCATAGTAGCATTCTATGAGGGAGGCTCCTTAGATCTCGTTGAGAGGGATACCTCAGTGTAGTAGGTCTTAGTATTACTTAGATGTGTACTATGTGCAATGTAAAGTAGCAACTCGTATCAAGACGTTAGATTTGATTTGTAGGGCTTCTGACAGTCTAGCATAGTAGCATTCTATGAGGGAGGGTCCTTAGATCTCGTTGAGAGTGATACCTCAGTGTAGTAGGTCTTAGTATTACTTAGATGTGTACTATGTGCAATCTAAAGTAGCAACTCGTTGTATCAAGACGTTAGGTTTGTAGGACTTCTGACAGTCTAGCATAGTAGCAGTCGATGAGGGAGGCTCCTTAGATCTCGTTGAGAGGGATACCACAGTGTAGTAGGTCTTAGTATTACTTAGATGTGTACTATGTACAATGTAAAGTAGCAACTCGTTGTATCAAGACGTTAGATTTGTAGGGCTTCTGACAGTCTAGCATAGTAGCAGTCGATGAGGGAGACTCCTTAGCTCTGTAGAGACTGTAACTTCCGTGTAGTAGATCTTAGTATTACTTAGATGTGTACTATGTGCAATGTAAAGTAGCAACTCGTTGTATCAAGACGTTAGGTTTGTAGGGCTTCTGACAGTCTAGCATAGTAGCAGTCGATGAGGGAGACTCCTTAGATCTCGTTGAGAGGGATACCACAGTGTAGTAGGTCTTAGTATTACTTAGATGTGTACTATGTACAATGTAAAGTAGCAACTCGTTGTATCAAGACGTTAGATTTGTAGGGCTTCTGACAGTCTAGCATAGTAGCATTCGATGAGGGATGCTCCTTAGATCTCGTTGAGAGGGATACCTCAGTGTAGTAGGTCTTAGTATTACTTAGATGTGTACTATGTGCAATGTAAAGTAGCAACTCGTTGTATCAAGACGTTAGATTTGTAGGGCTTCTGACAGTCTAGCATAGTAGCATTCTATGAGGGAGGCTCCTTAGATCTCGTTGAGAGGGATACCTCAGTGTAGTAGGTCTTAGTATTACTTAGATGTGTACTATATGCAATGTAAAGTAGCAACTCGTATCAAGACGTTAGATTTGATTTGTAGGGCTTCTGACAGTCTAGCATAGTAGCATTCTATGAGGGAGGGTCCTTAGATCTCGTTGAGAGTGATACCTCAGTGTAGTAGGTCTTAGTATTACTTAGATGTGGACTATGTGCAATCTAAAGTAGCAACTCGTTGTATCAAGACGTTAGGTTTGTAGGGCTTCTGACAGTCTAGCATAGTAGCAGTCGATGAGGGAGGCTCCTTAGATCTCGTTGAGAGGGATACCACAGTGTAGTAGGTCTTAGTATTACTTAGATGTGTACTATGTACAATGTAAAGTAGCAACTCGTTGTATCAAGACGTTAGATTTGTAGGGCTTCTGACAGTCTAGCATAGTAGCAGTCGATGAGGGAGACTCCTTAGCTCTGTAGAGACTGTAACTTCCGTGTAGTAGATCTTAGTATTACTTAGATGTGTACTATGTGCAATGTAAAGTAGCAACTCGTTGTATCAAGACGTTAGGTTTGTAGGGCTTCTGACAGTCTAGCATAGTAGCAGTCGATGAGGGAGACTCCTTAGATCTCGTTGAGAGGGATACCACAGTGTAGTAGGTCTTAGTATTACTTAGATGTGTACTATGTACAATGTAAAGTAGCAACTCGTTGTATCAAGACGTTAGATTTGTAGGGCTTCTGACAGTCTAGCATAGTAGCATTCGATGAGGGATGCTCCTTAGATCTCGTTGAGAGGGATACCTCAGTGTAGTAGGTCTTAGTATTACTTAGATGTGTACTATGTGCAATGTAAAGTAGCAACTCGTTGTATCAAGACGTTAGATTTGTAGGGCTTCTGACAGTCTAGCATAGTAGCATTCTATGAGGGAGGCTCCTTAGATCTCGTTGAGAGGGATACCTCAGTGTAGTAGGTCTTAGTATTACTTAGATGTGTACTATATGCAATGTAAAGTAGCAACTCGTATCAAGACGTTAGATTTGATTTGTAGGGCTTCTGACAGTCTAGCATAGTAGCATTCTATGAGGGAGGGTCCTTAGATCTCGTTGAGAGTGATACCTCAGTGTAGTAGGTCTTAGTATTACTTAGATGTGGACTATGTGCAATCTAAAGTAGCAACTCGTTGTATCAAGACGTTAGGTTTGTAGGGCTTCTGACAGTCTAGCATAGTAGCAGTCGATGAGGGAGGCTCCTTAGATCTCGTTGAGAGGGATACCACAGTGTAGTAGGTCTTAGTATTACTTAGATGTGTACTATGTACAATGTAAAGTAGCAACTCGTTGTATCAAGACGTTAGATTTGTAGGGCTTCTGACAGTCTAGCATAGTAGCAGTCGATGAGGGAGACTCCTTAGCTCTGTAGAGACTGTAACTTCCGTGTAGTAGGTCTTAGTATTACTTAGATGTGTACTATGTGCAATGTAAAGTAGCAACTCGTTGTATCAAGACGTTAGGTTTGTAGGGCTTCTGACAGTCTAGCATAGTAGCAGTCGATGAGGGAGACTCCTTAGATCTCGTTGAGAGGGATACCACAGTGTAGTAGGTCTTAGTATTACTTAGATGTGTACTATGTACAATGTAAAGTAGCAACTCGTTGTATCAAGACGTTAGATTTGTAGGGCTTCTGACAGTCTAGCATAGTAGCAGTCGATGAGGGAGACTCCTTAGCTCTGTAGAGACTGTAACTTCCGTGTAGTAGGTCTTAGTATTACTTAGATGTGTATTATGTGCAATGTAAAGTAGCAACTCGTTGTATCAAGACGTTAGGTTTGTAGGGCTTCTGACAGTCTAGCATAGTAGCAGTCGATGAGGGAGACTCCTTAGATCTCGTTGAGAGGGATACCACAGTGTAGTAGGTCTTAGTATTACTTAGATGTGTACTATGTACAATGTAAAGTAGCAACTCGTTGTATCAAGACGTTAGATTTGTAGGGCTTGACAGTCTAGCATAGTAGCAGTCGATGAGGGAGACTCCTTAGCTCTGTAGAGACTGTAACTTCCGTGTAGTAGGTCTTAGTATTACTTAGATGTGTACTATGTGCAATGTAAAGTAGCAACTCGTTGTATCAAGACGTTAGGTTTGTAGGGCTTCTGACAGTCTAGCATAGTAGCGTTCGATGAGGGAGGCTCCTTAGATCTCGTTGAGAGGGATACCTCAGTGTAGTAGGTCTTAGTATTACTTAGATGTGTACTATGTACAATGTAAAGTAGCAACTCGTATCAAGACGTTAGATTTGTAGGGCTTCTGACAGTCTAGCATAGTAGCAGTCGATGAGGGAGGCTCCTTAGATCTCGTTGAGAGGGATACCTCAGTGTAGTAGGTCTTAGTATTACTTAGATGTGTACTATGTACAATGTAAAGTAGCAACTCGTTGTATCAAGACGTTAGATTTGTAGGGCTTCTGACAGTCTAGCATAGTAGCAGTCGATGAGGGAGACTCCTTAGCTCTGTAGAGACTGTAACTTCCGTGTAGTAGGTCTTAGTATTACTTAGATGTGTACTATGTACAATGTAAAGTAGCAACTCGTTGTATCAAGACGTTAGATTTGTAGGGCTTCTGACAGTCTAGCATAGTAGCAGTCGATGAGGGAGACTCCTTAGCTCTGTAGAGACTGTAACTTCCGTGTAGTAGGTCTTAGTATTACTTAGATGTGTACTATGTACAATGTAAAGTAGCAACTCGTTGTATCAAGACGTTAGATTTGTAGGGCTTCTGACAGTCTAGCATAGTAGCATTCTATGAGGGAGACTCTTTGGATCTCGTTGAGAGTGATACCTCAGTGTAGTAGGTCTTAGTATTACTTAGATGTGTACTATGTGCAATCTAAAAAAGCATCTCTTTGTATAAAAACGTAAGGGTTGTAGGCCTTCTGATAGTCTAGCATAGTAGAGTTCGATGAGTTAGAATCCTTAGCTCTGTAGAGACTGTAACTTCCGTGTAGTAGGTCTTAGTACTCCTTTAATGTGTACTGAGTGCAATGTAAAGAAGCATCTCGTTGTATCAAGACTTGTGCTTTCTATACTTCTGACAGTCTAGCATAGTAGCGTTCGATGAGGGAGACTCCTTAGCACTGTAGAGACTGTAACTTCCGTGTAGTAGGTCTTAGTACTCCTTAAATGTGTACTGTGTGCAATGTAAAAAAGCGTCTCGTTGTATGAAGACGTAAGGGTTGTAGGCCTTCTGTCAGTCTAGCATAGTAGCGTTCGATGAGGGAGACTCCTTAGCACTGTAGAGACTGTAACTTCCGTGTAGTAGGTCTTAATACTCCTTAAATGTGTACTGTGTGCAATGTAAAGAAGCATCTCGTTGTATCAAGACTTGTGCTTTCAATACTTCTGACAGTCTAGCATAGTAGCGTTCGATGAGGGAGACTCCTTAGCACTGTAGAGACTGTAACTTCCGTGTAGTAGGTCTTAAAACTCCTTAAATGTGTACTGTGTGCAATGTAAAGAAGCATCTCGTTGTATGAAGACGTAAGGGTTGTAGGCCTTCTGACAGTCTAGCATAGTAGCGTTCGATGAGGGAGACTCCTTAGCACTGTAGAGACTGTAACTTCCGTGTAGTAGGTCTTAGTACTCCTTAAATGTGTACTATGTGCAAAGTAAAGAAGCATTACGTTGTATCAAGACTTGTGGTTTCTATGCTTCTGACAGTCTAGCATAGTAGCGTTCGATGAGGGAGACTCCTTAGCACTGTAGAGACTGTAACTTCCGTGTAGTAGGTCTTAGTACTCCTTAAATGTGTACTGGGTGCAATGTAAAGAAGCATCTCTTTGTATGAAGTTGTAAGGGTTGTAGGCCTTCTGTCAGTCTAGCATAGTAGCGTTCGATGAGGGAGACTCCTTAGCACTGTATAGACAGTAACTCCCGTGTAGTAGGTCTTAGTACTCCTTAAATGTGTACTGTGTGCAATGTAAAGAAGCATCTTGTTGTATGAAGACGTAAGGGTTGTAGGCCTTCTGACAGTCTAGCACAGTAGCGTTCGATGAGGGAGACTCCTTAGCACTGTAGAGACTGTAACTTCCGTGTAGTAGGTCTTAGTACTCCTTAAATGTGTACTGTGTGCAATGTAAAGAAGCATCTCGTTGTATGAAGACGTAAGGGTTGTAGGCCTTCTGACAGTCTAGCATAGTAGCGTTCGATGAGGGAGACTCCTTAGCACTGTAGAGACTGTAACTTCCGTGTAGTAGGTCTTAGTACTCCTTAAATGTGTACTGTGTGCAATGTAAAGAAGCATCTCGTTGTATGAAGACGTAAGGGTTGTAGGCCTTCTGACAGTCTAGCATAGTAGCGTTCGATGAGGGAGACTCCTTAGCACTGTAGAGACTGTAACTCCCGTGTAGTAGGTCTTAGTACTCCTTAAATGTGTACTGTGTGCAATGTAAAAAAGCGTCTCGTTGTATGAAGACGTAAGGGTTGTAGGCCTTCTGTCAGTCTAGCATAGTAGCGTTCGATGAGGGAGACTCCTTAGCACTGTAGAGACTGTAACTTCCGTGTAGTAGGTCTTAGTACTCCTTAAATGTGTACTGTGTGCAATGTAAAGAAGCATCTCTTTGTATGAAGTTGTAAGGGTTGTAGGCCTTCTGTCAGTCTAGCATAGTAGCGTTCGATGAGGGAGACTCCTTGGCACTGTAGAGACTGTAACTTCCGTGTATTAGGTCTTAGTACTCCTTAAATGTTCACTATGTGCAAAGTAAAGAAGCATCTCGTTGTATCAAGACTTGTGCTTTCTATACTTCTGACAGTCTAGCATAGTAGCGTTCGATGAGGGAGACTCCTTGGCACTGTAGAGACTGTAACTTCCGTGTATTAGGTCTTAGTACTCCTTAAATGTTCACTATGTGCAAAGTAAAGAAGCATCTTGTTGTATCAAGACTTGTGCTTTCTATACTTCTGTCAGTCTAGCATAGTAGCGTTCGATGAGGGAGACTCCTTAGCACTGTAGAGACTGTAACTTCCGTGTAGTAGGTCTTAGTACTCCTTAAATGTGTACTGGGTGCAAAGTAAAGCAGCATCTCGTTGTATCAAGACTTGTGCTTTCTATACTTCTGTCAGTCTAGCATAGTAGCGTTCGATGAGGGAGACTCCTTAGCACTGTAGAGACTGTAACTTCCGTGTAGTAGGTCTTAGTACTCCTTAAATGTGTACTGGGTGCAAAGTAAAGCAGCATCTCGTTGTATCAAGACTTGTGCTTTCTATACTTCTGTCAGTCTAGCATAGTAGCGTTCGATGAGGGAGACTCCTTAGCACTGTAGAGACTGTAACTTCCGTGTAGTAGGTCTTAGTACTCCTTAAATGTGTACTGGGTGCAAAGTAAAGCAGCATCTCGTTGTATCAAGACTTGTGCTTTCTATACTTCTGTCAGTCTAGCATAGTAGCGTTCGATGAGGGAGACTATTTAGCACTGTAGAGACTGTAACTTCCGTGTAGTAGGTCTTAGTACTCCTTAAATGTGTACTGTGTGCAATGTAAAAAAGCGTCTCGTTGTATGAAGACGCGTGGGTTGTAGGCCTTCTGTCAGTCTAGCATAGTAGCGTTCGATGAGGGAGACTCCTTAGCACTGTAGAGACTGTAACTTCCGTGTATTAGGTCTTAATACTCCTTAAATGTGTACTGTGTGCAATGTAAAGAAGCATCTCTTTGTATGAAGTTGTAAGGGTTGTAGGCCTTCTGTCAGTCTAGCATAGTAGCGTTCGATGAGGGAGACTCCTTAGCACTGTAGAGACTGTAACTTCCGTGTAGTAGGTCTTAGTACTCCTTTAATGTGTACTGAGTGCAATGTAAAGAAGCATCTCGTTGTATCAAGACTTGTGCTTTCTATACTTCTGACAGTCTAGCATAGTAGCGTTCGATGAGGGGGACTCCTTAGCACTGTAGAGACTGTAACTCCCGTGTAGTAGGTCTTAGTACTCCTTAAATGTGTGCTGTGTGCAATGTAAAGAAGCGTCTCGTTGTATGAAGACGTAAGGGTTGTAGGCCTTCTGTCAGTATAGCATAGTAGCGTTCGATGAGGGAGACTCCTTAGTACTGTAGAGACTGTAACTTCCGTGTAGTAGGTCTTAGTACTCCTTAAATGTGTACTATGTGCAAAGTAAAAAAGCACACCGTTGTATCAAGATGTGTTGTTTGTAGACTTCTGACAGTTTAGCATAGTAGCGTTCGATGGGGGAGAATCCTTAGCTTTTGTAGACAAGGATACTTCCTTGTGGTACGTCTTAGTATTCCTTAGATGGGCACTATGTTCAAAGTAAAGAAGCACACCGTTGTATCTCGATATGTGGTTTGTAGGATTTCTGACATTCTAGCATAGTAGCGTTCGATGAGGGAGACTCCTTAGCACTGTAGAGACGGTAACTTCCGTGTAGTAGGTCTTAGTATTCCTTGGATGTGTACTATGTGCAATGTAAAGTAGCAACTCGTTGTATCAAGACGTGAGGTTTGTTTTTCCTTCCGTCACAGTCTAGCATATTAGCGTTCGATAAGGAAGACTCCTTAGCTCTCGTAGACAGGGATATCTCCGTGTAGTAGGTCTTGGTATTCCTTAAATGTGTACTAAGTGCAAAGTAAAGATGCATACCGTTGTATCAAGACGTGAGGTTTGTAGGCCTTCTGTCAGTCTAGCATGGTAGCGTTCGTTGAGGGAGACTACTTAGCACTCGTAGACACGGATACTTCCTTGTAGTAGGTTTTTGTATTTTTTTTCTTTAGTAAAAAGTCGTTATCATCCCAAATAACCAAATTAATAGTAATAAAATGTAAAAAAACCCAAACGTAAAGTTTGTTTCCATAAATGCTTAAACTTTACTCAAGTAATGTATTAAACTAACACTGAAACTAATGAAAACTAAAGAATGTGCTGTAGCTGCCATGAAATTTGCCGACAGAAGTGAACCCTTTTTAATTCTTAGATCTTGTTTTCGATAATAGATATTGAACGAAAACTTTGATAGATGTGGAAACATTTAACAAATACATCGGCGTTTTTCATTTTACAACCTCAACTGACTTTAAACCCTTAAAAGAGGGCAGCACGTCAAAATATTTTTCAATTTAAAAATTGGAATAAAAATAAGTAGTCCAATTGGTTACAATTATATTTTATCATTAAAATGCGATTTAATTAAATATAAATTATTGAATTTTCAACTGTTAGAAAATAAATAATAATATTTTAACTTGACTTAAAATAATAATAAAAAATGCTTAAAACCACAATAAAAATAATTTATTTACTATAAATCAACACCTGATTTTTGACGTACGGACGATCCTCCATACAGTACTTCTGAAGATAGGCCTACGTCAGATGTAGGTTTGTATAGGTATAATTAATTTATTGTAGTTGGTGCGATATTATTTTTAGGTAATTAATTTTAAACAATTACTAGAAAGAATTATTAAAAACATTAAAGTGTAATAATTTACAAGAAATAAAGTAAGATAATCTACATCTTTACGAGTCTAATTATTTGTAATTATGTTGTACAACATCATGGTGAAACCTAATTTAAGCTAAATCTGTTGACGGGAAGGGTTTTTTCCTTGCGAAAAAGTGTCAGGAAGTGTCCAAAGAAGTTTTCTCTTTAAAAGGGGACTTAATAAATAAAATGTTAAAACTAAAAACCATAACCAACGAAACACTAACATAAACACTAACAATTAAAAGGATAATAAATAAAGCGCTATAGAGGTCTACTCTCTGCTCTCCCCATATAAACAAATTATTCTTCACTAAAACATTAAAATATATTCTTATATTGCAACAGGCCCACTTTTGCTTGGATAAGGGTTGTTTCAGAACAATGAGGAGACCTTGAATTCATCGTAACAATGAATATTTGTAAGACATAACAAAGCGTTTACTCAGTATACAAATTCTATGAAGTCTGAGGTACTAGTGATCATTTTGGAAACAATTATGTTTTATAACGCAAATGACTTAACGATAGGAATGTGGCCGCACTTTTTAAAGTAATTCGGTTTAAATAAACACTCTTCTGTTTATTATTCCGCTAGGAGCGCTAGGTATCATGAGCTTTATCATAAACAATATTAATCATGGCTCAAGGTCATTAACATCTCAGCCTATCTACAGTATACTTTTCTTTTAGAAAAAATAATTTCTAAATTGAGTTAGATTAATATTTTTTAATAATATTATTATAGAGCATTTATGTGTAGAGCACGTAGATATCCCTTTTGTATTTATTTTCCCATCCCTACCACATGATTCGATTAGTTTATAGAGTAATCTACCATTGTTGTTGAAAGAGCCAAATAATTATTTCATGTAATAATTAAAATCACTCTCTTTGCAGTAGTCTAGTACCCACCTATTAAACCTACCCAGATCCCCGTGGCTTGTGATCGCCTCCACCATCGCTCAACGGGAGTAGTTCCTTGTCCCACCTAACTCCCGAGTATCCCCACCTGTCCTTGGTCTTGTTATAGCACAAGGACGCATTCCAATGTTAGACCTATAGTGAGCCAAAATTTACCCGTTGTGTCTAATTTCCACCCATGCTTTTCTTTCTCTCATAAAATGAGTAACGATAAGTCTTTTGATATTTTTGGATTATTTATTTACTGACGGTGAGATAGGTCTAAACGTATTTCTTAAAAATTAATACTATGGCAGCGATAGTTTCCCTGGTAATAAACAGTGTAGAATAGTAAACTCCTTGACCATTCTATCTAAGGACTCACAAATCATGAATTCTAGGCATTCTTACTGACATTAGTTAATTTAAAATCTACCAACTGTACAAATACCTATTAAAAGGTGTGAAAATAAACGATTGTTTATAGTGTTTAATATTTAATGCATGTTTAATTTGACTTGTTAATTTTATGTAATCTTCAATCAGTTTGAAACAGAAGCCAATTACTGCAAAGTACATATAGGCCCTACTGTATGCAACATGAAAATTTTGTATAGCTCTTTGGCAATTTTTTTTTTTATATACCTGGGTCTGAGCCCCCAAAACCCGCCCAGTTCTCGTGGTAGCCAACTTCTAGCGAGCTACCTCCGTCTCACATGCGCATGAGGTTAGTATCCCTACCGCGAGTGAAGGAAACGGGATTGATTGCCCATGTACCAAGCTCATAAGCTCTTTCCATGGAGAATCAGGAGATAGTGAAATGAAACAGTACGGTAAGTGTCGCGCTAAGAGCGGGATGAAAAACCTGGCAAGAAAGAAACCCTGCCAGGAAAAATCCCGCGACAGATCATGCAGGTACCCTGGGGGCTTGGATCACCTTATGCTAAGGAATATGGAGAGGTATTACCTTGCAAATACTTTGTTAGTGAGTCTATGGCAGGAATGACATGCACCTCTTCTTCTGCTGCCTACTCGAAACTAAAAAGGCATGCAATCAAATTAGCACTCCCGTTGGGGTTAAGCTGCGGCCCTGGAGATATGCCCCTGGGTCACCTGGAACATAACTGTGAAGCAGAATTTATTAGTATGTATATTTTTTTTTTTTTGGTGTTTTGGTTGGAGCTAGGTGGTCAGTAAGGACAGCGGTCGTCTGTGTGTGTCGTTGGTGGGGTCATATCTACCCAGTGAGGAAATGAGTGTGGATGTTGTATGTGCGTGAGCCTGTTTGTAGAACCTTGTTGCTAAGTGTCGGAGGTGTTGTTTGATGAAAGGCACTTTCAAGTCAGTGTGAAGCAGTGTTAATCTTGTACATCTAGGTGCCTTCGGGATTATTCACAAAACCTTGTTTTGGAATAACTGGAGTCTGCGTGTGCGTGAGTTGCCTGCATGGCTCCAGTCCCTTTGGCAAGAGTCTTTCCGAGACTTTTACTCTATCTATCAGGTTATTGAGAAACTACCGGCCGTAACTTCACTTAAAACAGTATGTTGCCCTCTTAAAGACGAGAATGTGGTCTATAATGAGACATTTTCAAATAACAATGAATATGCATGGGCAGAATAATGCGCATATTAATATAAATATATTTGTATAAATTTAAAAACATATAATTGCGAGATTTAGTTTGTATATTAAGCTTATTAGCACAAGATGACTTTACATACATCTTGCAGCCTGTCAGTTAAAAGATATGACACTACACTTCATACATTTATCATTTTATTTGACTATTTTTTAAACTATTTATGAAAAGTACTTGATTTTTTACTTTAAATATTCCAATAATAACACTTGAAAGACTCATACAAAAATATAAAATACGCTGTAAAACATAAATAAAATCCATTAAGCTACCTTGTGGATTTAATATGCTATTTAAAATAAATAATAAAACCTCATATTAATGTTATTATAAAGTACTTTATTTATTACCATGCCACTTTCACCAATCATTTCATTATTTTAAAATAATAAAAATAAGACCAGCATCTACATAGGTCAAACAGGGAGAAACTTCACCACATGATACAAGGAACACATAAAAAAAAGTAAAAAAAAACTAGCCAAATCAAATTTTGCCATATACATACAGAACACATACACCAATATAGACACTAACCTTAAAGTAATTCACTACATCAAAAAAGCAACAAATAGAAAACATATCGAGATATACAAACACAACAAAAACTATCCACAATACATTCTAAATGACAAAACATACTCAAAATATAATACTATATTTGAGCACATAATAACTAACAACTACTTAATGAACAATAACACACCACAGAACACCAACACACCACAGACTCGCCTATTATACCACACCTGAGTGACAGTCTCGTCCATGACTCACAGCAATGAACAATACATTGACCTAGTGTGAACGTGTCTGCTGAAAAATATCTGTAGGTAGTGGTTTTTTAGTAATAGATAGCAATAGTAATAATTTTAATGAAAACCCCTCAAGATGTACAACACAAAAATTAAAAGTTTAAAAAAAAGAAGTTTAAAAGATTTACTGTTGAACATATTCTCAAGAGTATTGTAGAATGAATGCTAAAGTAAGGTATTTAATATTTGAAATATTTAGACAACATATACGAAAATCATAATATGTTTATTTATAATAATTTCCTATAGCAAAACATAGTTGGTTTAAGGTTTAGTAATAAAATGGAACCCCCAATTGTTTTTCAATAGTTGTCACTATTATGTGTTAGCGCATGTGCATGTGTGTGTGTGTGTGTGTGTGTGTGTGTTTGTGTGTGTGTGTGTGTTTGTGTGTGTGTGTGTGTGTGTGTGTGTGTGTTTGTGTGTGCATTGCATATGTGTGTGTGTGTGTGTGTGCACGCACGCGCTCACGTGTGTGTGTATAATGAATTCAATATATTCACAATCAGATTTAAAAGAGTACCAATTATTACTGAAATATTTTCATCAGTTTAGTAAAAGTATTACCAGGGTCAAAGATTCTTATCTATATATTCTAATTGTACCAAAACTCTTTTCTTGAATTCACAAATCACTTATGCTTATTTAAAGTACGTATACCAACAATCTTACTAGTATTTTAATGTGCAAGCTTTCTAAGGTATATACCGGTATACAGTGTATACTATTTTGAACTGGATTCGATATACCGCTGGTACACTTCTCCAAAAGAATCAGTGTAATTGGTCATTTTGAAAGGTGTGTACCCCAACTGTTAAATGTACCAAAACTCTGACTTTCAAATTTACCCTTAGTTGGTAGGGTAACGTGAATTAATATTTATGTAATAAGTATGTAGAATTTTTTTTATTTTTTAAGGGAAAATGCTTATTTATGAGCCCCTTACTACTCAACAATGTAAAATATCTTTTTTAATACACGTTACATTACTTTATACCAACACAGGAAAGTGGACCTGCATGGGACTGAAATCAACATATTGAGCTAAGTGAATTTGTATCTACCGATGTTTTGTTTATTCTATAACAGTTTCAATGTTTTGATGTTTTCAATGTTTTATTCTGTTGTAATAGTTTCAAGGGATCAGAAAATAAAGGATTATAAATATAAGTCGGTATGGGCCAGGTAATAACAGTTGTAAGAGTAACTCCTGCATTAAATTATAAGAAGCAGACCTAATTTCTGACGGACACAAAAAACAGGTGTCTACTCATTACACCCACTTGAAAGAAGAATTATAGGTATGAATGGATGCAATTAGGTAGGATTAAGATAGAACATCTCTTATTATTGTGAAAATAAAGGTATCACGTGGACAGGTTCGGGTACCTGTTATCAAACAAGGTGAAAGAGGTGTCTACTCGTTATGTTCTTTTGTAAAAAGAAGTATAATCATAGGGGGATACATTTAGGTAGGACATAATTATGTAAAACCTTTGGTAAAGTGGGGTGTCAAAATACCCCCATTTTTTTAGTGTTTTTTCCTTAGTTCCATTTGATTTAGTTTTTCATTAATTTAGTAATTAATAATAAATGTTTAATATAAACGTTATAAAATTTCCAAATTTATTTCCATTAATTATCAAAAGACCCAGACTGTTTTAAAGCTTCAGTATATACAAGTAATAAACACTCAAGTTTTTTTAAAAAATAATTACTGCCATATTTAATAATAGTAATAATAATCTTAAAATATAATAACACTTCAATTCGAGACTTAATACTGTATAGTCTTTATTTAGTCCTATTTGTACTTTGAAATTTAGCTGTCGGATTCTTTTGTTAAGTTGTCCACAGCTCGAAGACATAACTCACATACAGTTTTTATGTCTGTATTAAACAAAGACTTACAACATTTAGAGCATGATATCTTGACCTCAACATCCTTTATCCTGGGACACACTGTGCAGAACATGATTGGTTTTCTGCCAGAAAAGGGAGTAGCCGGTGATGGTTACGTTAGAAGGTTTAGCTCTCTTTGCTGATATCTGTCGTATAACTTCTGGCAAGAAGCTCACTGTAGCTCTTGATTTTAATTCTTCATCCACTATACTTAATCGTAGTTCATGTAGGAAGCCTTTGCGAATTAAATTATATTGAGGTATCTTACTGCCGAATAGGTCATGATAAAACTATTTGTCATAAAAAATTTGTATATCACTTGCACTGAAAATGAGTATTCAGCAAAGAGGGGCTTATTTACAATAGAAAGATTTCACAATTGAACTAGAAGAAATAAATTAATTGCCCTATATCTTCAAATTTGATAACAAAACTAAGAAGACTATAATTGGTGAAAATTTGTGTAGCTATATTTCTCCATTCAAAAAAAAATATATGTTTTGTTCATCTATGAAACAATACTGCCATTTTCTTTGCCATTAGATGCGGCATTTTACCAACCTCGTTATGGAATATGAAGCCAAATTTTAGAAAGCAAAAACAGAGGTACTATAAGAGAAAACACTGTCCAAAATTTATTTTTTAAAATGTGTTAAGAAAATGAGGTGTAAAACATTTTAAATATTATAGGTGGTTTTAGGGTTGAAACATTTGAAGTGTACATGAAAAAAAAAATAAGAAGACTGACAAGGTACAAAACCTTAGGAAATAAAAACTTTTTGAATGGTACTAGGAGATATGTACAGATGTCATTAAAATTACTGAGCCTTCATATCTAAAAGAAGCTCCAGTAACAAAGTAAGGGTTTAATATAAGGCAGAAAAAACAGGCCATTCCTACTAGAGACCTTAAAAAAAGTGACGCAAATGTAGTAAAACTGTGTGTGTGTGTGTGTGTGTGTGTGTGTGTGTTGTATTCAGTTTATGAAATTTTTATTTTGTTTGAATTTTATATTGAGCCATTTTATTAAGATATTAAAGCTGAATTGTGTTTCAAATTATTCCTACTTACAGTACTATCAGTCTGTCTCTCTTATCTACAGCAATCCCTCCTTATTTCATACTTGCAACGTATTGTAAAAAAGGTTAAAGATAAACCAAATGATCTCTGTTCTTAAGAATCGAAATTTAGGAAAATAAAATAATTTGATTGAATAGAGGTTGGAATATATATTAGAATTCAATAACAGCACAATAAGGGTAACGAAAATTTAGAGCTGTTTATTAAAACTGGTTTCAATATTGTGGAGGAAGGGTGAAGGGGATTTTAATAGAGTAAACGTTGCTCAATTTTTGCCTATAGGATCTACATGTACTTTAGTTCTTGTAACTGTTTACTACCACGAGCAAGTGACAATTGTTAATTACAAACTGCATATAACTAATACTAGAAGAACCTACTATTATAACAGTTATAACTGCTACTTTTCAATACCGGTATAAAGTACAAAATTACCGCCCGTCTGATAGTCTGACTGTAGAATGAAGAATGTCACTGTGAAGTGCATAACCAATGAGTTTTAGTATTATTAATTAATCATACATATTGTATTTTAAAATCATGACTTTATTGAATATTTTACTGTGTAAGACTGATTCAAAGACGTATTCATGCTTATTAAAAATAGGTTTTTATCCGTGACAACTTTATTTAAATTATAAAATGCTTATGCCAATGTGAGTATGTCCTAACCTAAATATGTTTATGATATTTTAACTTATATGATAGTGGCTTATTTTTTTGAACACATTGAATAATCTTATAATGGTGCATTTTGATGATGCATTTTTAATGATGCAAGTTACATCTATTTTAGTCGCAATTTACAATACTACATGATACGATTTCTCATAAAGCTGCAATATGCTAGTCCTAACTAGTCCTTAGACAATTGTTTCAGAACAGATTTAACATCTTTTCACAAAGGCTTGAATCATATTTGAGGCACTTTAATGCTATGGGAATAATATGTATGGCAATAAAAACAAATATTTAGTGTAGATGTGCCCCAGTCTTTTTTTAAGCAGTATATTTTAGTACCAGCCTTGAAAACTTTTATAAGTTGTTGGTATTATGGGATCTAAAAGCATTATAAATTTGATTTAAAAATTGTACATGGCTGCTTTTTTAGTAAAAGTATTTTTAAGGGTGTTATTGAGAGAGTTAAGTGGAAAAGAATTTACTGGGATGAGGTTAGGTATATTTTAGATTATGACTATCCGAACTTTAAATTTTGTAAACAATTACTGAGACAGAACGTTTTCGATCTATGATCGAACGAATCGTCATCTTAAATCTATAAACATATCTAAGATCAATCTGGTGATCTTCATCAGTGTCTTCCATACTTCTTCATCTTCATCAATCAGTACATTAAGTGTAATGAACTACAAAATTCAAGAGTATATTTTAGAGTTAAAATACACAGCTATAACAGATGGTATGCATAGCTGTTGTTTCATGGAAGTGATATAGTGCTTCCTGTAAGTTTTTAATGTTATTTTTACTATATTTTAGAATATAAGAGATGGAATAAATTATAGTTGAATTGAAAACAATATAAAATACTTATAATTATAAATAAAACAAAGGGATAGATAAGTGTCCAACTGAATCTTGTATTACGGCCAAAATAATAAACGTAGGAGAAAAAACCATATATTTCTTAAATTTCTTAATTTAAATTATAGTAATTTTATTTAATATGGAATTTATTGACAAAATAATTCGTCTAGTTAGTGAGTTTTTTCAGTCTTGTAATGCGTTTTTAACATAAAATAAAGAAGTAGGTGAAAAACAATTAAAAACTTAATTGTACCATTTTTAATTAATTTAATGAAATACTTGATTGAATTTTAGATTAGGTGACAAAATTATAAATTAAATATTATGCCGGTATTATATAATATCAGTGTTATGAAAATAAAGTACTAGAGACATAACATTGATTTTTATAAAGTACTGAAAAATACATACTCATTAGGATGCGCCAGTGATTAAAGTAATTGTGAACTAACTCATTCAGTTCTAAAAAAAGTATAGTTTAATCAGTTAAGTAAACTTTATTTAACAGTAAACAACAATTGTTGTTACTCTATCATTTTTAATTGTTTTGATAGGCCATTAGGTCTCAGTCTTGTTGACCGAGCGACTGTGAGAATATGATTATGTATTTCATTCAAGCTTATTAAATCTTTCTATGTTGAAATTATGGAATAGTATCGATTTAGATATGATGCAAATGAATTACAATTATGAAATTGGATGTCAACTACAAGTTCTGAGGCGGTTAGAAGTAGATTTAATCAATATTTAAATCCAACTACAAAATAAAACCAATACAAAAAAAAACGAATAGAAAAGATACTACAGTAATATCAAATGCACATTACCACCCTTCTTGATGCTGTAACTCTTGAACCAAGTATAGAGCTGTTTTGTTTAGTGGTGTATGACTGCGGATCACATCTCCCACACTGAAAGGGTATTACTGTACTAGATATAGCTCCAATTAAATATTAATGTAATCTAATAATTTTATATTTTAAAAATAATAATATGTTACACCACTTAATATGTAATACACTAATAAAATACATCCAAAACTCCACTTCACTTTAGAAATTGAAACCAACCGATCCCTAAACTTCCTCGACCTAACCATAACAAAAAGCCACACACAAAAACACAGCTTCAACATTTACAGGAAACCTATAACGACAGACACACTTATCCACAACACCTCAAACCACCCTATCCAACACAAACACGCTGCCTTCAGATCCATGCTCCATAGAATTAAAGAAGTCCCAATGACCACAGAAAACATAAACAAAGAACTAGACACAATTAAATATTTAGCATACACAAATGGATGCAATACTACAATAATAGACAAACAATGGTACAAAATACAAAAAAACACTAAAATTAACAATACAGACAGGGAAAACAAATACATCACATTACCATACATAAACAAAACAACAAACAAAATAGCCGCAAATATCAAAAAATAGGATACAAAATAGCTTAAAAAACTAATAACAAGTTACAATACAAAATACAACACAACACCAACAACAAAGATAAACTACAAGCACCAGGCTTATACAAAATTAACTGTGACGAATGTAACAAATTCTACGTTGGACAAACAGGTCACAGCTTTAAACAAAGAGTCGAGGAACACAAACAGAACACCAACTCAACATTTTACAATCACATAAAATAAACAGGACACAAATACACAGACATTTACCATAACCTAGAAATCTTACACATCAACAGAAAAGGACCACATCTCAACACACTAGAACAATATGAAATTTACAAACACACAAAGTACAAACATATTAAACGAACTAACACAATACAAATTACACATACTCTTTGATACTATCTAAAACCTGCCTTTAAAACCATCACCGCTTGACCCGACATCTCCAAGCAGAAGACACTGATGAAGATCGCTACGTAGCGATCGAAAACGTTCTGTCTCGGTAAGTTTTAACAAATTTACAAAATTTGAAGATCGGATAGTCGTAAACTATTGTTTAAGTGATTAATAAGATTCACTGAACGTAATGGACTACAAAATTTAAGAATAATGTTATTATTATGTAAGTTATTTTGTGTAATAGGTTACTTATAATTGGCAGACTTTTGAAAACATTTCTACTGAGTCAAATAAATGAGTCAGTAGATAGATTAAGAAGTTGTTTTAAAATTAAAAATTGTGATATAATTAAAAATTTTATATTTACTATGTAGGAAGCAAAGCCATATAGAAAGTTAATAAAAAAAATTTACCCTAATAATTCAACCACTAACTAAATATAATTTTACTCTACAATTGATTTAATTACGTTTTTGTTTTTTATTCACTACAATTCTTTTGTCTTTCTTTAGATGTTTCGTAGAGGAGAGCGAAGATGTGTTCGTTATGGGATTGTTTTTCTCATCAGCATTTTCTTCATTTTCGCTCTTTACTCACCAGTATACCAGCCATCTTCTCAAAGAGAAGGTAATGTGTAAATTCCTACCATTTGTATTAATTTGTTTAAATGTAATTACCACTAATGGTTTGAATAAGAATTGTGGGTTTCTTTGTTAAGGCATTTTGCTCTTTTATTATTCAGGTATTGTCAAGACTTTTTACAATTTTTGAGTTTTCACCTTGAGGTTTTTGAATAAAGACTTACATATTGTTTAAACTTAACAAAATCTGTAAGTAATGGGGTTTTCTGACAAATAAAATTAATAAATAAGTCATAATTTTTGTATTTTTAAAATTGTATAAAAAACATATAAAAAGCTATATTTATTACACCGACTCTCATATAATTAAATAAAATAAATTTTAATGTATAAAAATAATTAATGTAAATTACATCTATTTTTGACAGTTATGGTACAGGGGTGGGAAGTAAATGTCAGCAGGAATTCACGTGATTATGTACAACCCGAAAACACCACTATATTAATCCCTGCCAGTGATTTATGCCCTGTATCTAGTATATTACTTCTTCTAGTCATTGTGTGTTCAGCGCCTTCAAATGTCGAACAAAGGATCGCTATTCGTGAGACATGGGCTTCACAAGCGGATGGTAATGTCAGAATTGCATTTTTGCTTGGCGAAACCAAGAATGAAACAACACAGGTAAAGTTCTCAACATTTAAAACTTTATTAATCTTTATTTTAAAATATTATAGACTAGGCTCTACAGTAATTCACAAATTAAAAAAAATGTACAGTACTGTATTATTGTAATGTTTCAGTGTTTTTTAAATTTGCTTTAGAATTTATGTTTAGTAACAGTACAGTACAGTATTTATTGTACTGTATACTGTATTTATACAGAGGTAGCCTACATTATTAATTAAATACTCTAGAATAGTATTGTTATTAAGTACATTAGTATTAGGTTAATACTGTAGCCTGTAGCATATTATGTAATGGATTAGAAATAAGTGTGTAGTGAATAAATACTGTAATAATTTTTGAAATTTGGTTTCTCCTTACCACCTCTCCACTAAATGGACACCTCTCATGGGCGGACAAAATATAGAGAATTGTATGTGTCTGTTTAACAGAGGTTTCACTGTAATCATATTTTATTGGGAACAGTTTCTTATTTTTCTATTTAGAGGTAAAAAGGCAGCTCAAAAACATACATTATTTTTGAATAGTTAGGGATAACATAGATTTTCCTAAAACCTTTTAAATACGGAAAAACATATAAACTTATATTTGTATATTAGTTGAAGGCTCAAAATGGTCAATCCAGTATAGCCTAACCAACTATTCAAAAAAAATTATTAGAGAATTTGAATTTCATGTTTTCATCATGACAAAAATGTTTCAGATGTTTATCTTGACAATTTTTAAAAAATGGTAGATTTTTCATCTGACTTTGTAGAGAATTCTGCAATGACTGAAATTTATATGTATAACTATTCTTACACATATTTCTCTTTACATTAAAGAAACTGACATCCCATTAGTTGTAAGATTATTCTTTCATTTAACAGTTTTGTAAACTCAATTTGATAAATTAAAGCAAATATTATTATAAATTTAGTGGAGCTCGCTCACGGTCTCACACATCTGTGCCGCTACAAATATTCCAAAGAACACGTATTTTCTTGTCAAACCTAATCTGTTAAATTCGTAATTCAATGTACCGGTTAAGTTTTTTAAAGGGTATTTATTTCTTGTGTTCACGTGTACGATTTTAGCGAAAACAATTATACTGGGTGACGTAGAAAGTCATCAGGGATACGAAAAAAGTAACAAAATTTCTCGCTAAGGTAATAAATTCCATTTTATCAAATTAAAGTTGGGTTAAAAATTCAGTGGGAAGTAATTAGAAGTACTACGCCCGTGTATCTATATCTGGCGCTCTGTACTACGTATAATTATATTGAAATATACCTATAAAGTCTCCAGTCAGGATAGATTTGGTTGTAATTTTATAAATTACTATATACCTATATTAATATATACCTGTAAAGTGTCCATTCAGGATAGATTTGGTTATAATTTTATGCAATATTACCTAATTAAACATCTACTTCCGCGAAGTAATACTTCGTCACGTGATCTCCATTCAAGCCTTACATGTGTACATTTGATTAAACGTATAAAATTACAACCAAATCTATCCTGACTAGTTACTTCGTAGGTATATAATATTAACCTTCTGCGGCAATAACAAATAATAATTACCAATATAGCTTCAGAACATGTTTTTGATTTGTTTTATAAGCATTGTTAATGAGGGTGGGCAATGTGCATTTTTACCAGCACCACATATGGGGGAATTACAATATTCCAAAATTATTAATTTTTGGGGCATGAGCGATAGTTGTAATAATTTTTTTTTGTATCACTGATGACCTTCTGCGTCAACTGGTATGATTTTTTTTGCTAATCCTACACGTGGGCATAGTAAATAAATACCTTTTAAAGTTATTCTCTCAATATTTTTCTAACAATGACATCAAATCCAGAGCTGCTTTTAAAGTTATCACACATTCTAAATACTTTTTCAACTTCTTTTAATATGTTTTTATATATGTTTAATATGTTTAATATTCTTCACCTTGTTTTTAAATAGCATCCCATAGTATATTTTACTGGCGAAAAAATATTTTCTAGATGTTCACCAAAATAACCGTTTTCATTTTTTTGTGGTTATTTCTATCCGATATGGTAGTTACAAATTTCCTGGCCTTTTTATACTTCGATTATTTTTAAAGTGAACATTCTGAACTCATATCAATAGTCAATTTTTTTGGAAAGTAATCCTTCTCGTGTAATGTAAAAAATTGTAAATTTCACTTGAGAGCTTAATTTAATGAAATTTTAAAAAATTAATAAATTAACTTTTTTTTAGTTATATAGGATTGGTATTAGTAAAAAACACTTGTGGTTAAAATAACTGCAATAGTGACCATTAATATAACATTAGAACATCTTCTTTATTACAGTTATAACAGATTAGTAATGTTTATTTTGTTTACAGACCTATTCATAGTGAAAATAATCACTAAACACTTTTAAATGTTTTAAACTTGCCTATAGTAGCACTTACTTTGCTTGTTGAGGACGGCCGTTTCGGGAGATGTGTCCCTTTGTCAACTCAGACCGTAACTGATCTCAAGGTTTACGTAGGTTAGGGTGGGAGTGGGATATTTTGGTGGTGTGAGTGTATTTTGTGTGTATTAGGAGTTATGATGTCAAAAAGTGCGTGTGAGTTGTAATGTAATTGTGTATTGAGTATGTGTGTAGGGTGTAGTTTGAAGCGCCTATATATTTTGTATTGTTCGGTTGTGTAGCGTTGGTTATTTCTGTGTTGTTTATGAAGAATTTGTAGGTTAGATGTTATGTCTATGTAGTCATGTTTTGTGGAGTTCAGATGATCAGCGAAGTTTGATTGGTAGTTATTGTTTTTTAGTGCTTTTATATGTTCTTGGTAACATGTGTAGAATGACCTCCCTGTTTGGCCTATGTAAAAACTGGGGCATGAACTGCAAGTTAGTTTGTAAACTCCAGTGGTGTTGTAAATGTCATTGATTTTGTTGTTGGGTTTAAATTGTTTGTTCGGAGTATTGTGTGTGGAGTAGGCTATTTTGTAGTTGTACTTTCGTAATGTGTTGATTAGATTGTGGGTTTTGGATGATCTGTATGGTATTGATAAGTATTTTATGGGATTGTCATCTTGTGTGTTTGTATTCGGGTTATTATGTTTATTTTTTAGGTGGTTGTATAATTTGTCAATCATGTTGGGTTGTATCCGTTCGTTTGTGCTTTATATTTTATGGTGTTAGCACCTGGTAGTGTTCATCATTGTTTAGTGGTGTTTTAAGTAGGCGATATATCATGGTGTTGTAAGCAGCTAGTTTATGTTGGTGTGGGTGGTTTGAGGAACTGTAAAGATGGAATCAAAAATGAAAATAATTAGTTTTTTAAATTAATAAAATATGCATTATATAAATACAAATGGGAATAAAAAACTATAGATAATATAAAATAAATAAGTAGGTTACAAATACCTACCTAAAATTGGGACTGAGTAAGTATGGCAAGATTTCATAACACTCTTCTGTGCAGATCCTTTTCCTCTCTTCATGAAATGGGGTTTTCTATCAAGTCTCTGCTCCTCTGAACCTTGGGATGGTCATCCAGATCTTCTTGAGGGCGAAGGCTAGACTGCCATCTTCAACGACCAAAGACTTGATTAAACTCTTTTTGAATTCTAAGTCTTCCTTTTTTCGTTTCCCTTGGTTGTCTTTTTGAACTTTCTAGAGTAGAATGTATGAATTCATTTCACACATCTACAGTAGCCAAAAATCACCTTTCTGAAGTACTTTTTAATGTGGCGCATAAACTCACAGGAAGATAGGAAGTTGTCACATTATCTACTGCCCCCATATGTTTTCTGTAATCTAAAATAATATTTTGGTCATTGACATTACAACAGCAGACAAGTAGATTTATATGCTTCTTGTGTACTAGCAATGTAAGCCAGTGGTTGGTGCTAATGGGTTTATTATTAGTGACTTTATAATTTGAGTATTTTTGGCAAAGGAATATCGAGAATGAGATACCTTTTGCCATATTAAGGGATGAAGTCATATATAAAGCCATTGTTATAATCAGAAAGAACAATACGTTTTACCAAAATTAGTTGGCTTTTGTGGGTTATGGACACGGAAAACCTTTATATCAACTTTAGAGTGTGGGTTATAAAAGAGTCTCCTAATATTTGTCACTTTCCCCTTAATAGTCCTAATCAAAAAGCCCCCCCTCAGTATCAACCTGCCTGCACCCTTGGTTGAAATTAATATTCCAAAATATGTTCAATAATTCATCTTTGGAAAAACATCTCTGTAGAATTGTATTCAGCTTTCCCATTTTGCTGTAAAGTAGGACTCAATTTGGGGAAGTGGCATTGTGGCCATCTTGATTGTAGTGCCTATAAAGGATTTTATATTGGTGGAATTGATATCCTTCAATTTTTTTAGACTTGAATGAGGTGAATCTTTTTGATCTCTTAGATTGTTACCAAAGAAATATGTCTCGGTACAAATACATTCAATGAGATTTTCATTAAAAAACCAATTAAAATAATCTATTGGTTCGGATTTAACCTTAATACATGATGGAATATTAAGCCCTTGATAGAAATACATTCGGCGCCGCTTATTGTGATCATATTTGTCAGAAGCATATTTGATAACAATAACCGAACGATAACAATAACCGAACGCTTAATCACGATGTGGTCTACAGCCGTACTGCATTGAACTCACTATGGCCACAACTGTTTGTTCTGAATGATATGTAAGCCTATCATTACATTAAGTAATTCTAATTCTGTAACACTATAATTAAACTGTACTTACCAAATTTTGATGCTATTCCGGAAAGTTTTATGTACAGTAGTAGAATTTCTGTAATTTAGTTTTCTACTTGTTAAAATTAGTGGGCATATTTCATGTCAGTTTATTTTATTCCACTGTAAATTTTTTTTAAATCACTGAATCTAGCATAATTGAAAAAAAATATATAGAACTACGTGAAACACTTGATCAAAACATTTTAACACATAAAACTTCATTATAAAACACTTCAATCTTATTTACACTTCAAATTTACATTTACTTTTTCTCGAAGAATTCCTCTATATGTGACTGTCTGTAGTCTTCTCGTAAAATATTGTTTATAAATTGTTCATATTCATAATGTTTGTAGAAATTTTCTGCTTTTTGTTGAACAAACTGCCTTAGAATCTCAAGAGCTTGGTGAACTTTCTGCTTAGATCTTTGCGGTACACATTTTTCATTTTCGTCATCATCGGTGCCTTCTTCTTCTTCAGTAACTTTTGATGTTGAAGCAACTACCTCACAAATATCGTCTTCAGTCATTTCCGTTGCTGTTTCAATACTATCGTCAACTTCCATCCACTCAGTATATTCTTTTAAGGACAAATCGAAAGGCTTCAAGTTCTCTCCAGAGTCTTCCTCAGATGTAACTTGCTCTTGATTTTCTTCAATAAAAAACCCACCTTTTCTAAAGCAATTTTTCACAGTTTTTTTTCAGAAACTTCATTCCAAGATTTTGCTATCAGATGAATAGCATCGAGTGAAGAAGTTTTTTTAGCCAATTCATTTGAGGTAAGGGTTTGAAATTCATCCATATTTTCTATAATTCTAGCACGCATCTCTCGTCGATAAAAACTTTTGAGATTTTTAATTATGCCTTGGTCACATGGCTGAATAATTGATGTAGTATTGGCCGGAAGGTAAATCACTTTGATGTGTTTTAGCGTAGTGCTTATGTCATTATGTGCAGTGCAGTTGTCTAGTAGAAGGACAATGTTGCGTTTGAGGCTGGTATCCCATTTAGTCAGCCATTCATTAAAAATTTTTGATGTCATCCAAGCATTGGAGTTTGAATGATATTCAACCGGTAACTTTCTGATACCTTGAAAACACCGTGGATTTTTAGATTTACCGATAATTAAGAGTTTTTCTTTATGACCAACCATGTTAACACAACACAAAACAGTTATTCTTTGTTTACATATTTTACAGCCGTTAGCACTTTCATTTTTAAATAAGTAAGTATGTTCGGGTAAAGCACGATAATAAAGTCCTGTTTCATCTGCATTGTATATGCAGCTAGGAGAATACTCGGCTAAAATATTTGGCCATTTGTATTCTAACCAGTCCTCAGCTCTAACAAAATCAGCATTTCTTTTTTCACCACACGTTTTCTTGTAAACAATGTTTTCCCTTTTCTTCCATCGATTGAACCATCCATCTGTGGCTTTAAAATCCTGTTTTCCTATTTTTTTGGCAAGATACTCAGCTTTTAGACGCATTAGTGGGCCGTCAACTCGAGCATCTTTTTCGCAAACATTTTTAAACCACAATTTCAAAGCTGATTCCACTTGCGGATCCTTCCCAGAACGATGTCTTTTGTTGTCAACATTTGCATTACACTTTGATAATGACAAAATTTTTTCTTTGTTGTTCAATATTTTACATAAGAGAGGTTGAGAAACGCCAAGTTGAGAAGCAACGTTTCTTTGACTCATTTTTGGTATTTTACTGTACTTATTTAGAATATCAAGTTTTTGTTTAAGACTTAAATCACGTCGTTTCTTTTGAGATTCGGACATCTTGCTATACTGTCCTTTGAAACTTCAAGTGACACTAAATTCTACAAAACAAACGAAAAAGATCTTTAAAAATTAAATTATGTAAATTCACACTGAAATACTGTAATAAACTTTCATAAAAATTCACTGTTAAAAAATACAGTAGGACTGTACTGTAAATGGTTCAGTAGTAACATCAACTAATGTTAACAAACAACTAAAGTCGACTCAGCGAGGCTAGGGTGTTTGCGTAAACAAAGAGGAAGGGAGACATTCTGAGAACTGTGCTAAGTGCTGAAACCGTTATAAAGTATTTCTGTCATTCTAAAAATAAACATTCTATGAATTGGGCGTCATTGTGTGTTGCACGTGCTGTTTAAACTACTTTGTAGACATTTTTACTTGGTCTATGCTAGTATACGTTGACGCATATGATTTTACATGGCAAATTAAATGATAATAATAAGCGAACAGATGATTACAATAAGCGACCTAATTACAATGTATTAATATACGTCCGTGTTTGTTTTTCAATGAAACGATAACAATAACCGAATGATAACATTAACCGTGATCACAATAAGCGTACTGTAGTTATTGATCGGTCATGATCATTGTTGAACACATTATTCCATAGGCCAAATCTACCTGGAGTATTTAATACTTCATTTCCTACATTTTCATTTTCATTACTCTCTTCTTTACTAATGTTAATTATTAAATTATCTTCAAAGTCAGAAGAAAAAAGTGTAATTAGATTAGAAAACTTAGCATCCATTTATCCAAATACAAACTCGTTGAAATCGGGATCAGGATTAGCCATCGTTGAAAACAGAAGTTAGATATAAACAAACAATAGAACAAAATTATTAAAACAGTATTACCAAAATTTAGTACTTTGAGCACAGTAATAACATACTATTTAACCATACAGTATAACAGAGTAATATGTATTGATGTGAAACTAGGACAGCAAATATATCCGGTTTCCTACTGGATGCATGCACATATGATAACACTAAGCAAAACTCACCTAGTCATGTCTGCCAACAGCTTAAATGAATCACACAATTACGACATGATTCCAAACAATAAAGAAACATTCTAACTTGTTCTATTAATGTTTTTTAGAACTCAAGTTGATATAATGGTTCCCTATAAGAAATAGTCGTATATTTAGTTAAGCAATGGGAAGTGATATTTATGATCGACGGAATATTCTGCTACAAACGATTAATTTATGATGTTATTTTACAGTTGTCTATTTTTCTCCCTTTTGTTAGGAATTAAGATTGTGTGGCCTAGTTTTCTGTAGCATTGCTGTATGTTATGTGCCACTTTCCCTGCTTTTCTTTTTTCTGAAATACAAATTTCTGTAAGATAGTAATGTCTTTTCAAACTCGCAATTTTTCCAACTTGGTTGAAGGGCAGTTGTTCTTCTGCCTGCAATGCCACCACCTAATGAATACTGTTACTTCTTTTTTTTTTTACTTCTTTGCACAGGCATACCGCTTCAAGAGTAGCCCATAGCCCGATGTCCATGTTGTATTATCCTTGCCAGCCCCTAATGCTTCTAGTTTATGAGAATATCTTGCCATGTTGCCACTTCGGCTCTCAGGAATTCCCTCATTTACTTACGTGCAGTCGAACAAAATGTGCTTTACACTTTTATCTTCATCCTCACAAAGTGCACAGATTGGAGAATTTGAAAGATTAAATCTAAATAAATATTCCTCCATCACTAGATGGCCGGATCGTGCTCGAGCTGCAAAAGCTGCAATCGGACGTGAAACTTCCCTGAATTTGTCCTCACTAATGAATACTGTCCTTAAGTTAACTAGCACAGGGATGTAATGTCTCTTGATCATTGTCTTATATGTGAATAACTGGGGAATTATATAAATTAGGTTCAGGTATTCTAATTGCTGGATGTTTTTGTTAATATAGAAGCTTTTTAATTGGGTTATTTTTCCATGTTCTGTAGACTAGTAGAAAGTTAAACCTGCCATTATTGATACACGTTTATCTATTGAATATGGCAATCTTTGGTTGCTATAAGCCTCTATGTGTTTTTATTAAAGTCAGCTTCAGTGATGACTTGATTTTCTTTACTTTTGAAAACTAAACAATCTTTCTGATTTGATATTCTTCTTCAAAGGATGAACGTGAGATATACAGTGAGTTTATAGTTTTTGTAATGGCAGTTATTACAGTGATATAAGATTCTTCTGGTATGTTATCAGTTCTGGTTTACTCATTGTCAAAATAGACATTTCTTTTAACTACAGTAGAACCTCATTATAGCAGACCCTAATAAACCGAACTTTGTTTATAATTGACGGTTTTAAAGATAAATAGTCATGTAAACAGGCGCTATATCAGCCCTGATTCAATATGGTCCTTCCATCTCAGTTTTCTGTCCAGTACCATTCGTGATAGTTTTGGCCTTTAATTTAGGTGTACAAGTGAGGTTTAGCATGATGTCTACATGTATATTTCTACTTGGAAGAGCATTCCGTCTATATTTTGGACTTTACGGTGACCATTTATTACACCATGAGTGGATCACATTTAGAGCTGTTTTTAAGTGATTGTTGGCTTCAGCCAGGTTAAAACAAGTCACCCAGACTTTCACGCCATCAGTGTAGAGGAAAGCAGCTTTCCAAATCGTGGAGGGCAATGTTTGATTAAGAATTATTTAGATAATATATATTTTTAAAATTTAGGTAAATATATTTTTTGTATAGATACACATCTATTATTAATATCTAGGATTATCTGAAATTTAATTTAATAAATGAGTAATAATCTGCAATCTGTTATTTCATTTTAAAATTATTTATCATTAATAATTTTTTTAGTTTTAGCTCAGTATGACATTCAAGCCTATTATTAGGTGAAAAAGATTTTCTAGAATAGTTATTTTTTTAAGAATGAGCTAGAGAAAAATTGAAATTGTCTTTGTCAGTGTCTTTTGATTCCTGATTATTTCAATCCAAAGTAACATTAGAAGCATGAATGTGATTATTAGTTTTGTTTTTGTTGATAAGAAAATATATTTTTGTCTGATACGTTTAGCTTGATTACTTTTATCCTCATTTCTGTCCTTGATTTTTTATACTATTTTGGCCACAATATATCCACTATAGATATATTATGTTATGAAATTTAAAGAATTAAAAGTGGGAAAATATTAAAGATAGTATTTGAGTATAAAAGTAAATTTCTTTGAAACACATATATTTTCAGGCAAGAGTGGAGGAAGAAAGTATGCTATACAGTGACATCATCCAAGAAGGTTTTATTGATTCCTATAATAATTTGACTGTTAAATCTTTGATGATGCTGAAGTGGGTTAATCGATATTGCCCATCTATTCATTTTCTGATGAAAACTGATGATGACATCTATGTAAACCTTCCAACTCTTGTAGACTTATTGCGCCCTGCAACTAGAAGACGAAACCTCTTGATTGGTTCATTAATTTGTCGTGCTAAACCAATTCTGGATGCTACTAATAAATGGTAATGATATATATATATATATATATATATATATATATATATATATAATTAACTTAATGCTTGTAATGTAAGTGGAATTACAGTAAAGTATCAATTATTCAAATTGCAGTAGAACTCCAATTATTTGAACAATGGGGCCCCATTCAGATAATTGGAGGAAGGTAAAAATGGTAAATTTTAAGTAATTACTGTGTAACTAGAAAATGGGAGAGAATTATATTTATATTATATTATATGTTTTATGTTTTTTCTAAGCTTTTTTACAAAGAAGATCTTAACATTTTCACAAAGAATTTGACCTGAAATCGGATTTCCTATAGAACATTGCTGCAAAACCCACTTGAAAACGACATCTACTAATTATTTGTTTTTCCTGCCTTCATTGATTTTTGTTAAGAACTTTGATTTTCATTTTGAAGCCCTGATACTAAGATTGTAAGTGTTGCTCCGGTTTTATGGTTAATTGTCTGCCAACGTATCTTAACCAACTGTTTACCCATTACTCCTTTATCTGATTGAAGTATAATTATTAGTTTATCTGCTAAGAATAAGCCAACTCTTTGTATATTTTGGTGTTAAAATTGGTGATCAATACAAAAGATGGGCTCCTCAAAAGGTCTGTTATGTTTGTGTTGTGGATTTAACACATTCAGCACGGCGGCGATATTGGTGATCTCATCAAACCACTGTTTGTTTTTTCGTTAACTTCCACTATGACGGCAGGGGAATGCTATGCGGGAAGCATAGCTTGTTGTAGCATCTAATTATCATGCCCATTGTTTTCATCTCAATAATTTTATTTCTACCATATACAGGTTTATTAGAGACATCAAAACAGTGAACATTACAATTGTTTCATTTATCGGGTCACAATAAAAAAAAAGAAATACAAATGATAAAATACTGTATGACAAATAATAAAACTTAATAAAAAAGACAGAGAAAAAAAGATAATTTACATAAAAATCTAAAGTACCTACTACTAAAATATACTACATATTAAAATTAACCACTTAACTTCTAACTCGGAATGTTCGTTTCTGTTTATGTCATGTCAAAGCGATAGAGATCGATAATGTAAATGCAGACATAGATAATGCATATGTCACGTCCTAAACTATTTATAGTTTAGATTAGCTGACATTTGTTTACTACATTTTTATGATAACACATTGGGTTTCCGGGCGTCCAAGCATTTTGTCAATGACTCATATTTACATTAGTCTGTCCTTACCTCGAGTAGGTTCATTCACTCTAATAGGACAGTTATTGTTTATTCTTGCGTTAGTTCAGAAAGCTCAGTTTATTTTTATAATCATTGTTTTTACCAGATATTTTGCCGCGTTAAGTAATTAAAACTATAAAAAAAACATTAAAATATAAAAATTAAACCAAATTAAATCCGTTCATAAAACTCCCTGAAGCATTGTTTCAGTTGAAGCATCAAAAGTGATCTTGGGATGGTCGGATTTAAAAACTACTCAGCACAATGCTCTCCAAACTCTTCTGAAGCACTGACGTAAAAATCAAACCTTTATATAAAAACTTATCAAATCTAGAGAAGTTTTAATTATACTGGGAGTGAGCGTGCTGGTGCGCTCGCTGTCTCTCAGAAGGTAAGCGGGGAGTGCACCGGCACACTCCGCCTCGTGAAGTAACCGAGAGCGTGCCGGTAAGCTAACCATGCTGAACGTGTTAAGGAAGTGGTGTAAAAAAGGAAAAAAAGCTTTTAGATTTTCAGTGCCTATGGTATGGAGAGCAAAAGGATCATTCAAATGATTGTTATATTTGTACTATTGATGTTTCTGGTTACAGAAAATCAGCTATTCAGCTCACAATTGGATTCTCCGTGGAGTTTTAAAACTTTTTTTGCATGCTTCTTAGTCAACAAAAGAGATTTACAAGGTTTTCATGTGTTATTTGTGAATGCGACAGTAGAGCTAGAGATAAACATTGGTCCACAAAACAATGGCCCATAAGAAAGGTTTTAATACCTGACGAGAACATTTTGTACACAACTTTGGTAGATCCAAAAAAAGTACTCCTTTTCCACATCAAGTTAGGCTTAATGAAACAGTTTGTGTAAGCCATCTAAAGATGGAGAATGTTTCAATTATTTGAGTGAAAAGTGTAGCCAAATCTATTAGAAGCCAAATTAAAAGAAGTTGTTTTAGTCGGGCCAGATTTGTAAAATGATGTTCGATTCCATCTTCAAAACAAAGATGACCACAATGGTAAAAAATGTTTGGTTTGGATGAAAAGAAGTTGTAACTAAGAAGTTTTTAGGTAATATGAAATACCTTAACAATTAGCTTATAGTAGCTAATTTACTAGTTAAGTTTAAAAATTTGAGATGCCTAATGAGCTTGAAGCCCATTTTGTGCACAGCCATCTTGACGCTTTCCCTGAAACTGTAGGTGATGTCATTGTGGAACGAGGTGAATGATTCCATTGGGACATCAAGGTGACGGAGAAACTAGGGAACACCAGTGATAGCTGATTACTGTTGGTCACTTCATTGGGAAAAACAAAATGCTTCACATTCAAAAACTACACAAGAAGTTTTTTTAGAAAAAAGATAGAGAAAATACAAGAATTTTTATGCATTTTACAATTTCCCTTTTTCCCAATTATTATATAGATCAACAAGTGTCATATTGTAAAATAACTAAAGGTGATACAATCTGATACCAGATTCTGTTTTGTCACCAAAAACACATACGATTAACATATATTTGTAAGAAAAGTTTTTATAAATATTTTTTTTTGTTGGCCTGTGTAATTAATAACAGTAAATGACAAAAAATAAAAACAATATTGATATAATAATTTAAAAAAAACTATTATTACTAAACATAACGATTGTACTAGTAATGATTATCAAAGAACTTATTTAAATTCTAAGTAAAATAAAACCAAAATAAATAGTTACACCTAAATTATAACCTAATAATCTAAATTAAAAACCCATTCTAATAAAAAATAACAAGAAACATAACTAAACAATCATAGACATGACTAATAAAAATCAAATAAAATACGGATTAAAATATGGTACAGTATACCTCTTACTAATCTGAACTCTGACTATCCAAAACGGTTTCAGATTTTTCAGACGGAAATGTTGTGATTTCCAAAATAATGATTATCTCTACATGTGCTATTAGCCTATCTTCTGCTAAGCTAGTGTAGGCGGAGCTCAAACTGGCTGAGTCACTGTGCCAATGCAGGTCTATGGAGTTAGCTGTCGTCCATCGCCAGGGGGCTGGGCCTAGTTGTCTTTCACGTTGGTTCGTGTTTTTACCATGGCTTAATAAAAAACACGTCTTATTGTTAACGGATAAATTATTTATTATAGATCCCTCAGATAAAGGAGTTATAGGTAAACTGTTAAGTGAGATATACGGTGTTGGATAATTAAAGATTTTAGTCATTAAAAGTAGCAAACCTACATTTTTAAATTTCGAGTCAGTGAAAATAAAGATGAAAGTCAACGAAGCCAGCAAAAAACAAAGGAATAGAAGTTCGGTTTTCAAGTGGTTTTTGCAAAAGCGTACTATTGGAAGCCCGCTTTCAGGCCCAGTTCTTTGTGAAAAAGCTAAGATTATAATTCTTTGTTAAAAGGCTTAGAAAAAATATAAAACTATAAAAAAAGTGTTTTCTTCTATTTGCAAGTTACATACAGTAATTACTTTAAATTCACATTTTTCAGAAAAATCCAACTATCCAAATTTTTGTTTATCCGAATTGGGCCCATAATGGGAGTTACACTGCATATTAAACATGATGTATTTCTGTCTTCCTTAGCATTGGCAAATTGTTATTTAATTATACATTTCGGAGATCCCGTGATCTTTATTGCTTTGATAGATGGAGGATCTCTAAAACATTTCAGCAAATAATAATTTAACAAGCTTGGTAAGGTAGAAAAAATACTTCATTCTCAATTTATGTTTATGATTTCCCCAAAGTTTTAATAGATAATTATTTTTAAAACCTGCTACTTTCCAATCTTGAATCTCACAGAATTATTATCAGGTTCTTGCAGACTCCTGGTAACTTATGGATGTTACAGGTGGTTCTTAATAATAAATACACAAAAACCTCTTAACTACAAACTTTCTTCATTTTGCCCTTAAGTACATTTCAGTTACCAAGTAACCATTCTCAGTCTTTGTATGTTATTCGTCTGAGGATGGTTACTTGGCAACTGAAATGTACATAAGGGTAAAATAAAGAAAGTTTATGGTTAAGAGGTTTTTGTATATTTATTATTAAATTCAACCACAGTATATTCCTAATAAATAGTAGTTCTTAATGCCTGTCTTACCTACTAACTCTAAGTTATGACACCTTCAGTTTTTTATAAAAATAAGTTATCTACTTTTTTTATAGTTCGATTAATTTGAATCTCTTTTTAGTCTATGCATTTTAAAATTTGCTTTAAATTTATTTTCAAGTATGATAGAAATTGATGTATAATACTAGATGTATTATACATGGTGGTATCTCGAAACTTGCTGTTTGAATTGTCATTAAAAAAATAATTAATAGCAATATCATTATAATATATTTTTTGTGTAAAATACATTTACTGGATATATTAATTCAAAATGACCATGATCACCGTTTTATTTTCCAATTTTGCAGAAATTATGTTTTTATTACAAGTAAAAACAATTGTTTTCAACTATACCAGCGGTTCCCAACCTTTTTTATCGTGCGGCACACTAACTAAAATCCACATTTTGTCACGGCACACTAAATTAACTAATTTCTGGAACGAACTTCTATTAGAGACGTACCAACAACGATTACTATTTTTGTTATTTTCCGATTATAAACATCAAGAAATAATTGTTAAATAATTTTAAATAACGAGTATTCGACAAGAAATAACAGGGGGATAATAATAATAATAATACATTTCAATACAACAAATGTATATATTTTAACTTTGACAAAAGATTTAGTCTTAGTGGGAGATTTGTGATTGGTGGTCCTTCATTATGTGTTCCTTTCTGGGTCGGATGGTTGACAAACAAACCCGCAAGTCGTCTTCCAAAGTTTTTAGTTGGGAACGATTTTTTGTCTTGATGGCGTTCATTGAGGAAAAAGCCGCTTCACAGAGGTATGAGGTCGAAAAGGGAAGTATTGCTTTCATGGCTTTCTTTGAAATCAAAGGGTACTCGTTTATGAGAGGAACCCAAAAGGATGAAATGTCTACATTTGTCTTTGTTTTTGTTAGTTTTGATTCCACCTCTGCTTCTTCAACTAATTTACTATACTGTAATTTGAGCCCACGGTCATTCTTGATGTCAATCAATTCACTTTCTTCATCAGTATTAAACATTGCAGACTCATAAGCACAGTCAATGAAAGGGTTTCTCACCCAGTCCATCGAAGAGACGTCAAGGGAGGGAAAATAATTGTTGATGTTATCTCCTAACTGACGAAGACTTTTCAAAAAAATTTCAGAAAGAGTTGAATTTATGTTGCAGTCTTTTAACAGATCAAACATGTCCCACACTGCTTGATTTTCAATTTTTTGTATCCACATTGAAAGCTTCTGCTTGAAAGAACTGATTTTGTCTGTCGATGTGAGAATATTTTCTCGCTTTCCCTGCATACCTTTGTTCAAAAAATAGAGTTTCCCAAATATGTCTGCTAAAAACGCAACTTTGGTACACCAGGCATCATCACTGAGAAAACGAGCAAAATTGGACTCTTCACAAGTAAAAAATATTAATAACTCATCTCTAAGTTCATAAAACCTTTGAAGTACACGTCCACGAGATAACCATCTTACTTCTGTGTGCAACAACAGCTGGGTGTGCTCAGCATCCATAGCTGAACACAAACTAGTGAATAATCTTGCTTTCAATGGCCTACTTTTAATAAAGTTTACCATTTTCACAACAGTTTGCAAGACATCATTCAACTCAGGTACCAAGGACGTAGCAGCAAGTGCTTCTCTGTGAAGAAAGCAATGCGTGAAAGTAATATCTGAATTTTCTTTCCTAACTAAAGCCAGAAAACCTGTCAGACGCCCCACCATCGCAGGACACCCGTCCGTACAAACACCTAAACAAGACTGCCAAGACAATCCAGCAGTAGTAATATAATCGTTCACCAACTGAAAAATGTCCCGTCCAGTTGTATGTTCAGGAAGGTCTTTGCAAAATAAAAACTGTTCGATTAAGTTATTTTCACAAATAAATCTAACAAAAGCCAGAACCTGGGGTTTCCCTGTTATATCTGTCGACTCGTCCACTTGAATAGCAAAGAAATCTGCAGCCTTGAGTTTTTCATTTACTTGAGTTTCAACATCTTTAGACATATCTTCAATACGTCTTTTTATTGTATTGTTAGAAAGCGGAATTTTTCTAACCTCTTTTTCATATTGTTCTCCAAACATAATTTTAACGATTTCACAGCACGCTGGAAGAATGGTTGTTTCAGCAGTCGTATGGGATTTCATTTTTTGTGCAATCAATTCAGCCACAGCGTAGCTGGCTTCTTGTGCTTTACTCGACACAGATGACTGTTTTGTAAATGTAGAAGCCTGAGATGTCTGATTTGATAATAGTCTTTTAAAATATGCAACAGGTTTTTCTGCTGCAAATGAATGTTTTGTAAGTAGGTGCCTTTTCAACTTACTTGGTACCATGGCTTCGTTAGACAACTGATCGCCACAAATTAGGCATCGAGGTTTAGGCTGTTCACCACCAGATGATGTGAAACCGAATGACAAGTAGCTTTCATGATATTGACGAAACTTGCCAACGTCACCACCGTCATTATTGTCACTACGTTTGCGTTTCATCGATCCACCTGACAAAACATTTGTCTTAATATTAACATCAATACTACGTTCATTTGAACTCGAACTCGCACCAGTATTAATACTGACATCGACACTACTTTCATATGAACTTGAACTCGCACTAGTGCTAGGTAAATCATTACACTTAGACCTAATCACAAAACGATCCATTTCAACTCGGAACCAAACAGCACTGAGAACTAACACATACTAACTGAGCGAGGAGGCGGTCTCGTGTTGTGTGGAGGGGCGATGACCTCCCCCCTTCCACTTCCGCGGCAACAGTTATGGAGACAATACTGTCGATCGGTTGACGATACCATCGATGTCAAAATTGGTAGATTGACTTCTTACCATGCATATTTTAATCTAAAAACATTGGTTATTTTTCCAACGGTTGTATTTAACCACGACGAAATAAATACATAATTACAACCCCTAATTTCGCGGCACACCTACCACGATCTCACGGCACACCAGTGTGCCGTGGCACACTGGTTGGGAATCGCTGAACTATACTTTTATATTAATTTTCTTTGTCCCATTTAGGCTTAAAAAATAATATAAGAATTAGTATTCAATGGTTTATAATTTGTTTCAGGTACACACCACAGTATATGTTTAAAGAAAGTGTTTATCCTAATTATTTGTCAGGCACCGGCTACGTTATGTCAAAGGATGTTGTCACTAAATTGTACAAAGCTGCTCTGGCTACTCCAATTATACATCTAGAAGATGTTTACATTACAGGTACTAATTATGTATGCTTTTATGCCACTTTAATATTTACCCTTTGAAAAAGAAATATGTGGGAGCATGTAAATCCATGTATGTTCATCTAGATATATATTACAGGCAGGCTATCCTACTCTGTACTATATACTAGAATATAATACAATTTAATCCTCAGGTGAATACCCAAAAGTGTGGTTAACTCCTACATCATCATTTAGTTATACATAATGAAACACATCTACTTAAACACAATTACAATAATTAATTCCCTGTTATAACCAATAAAGAATTTATATCAATTATGTAATAAATAAAGCTATATTGACATGTTTTACTCAATCATATAATTTCTCTCTATTTCATGTAAACTGTTAATATAGAGTCGATTTGGAAGGGTTAAATTTTAATTTAGTTAGCCTAAGAGGGGTTTATTTTTCTTAGGCTATTTCTTTTTGTTGAATTTTAAATTTGAAATAATATGGATTGAATTTAAGTGTAATTTAAATGAATATGATTATAATTGTTGATTCCATATTCACGAGAGTTATTAGTTTTCATTAAAACACTTGTAAGCACTTGACACATCTCCCGAAATGGCCGTCCTCAACAAATATAAGTAAGTGCTACTACAGGCAAGTTATAAAATATATTTACGAGTGTTTTTACTGATGACTTCTTTCTTCTCTAACTTTTGTCTTGAAACGGATTCCTCAAATGCAGTAGGCCTTGGTAAATATCTTCTTGTTCTTGGTAATCATTTTACTAAATTGGTTGGTTGGTTGGTAGAAATTTTTTCAGTGTAATTGAATTAATTATGTTTTTAAATATGTTTAAGGACGGCGTCTTCATCAAATGCACTAATTCCGGCATTTTATAAATTCATATTTTACAGGTTGAGGTGGTGTTGATTTTAATATTTTATCATATAGCTCAAATATCCTAACACTTCTGTATTACACCTTTCACTATAGTATGCTTTTTAATACTTCTTTTGACTCATAACTTCAAGAGCTTAATACAAAAGTCCAACTTCTTTAACGGCATTGATACTAGTATGCCTTAGAACTCACGCTTTATTCTTCAGAATCGTCACCGTCCCTGTGTGAACCCAGTGGCATAATAACTTATCAGATGTTTGATAGTCTTAGCAATGAGCTTGTTTATTTAAAATCTCTACTTCACTACACTTGTATTTCTTTAATTATTTTATTTTTACTTTTAATAGAGCCTTTTACTTTATACGATGTTTTGATTTGAATTTCCAATTTTGTTCCAACAATTTATTTATTTCTATTTCTAAAAATTCATTTAATGCCTTGTCTTATTTTAGCAGGTCTTCTTGATTGCCCATGTTGTAAAATTTCATAAACAACCTAGTTCTCCCGACTTAGTTCATCCAAATATAGCTTTATATATTTATAGCCTGAATTTCAGGTTATGAATGTCAAGTTAATTTTTTTAATACATATTTTAAAATTATAATTTATTAAATTTAAACCTAGTCTACTACACTTTCATTCATTTGTCCTATTTTACAATAATTGTTTTATTTATTTAAAATTCTTACAAATCTAGGTTTTTTTGCCTAAAGGCCTATTCTCTTCAATTATTAAGATTTATGCAACGGTTAATTTGGCCTTTGAAATCTGTATGTGCAATGAAGTCCTTTTATTATGCCTTGGATACAAATGAACACTCACTTAAGCACATACTCCCTAAATGAACCTTTCCGATCTGATAATATTTGATAACAGTATTAAAACATTGATGATGTTGCAAAAAGGATATTATAGTTTTAATGATGATAGTGATTTATTTGGAGACAATTGGTTTGTTATCTTATGACAGTTTATTTATCATGATTTAATCATTACACTACTGGTTTCCACATAAAAGATAAAAACTTGCAAAAGTGATATGCAGGCTAATAAATCAGTGGTTATAAATTAATAAACCAAATTGGAAAGGAACATTCTGGAAGTGCTATGGACTAAATGTCGTAAATTATAGCCAGATTATAGTTAATTACTGAATATAACTAGATTACTGGAGTAACCAAGTTATGGACACACACACACACACACACACACACACACCTATACGTGTTTGTGGACACTTGGCCGGACGCAAATACTACACGCCTCTTGTGGGTACTCTTAGATCTAGTGAAGTAATCAACGTGAAATTTTGGATGTAGTTGTTAAATATTGTTATTAGCAAATGCACAACTTCTTCGTTCATGTAATTTGAAATTTACATTCACGTGAAATAGATTCATTACGAGGACGCAGTCTCGGCGTGCACACTCACTTGTGCATGGTTTGTTGTGAGGGTTTTACCTGACTATTATCGAACAGAGTCATCATTTTCGTAAGTGCTTAACCCATCGTTGTTTACGTCTGTGAGCATAAGAAGTCAAGATAATGTCTAGTAAGCCCGATAACATGTTGGGCTAGATTAGTTCCATCTGCAAGACTTATAGATGAGGCCAAAGTAGGTTACATTTGTGTGATCAATTTAAACGGATAGGCGTATGACATTAAATGCTTTTAGTTTCTGACACAATAAAGTTACGCAATATATACCATTAAATATATTTTTTCTTTACTTCTAAACACAAAGAGCTATAAAATTGTATTGAAATTATTTGTATAAAAATGAAAACAATTACTATTTTTATCCGTTAAACCAGCATCCACGTAGAAAATAATATAGATTATTTTGTAGCAGAAATATCTAAAATCCTAAATGCAAATGAAAGGCGTGTTAACATTATCTGAACTTAATTTAGTATTTTATTAAAATAATAATATCTGAACTTATATACTAGTCAATTGAGGAAAGTGTGACAATAAAAGTTCTTGATTGAATGTTATTTCTTGAAGTTTACTTGGATATACAATATTTTTGGCTTTTCTATCTGGCGCTAACACAAATAAATGCCACATACAGCTGTTAATGTGAGAAGCATGAATTTTCAAAATTAGGTCCAAATAATTTTATTTTGATGAATTAGGTACCAAAATTTGGAATGAATTCGTTGAAATGTCTTAGGATAGGATAAAATAGAAAACCTTATTGTATACTACTTCGGTACTTTAAAAATACGCGTTGAAAAAAATTATGTCGTCGGGAAGAAGTTTTGCTAAAAAATAGCGCCATTTTATAGGTTAATATTTTTCTGCTAAGATTAGTTAGTTTAGGGATCACATTTGGGTACAGAATGTACTCAACATTTTACCAAAGTTGTATGGCGATCGGATCAATGGTTTAGTAACGCATAAGGTTCATACATACAAACATGAAAACATTTTTAAAAAACACAAAAAAATGTATATATATATATATATATATATATATATATATATATATATATATATACTGTATATAGAAGAAAAAGACCGATACGTTTATTGGGTTAATATTTTTTTCCTGAATCTAATTGGCTTGCGGGTTTCACGTCGCCCCTGTTCCCCCTTGGATACCACCCCCTGATATTTACTACGCTAAAAACCTTTCCAGGAATTTACTTAACACTTTCCCAAAGTTTCATGGCAATCGGATCAGAGGTTTAGTAACGCATTAGGCTCATGCATACATACACACATACATACATTTATATAAATATAGAGATTATTTAAGTAACGGTAGTATGGATACACAAGTAAAAATTAGACTTTTGAAAGGCTGTACAGTGAACCATAATAAGCCTCTGGGGCGAGGCACTATGGATGGATCTCCACCAAACGTTAAGGGAAAAATCCTGGAAATATGTTAAACAATTCTTCCAAATGTCATTAGCTCCTGTTCAGCTGTAGAGCCGTCCTTAAGATAAATACATACATACGTCGGTTTTTGAACCATCCTAAGCCTCTGGGTCGAGATTTTGTGGATGGGTTTGCATCAAACCTCATACGAACCATTCTGGAAATATGTGAAACAATCTCTCCATTTTTTTAACAACCTCTGTTCAGCGGATTATGCGTCCATAACATACTTACATACACACATACAAACATAAGTCGGTTTTAAACCATCCTACGGCTCTAGAGTGGACCACTAAATCTACATCAAATTCACACAAGCCATGTTAGGAATATTTTAAGCAATCCCTTCAAATTTCATTAACTTCTGTTCAGTGGTTTAGACGTCCATAAGATACATACTCACATACATACATCGGTTTTTGAACAGTCCTAAGAGCCGCCGCACACGGGTGGACGCTGGAAGTCGTCGACTCGTGAAAAATCACGTTCGTCTCTCCCCTCACTCAACCTCCTACGTCGGGGCATTGGGTTCCGCAGACAGGGCGTTTTGTGGTCGTCAAAAACCGAGCAGTTCCTCGTCTCGTGCGATCGGTAGTGCACGGGATTTATGGAGAGAATCGCGCGATTCTACGTCATGGAGGTAATTATAATGTCATTTTCTTCCTTCTTTTTTTGTGCTTTATTAATTTTTACCGATTTTTGTAATTATCGATAAATGTTATGTTCGTTGATTGTAGTACTCGGGTACTTCGATGCAAACCGGCACCAACGGATACCAACTGAAGTCGACCAATGTGCGGATGGCAGACACCCGAGCCGCAGAATCGCACAAGACGAGAGTCAATAATCCACCAGTGTGCGGAGGCTCTAAGCCTCTGGGGCGAAACCCTGTGGATGGATCTGCACCATACTTCACACGAATCATTCTGGGAATATTTAAAAAATCCCTCAATATTTCAGTAACTTTATGTTAGTGGTTTAGGCGTGCATAAGATACATACATAATTACACACATACATTTTTTTTTGAACTATCCTAAGCGTCTCTGGATAGATCTACATCATATTTCATAGGAACCATCCTGGGTGTATGTTAAACAATATCTGGAATTTTCAATAACTTCAATAAAGATTCAGTGGTTTGAAATATAATTATTTAGATGATTGATTTGCTTTTCTTATTGCAAAACTTTCGGGAGCAGCAACGTGCGCTCGGTAATGGTATATATATATATATATATATATATATATATATATATATATATATATATATATATATAAATCACTTCCACTATATGTACTTAAAGAATAATCTTACTTGGTATTCATGCGAGTTAACTTTCAAAGATTGATAGAAGATTGACAATGAAGATACTATCAATCTTTAAAAGTCAACTCGAATAAATACTAAGAAAGACATATATATATATATATATATATATATATATATATATATATATATATATATATATATAACTTTGAAGCACTGTTTTCTTGTATCCACTTATCACTTTCACTATATGTACTTAGACAAGAAACTTACTTGTTATTTATTCGAGTTGACTTTTAAAGATTGATAGTATCTTCATTGTCAATCTTCTATCAATCTTTGAAAGTTAACTCGCATGAATACCAAGTAAGATTCTTCTTTAAGTACATAGAGTGAAAGTGATATATATATATATCATCTAAATAATTATATTTCACTTACTGCAATGGTAGAGGATAGACAACGTTTTTCTTCATTTCAATAGGCGTATAAACATATAAATTTCAGGTGTCCCGACACGTGAGAACACAACATATAATCTATCCATGGTAAAAGCTCGAATGTTCCAAATTTAGTCCAACAAGGGTCAATGATTGTTCTTGTGTCTTGTTTATCGATATCGCACATGAAAGTCGCAAAGGAAATTGTAGTTGTTTGTAATCAGTAGGCAAGTCTGTTGAAATCATCGGTACTCATGGGATTAAGACCATCTCTCCTTTGAACTTGCCACCTCTGATTTCTGCTAGGATTGTGTTGGGTGTCAGTTTTTTTTTGCTTATACTGGCTACGTTGGACAGCTATGGTGGAATGAAATTTCGCAGGAATAATATCGGCGATCCTACGTTTAGCATCAATAGGTGTGATAGCAGTAATTTTACATAGAATTTAGCAATATCAAAGAGTTTAAAATAATTATTATTGTATTTTTATTTTTACATAGTGTTTGTAATTTATTAAATTAATTTAAGTGACGCTAGTATAGATATACATTTTAACATAAGAATTATTGAAGGCTGTACACTGAACCATCCTGTGGATGGATTTACACCAAACCTCACACAAACCATCCTGAGAGTATGTTAAACAATCCTTCCAAATTTCATTAACTACTGCTCAGCAGTTTAAGCGTTCATAAGATATTACATACACACATATATAGGGCCTACATACATCACTTATGAAAAATCCCAAGCTTGTGGGGCAGACCCTGTTGATGGATCTACACCAAAATTCACACGCACCATTCTAAGAGTATGTTAAATAAACCCTTTAAATTTCATCAACTTCTGTAAAGGGGTTTAGTCGTTCATAAGATATATCCATATATGCATCAGATTTTGAATCATTCTAAGCCTCTAGGGCAGAGCCCTGAGGATGGATCTACACCAAAATGCACACGCACCATTCTAAGAGTATGTTAAATAAACCCTTTAAATTTCATCAACTTCTGTAAAGGGGTTTAGTCGTTCATAAGATATATCCATATATGCATCAGATTTTGAATCATTCTAAGCCTCTAGGGCAGAGCCCTGAAGATGGATCTACACCAAAATGCACATGACCCATCCTACGAATATGTTAAATAATCCCTTTAAATTTCATCACCTTCTGTATAGGGGTTTAGTCGTTCATAAGATATATCCATATATGCATCAGATTTTGAATCATTCTAAGCCTCTAGGGCAGAGCCCTGAGGATGGATCTACACCAAAATGCACATGACCCATCCTACGAATATGTTAAATAATCCCTTTAAATTTCGGTAACTTCAGTTCAGCGGTTTAGGCATCAATAGCATACATACAACACACATACTTATATACAACGGTTTTTGAACCCCCCTAGGCCTCTGGGGCGGAGCACTGAAGATGGATCTACAACAAACTCAACACGAACAATCCTGGTAATATGTTAAACAATTAAATTAAACGAATAACGCAGAAGTAAATCTTCGGTGTCATTTTGATAGTGCAATAATACATCTTGTTTTTCAAGAATAGGATGGGAGTATGGAGAGTTTTCCATAATCTAAAGTTACAATACTATTGTACTCTGGGGTTAGTATGTTGCAATATCCAATAGAAACGAATAGTATATTGTTACAATATCGTATCATTGCATTCATGTTAACATTTAATGTGCCCAGCATATGTCTACTAAGTGTTAATTTCTATGCTTACATTAAAGAGATAAATAGACAAAAATATAGGAAATCAGAGGTTGAAGTAAATGACAGAAACAAATAATGTTTTCATCTATATATAAATATTTCAACATTGGGAGAAATTGGTTATATTCAAAAGTCATAGAAAATATATATAACTATTTTCCTTTACTTGAGAGAAAAGCACATTATATCGAACAAAACTATTGGTGTTGTTTTATTATAAATACAACCTTTACAAATCTTTCGGAGGGTTATTCAATACCCACTGCCCTTAGTGATTCACGTTTAACCTACGAATCGAAAGAAAGAGACGAAAATGCTTGAGTGCAGGAAGCCAGATCTGCGTCATGCGCAATGAGAATACTTTTAATATAGTGATCATCGCCCGTAGATTATATTGTGGACACTTTTATACCAACATTGGGCTGTGGGGCCACAAAATGCCGTGATCAGGTTGAGACTTTCACCTTGGAGAGGTTTAGACTTTAGTTTATTTAAAACAATTCGCTTGATATGGTATCATAAACAATATTGTATGATATTGTATGAACCTTACGTTCAATGTAAAATTAATTGATACTAACTATAAAAAATTGTGTTAATTGATGAAAAATCAGTTAATAAAACAAATACACAAATAAAAAAATTGAAAAACCTAAAAAACAGTCAAAACCTTTTGCATCTTCTTTTACACTAACAATAAGATCGACATCGCTAGTTTTTACCAGTAATCTGTATACATAGTAAAACAAGGAGCTTTTTTATGGCGATTTTTTTAACTGCTTCTTCAGTCACTTCCTCATTTTTATTTGTAGCTATTAAAAAAAATGGAACATAATTAATAAAAAATGAAAACCAGGAGAAACATTTAATACAATAATAAGAGAAAATGTTTGAAATTGACTTATATCCTCTTTGACTAATATATACTCCGTCGCACATTTGACGCTGTAAATTTCCGATTTCTCACAAGCTGATTTCTTGGCCTTTTTTTAATGAGCAAGTTTAAGAGCAATGCTAAAGAGACAAAGAAATTTCTTCCTCAGGTTTGGACCGTGTATGTCGACGATGTATTTGGATCTTAATTGATTCTTTCCCTTGATAAATTTACCACAGAAGTACACGTGCGGAATAGTATTGCCTGTATATTGATGATACAAAAAATACTAATGTAAAATAGATAACTCTCGTGAGTAAGGAGTTTGGAGTTCTGTAGATTAGAAAATATTTATTGTTTGAGTTTTAAATGTATTATTTGGTTTGTTTTATAGTTGTACGATACGAAGCCTACACACAATTTATATTGACGTGGCTTTATGAAATTTGTTAGTAGTAGCCTATCACTGATGAAAACGTCGTCGAAACTAGTCGATATGTTTTACTAAACTAGTGTGTATGAAGATTTAGAGTGAAATAAGTTCTCACTCTAGAGCTAAGCTCTAATTAACCTAATTTTAGGACACATATAATTAAAAATAAATTAATGTTATTAATTCAACATTTATGTTGTATGTAACACATATGTTGTCAAAATATGTGTAGGTCTACTGATAGACCATAGCTACTGGGCACCTTGCGAGTATGTGTTGCCTTTTGAGCATATCATCACAAACAGAAACCAAATTTTTAGTTCTATTGTGATACCGCCGTCGGTTGTGATCATTATCTTATTTTCAAATCTATACATTTTACTCGTTTTGACCTTTCTTTCTCAGAAGAAATTACCTAAATTTTATAAGATTTACACATTAACATATAGTGATAGATAAACAATTTGTATAAAACATATTTTTCTATAAAGAGGAAGACTGTTTCGGGAAATGCGTTTCTTTGTCATCTCAAACCGTACAAACGTCTTGTGTTTATTAAACCATAAGATGGAAGTAGGGATAAGTTTACATATATATTAATAGTGTAAAATGGATGGTTAGTATGTTACAATATACAATATTCAGTTATCGTATATGTTTACAATATTTTAACATTGCATATTGTTTACACATGTATAAATATATGTACACATATATGGTCACTAAAATCTAATACATACACGTTTAGTCTAAAACATTTACTGCAATAAATTAATACTTAATGTTTATTTGTATACACTAAACATATAAATAAACAAATATAGTAGCGGCTCAACATGAATATAGAAGCAAATCCTTTCCAAGATAGGTTTGCAGATATACATATATATGTAAGTGATAAGATATGATCTGCAGAATTGCTGTGTCTGTCTTGCCTTTATCTTGGAACCACTAGGCAACGTTTGTTTACACATGTCTATCTGATATGACAAGATAACTGTCACACTCGGACATTCCTTCTTTGGTCAGGAGTACAAGCTATATACTGGTATTAAGGAAAAATGAGACTTAAACGTGAATTTTGAAGTTATTTGCCCGACAGGTATCCGGCTTCTGTTAGATAAGAATTTAGCAGTCGAGAAGTAGCCTACATTTTGTACAATTTATATGTTTACGATTATGTTGAATTTATTGTAAGATGTTTTCCATCCAGAAATTATTAATAAAAGTTTTTAGCATTCACAAATGTTTTCTTTTAACTAAAATTAAACAATTATATCTTGGAATTTTCTATTTTTTTCCTAATTTATTATTTCACTACAGATATTTACTTCCTGTTACTCTCAAATGCTATTTCTAATCGGGAATTACAAAATCTTTAATACTTATAATTACATCTAAAATTTCCAGTTTTATCATTTTTAGCAACCGTAAATTTCTTCTTACAATTCTCTGTAGAATTGAAATTCTATTTCTCCCATCAATTACAACTTATTAAAAAAACCAAAACTTTTAAATTAAAAAGGAACGAAATTGTGTAGCTCGTGTACAATGAATAATTATTTTGCAATAGTAAAGTTTAGTTTACTTTAAACATTATCAAATAAAAGCAAATAAAGCACATATACTAGAGTTACAAATTAATCATTTATTTACTCAAACGAGTTACAATGACAAAGTCATCATCATCAGTGAGTGTTGCTACTACAAACTCTAACTTACAACTTGTAATATCTTACTGTTATAAAAAAATCAAACTAATTCTTTAATTTATTTCCGTGTTTGGGTCACCGCTCTTAACGTCTATTTATAGCGTTTTTAGTTCAGAATAATGACCTCTCCTTCAATATATACACGAAGCCAGGCTACATTTATTTCTCCCTACAATTTAGTTTATTTCCCAAAATGTGTCACGTTTCGGAATTTGTGGCCGTTAACTTTCAGACCTTTGTTCGTACGTTTCAAGTAGCCCGGCACAAATAATAGATAAAGGATTGTGTACATGAATATTCTTAATCACGTTTTAAATTTTTTTTAAAACACACACATTTGGGATTACATTGTGAATAAAACCACAAATTTATTTATAAATAGATTAATCATGTTCCATACAGTAAAATATGTTTTCAAGTTTATGAAGTTTTGTTTCTAAACAGATGTTTATTATTTCCAGTAATGGAAAGAAAAGAACCAAGTTATATCACCTTTCAAAACATTTCAGTTAGCCTTAATGCAAAAATATATATGCAAAGTAATATAAAAACAAAATTTTGTCTGAAAAATATAGGCCTAATTATAACTTGCATGCAATGATTACATATCAACCCTAAAATTGTAAACTATAATTACAAAAAATTCAAAAATAATATAATAATGATATACTACGTGGTAAAAATGTTTGTAACTGGCTAAGACAATTATCTTTAACATAAAAAATGTAACTAAATAGAAGATATTAAGCCCAAATAATTAAATATATTCAGAAAAGTGTTCAGTGATATATAATAAATATATGTTAAAACAATTATTCTGGTATTTGTGATTTTATAAAGAATAAACTGAATAGACTCTTTGGCAATACGATTTGTGGCTTTATAACAACTAATTAGTGTAAAGATATTGGCGTCGGCTATGTGTCTGAAGTCGTCACAAGACACTCTCCACAAGAAGTGTGTCATACAAAAAATCCCCTAAACGTACCACGAACAAGAAGTGTGTGTAAATTCCAGTTCCTCATAAAAGCTCGCCCACAAGTAAAAGTACACACTGTACACACTTTTTGGCGACACTAGCGCTCTGTGGTGCTAAAACTAGAAAGCGTTCAGAGGTGTGCGAAAAACAGTCGTATGCAAAATAATGACGTTGTGGGGTCGGCTTCAAAAATTAAAATAAACATGTTTTCTGATGATAAGACATATAGATAAACTAATTTCAGCTATTAAAACCATAGGTGGCGTTTTGGGGACTCCCCACAAAAATTGGCGACCCCACAATGCGCTCGCTTTGCAGACGAAACTCCCGACAAGTGCCCACTCACAAACACACACACACACACACACACACATACACACACACAATTCCTGAATATAACTAGCTTACTGGAGTAGCCAAGTTATGGGTACACACACACATACACACACACACACACACACACACACACACGCACACGCACACGCACACGCACACGCACACGCACTCGCACACGCACACGCACACGCACACACACGCACACGCACGCACACACACACACACACACACACACACACACATAATTCCTGAATATAACTAGCTTACTGGAGTAGCCAAGTTATGGGTACATAGACACACACACACACACACACACACACACACACACACACACACACACACACACACACACAATTCCTGAATATAACTAGCTTACTGGAGTAACCAAGTTATGGGTACACACACACACACACACACACACACACACACACACACACACACACACACACACACACACACACACACACACACACACACACACACACACACACACACACACATATAATTCCTGAATATAACTAGCTTACTGGAGTATCCATGTTATGGGTATACACACTCACACACACACACACACACACACACACACACACACACACACACACACACACACACACACACACACACACATAATTCCTGAATATAACTAAATTACTGGAGTAGCCAAGTTATGGGTATACACACACACACATACATGCGCACACACATAAACACATGCGCGCACGCACACACACACACACACACACACACACACACACACACACACACACACACACACACACACACGCACACACACACACACACACACACACACACACACACACACCACACACCACACACCACACACCACACACCACACACCACACACCACACACCACACACCACACACCACACACCACACACCACACACCACACACCACACACCACACACCACACACCACACACCACACACCACACACCACACACCACACACCACACACCACACACCACACACCACACACCACACACCACACACCACACACCACACACCACACACCACACACCACACACCACACACCACACACCACACACCACACACCACACACCACACACCACACACCACACACCACACACCACACACCACACACCACACACCACACACCACACACCACACACCACACTACAAACACACATTGCACCACACTACAACACAACATACATGTTTATTGATTTGTTTTGAATTTGACCTATATGTTTATTTTACTTTCAACTATTAAATTTTATAAATTTTGATTTGATTATGTAGTTTAATTTAGTTTATTTTGTTAATAATTGTCTAATAGATTTTAATCCTATTTTTAAATTCACGTTTTAATAATTTTGTGATGTGATTTCAGATCTCCTTGTAAGTGTAGTCCATATTTTGTTTCTTTTTTGTTTGTGTGCTTAAATTATGATTGAGATTTTTTTTTTGCCCAAATTTTCTGTCGTTTTTTCAGTCTAACTAATTTTTTGTGTCTAAAATTGTGATTTTTATTAATCCTTTTCAATTACTAATGAGAATTTTAAGCACTCTGTTTAGTTAATACATTATATCTAGCCATTTTATGGTTATATGAATGATTTGAGTGGATAAGGAAGGATATAAAAACATATTAATGCCCAAATAAAAATAAAAAATATGTAAATAGCAGCATAAAAATAAAAAGAACAATATCACAAACTTTCGGGTTTAAATGGTGAACCAGGTGGCAGGTGATCATAATTACTCGAGGAGCTATTTGGTTGCAAAAGCACTGTAATAAAGGGTTGGGTTTGAACAGTTCCAGAATTAATGTAGGTCCTACTTTCCCAAACAAGTGGCAACCTATTTGTATACGCACATCTTCCCCAGTACATATTTTGTTACTATAGTGTTTTAAATGTCAATCTGTTGTTTAGACAACTCATAGACAACTTACTCAGGAAAATTAAACATGAACACCATCAAACGGCGACGCAGACAAACCACACAAAAAACAACAAATACATATCCCTCATCTACCACAACAAAAACACACACACAAAATAGACTCTACATTCAAAAAAACTCCATTGCCAGATATCCTAAAAAACAACAAACACTTTAAGACAGCACATATAACCTTTTCAAAAACAAACTATCAGGTATTTACAAATTAACATGTAACGATTGTCCCAACTATTACATCGGCCAAACCGGCAGGTCATTCTATACATGCTTCGAAGAACACATTACCCAAAGAAAACAAACAAACCCAAAATCCAGCTATGCAAAACACCTAAAAAACACGCAACACACACATACGGACATACATACTAATTTAAATGTTGTACACACATTAAAACAAAGTAAAAAAAGTAACAACCTTAGAAAAATACGAGGTATAAAAACACTACTCAACAGAAAAAGAGAACATATTAAATGATCACACATTTTAAAACCAACAGCCTTTTCCATTACATGACACACAACCAAAATAACCCACCCCATTCCACAGTCATAAATCCATCCCATTACAGGCTTTGTACCAAACCAATGCCGCCAGTAGAGGGTTAGCTTTGTAAAAGGAACAAATGTTTTGAAATGCGTCAGCAAGTAAGCAATTACATATTCTCTTAGTTATAGCTTTGTGTTTTGAAATGCGTCAGCAAGTAAGCAAGTAAGTACTTTTTAAATATAGTTAATCAGTGAATTCAAGATGATTATATCAAGAAACTTTAAAATAACTGTATGATGGGAACTCATCTACTTCTCAAATCAAGATGCTAAGCAAAAAACAATCCATGTGTGTGTGCTGGCAGGCGGTTGGTCGTGAGTGGGGTTCATGTTCACTTTTTTTGTTTTGGGAAATGTCTGAGCTGTGGGTTTTTGGGATTGAAGATAATCAATGGTTGCATTCTAAAAATACTTTTTAATGTGTTAAAATGCATTTCTATTATTTAATATGTATTATAAATAACCACTACATGTATGTACTCAAATAATTTCTGAGCACAAAAACATGTATATATACATATACCTTGCACGTGAAATTATTTATTTCATAGCTCGTTTAATGAATTCTTGTATAATTTAGGTATATGTGCTCGTGTGGCCAGTATTAAACCTTGGAACTATCCTGGATTTTCATATCAACGCCTTAGTCTTTCAGAATCCTGCCATCCTAAAATCATCACAAATCATCGACTCACTGCTGAAGACCTGCACGCTGCCTTTTCATTTGTACACAACTGTTCATCGCTTGTTAAGCACGTAACTGAACCATTTACAAAAACAGCAAAAATAAAAAATATAGTTCGTAGTAATCAATGCCACTGATATTTGTTGGCACTTCAGATAATTTTACTTTGAGTAAGTTTGATGCTTTTATTTGAATGAGCTTTAAGCATGGTATAACAATTGGAGAAGTTGGTCTGAAAATTTTGCAACAAATTTTTATATCAATGTTACTGCACTGACAGACACATTAATTTAGTAAAATTTTAGAATAGTTAATATTTTTTATACTTGTAAAAGCCAATATGATCTCTGCTGATATTGGCTTAGTTTTGATCTTTCATAAAAGTATTCTTAATACGCACTTTTAGTTTGCTAAAACAAACCTTAAAGTGAAACATATTTCAGTCCATAATAGTGTACTTACTAACTTTACTGCATTGGAAGTAAGATACACACACATGAAATATTTTTTTGCAGCTTTATTTGTTTAGAATAGTTTAATGAAAGATGCTGTTGAGTGATAGAATAGCTTTATTGTGATAGAGGCGTGAGCTGGTATCATTGTCTGGATTATTTGCTGATTACGGAACAACCAATCTGTTGTTTCTCTTAAAATGAACATTTTTTGTTAGATGAAGAATTTTGTACATGTCTATAAGAATGATTCATTATTTCTCAAGATTCGTTTTAAAAATGAACACAAATTTAATTCATTATTTATTATTTTAATACTGTTTTACTCATACTCCAATATACAATTAAGTATTGTTTTTTAAACAATCAATTAAAAGGTAGATAATATCTTATATTATTTTTTATTACATTTACTCATTGGGAGTTTAGAAGTATGGACAATATTTTACAGACCTATTTTTATAATAAGTTAGATTTGTGTCCTATGTGCCATTTATTCTTAAAGGCATTGAGTAAAACAGTTGATCTTCAGAGAAGGGTATGGGATTCTGCGAGGAGAAACATTAAGTTTTTTATAATGTTACATACAAGGAGATATACGTAAACTTCATTCAATAGTTTCAGTATAATTTCTATTGGTTATGCCCACAATTTCCCATGATAAATGAGTTAAAAATAATTCTATGGATTTTGAAAAAATTGTTTTATAGATATATTTATTGAACCTGAATTGAATTATTAAGTGTTCCATTAATTTAAACTGATAAAAACCAGACGTAAGTTAAAAAAAAATTAACAGACTAAATGTTTAAGTGGTAGTAAAAATATATAAAAATTTAATCGTTTATAAAGATTGACATAAATTCTAAATTTTCCCGTTTATACAGAGAATTTATTAAATAACTTTTCCATTTCAATTAATTCTGTGAACATTTTTCAGCTACTTTTTCTGTTGAGGAATAATGACAGAAATATTTGCAAAATTCGACAGATATATCATTAGGACTAATGACATATATGCTCTCTAGGTTATTCTACTAAGTCCTAATGGCAGATTTAGTTTCCAAATTTGACAGATATAGTAGCATTTAGGGATTAGTTTCTTATATCTAGCACATATTTTTGTCTAAACTAACAATTGCATCTGCTAATCAGTTCTTTGAGCGAGCTCTGTGAATAATGAAAATCTGTTACATATTGTCTTTTTTATTATAAACATGTTTTTATGTATTAAAAAACAAATAAATTTTCAGAACAACAAAGATTATCTAGTGTTCAGCTAATTAGCCTTGACTGAAAGTTAATAATATACAAAAGTTTTAGTGTCAGTCAATTTAAATACTTTTTTTGTGTTGACATCTTCAGGTTTTTATAAAAATTACACTTGTTTCTATTTGTTGTATTACAAACAAGTGTAATAAATATTTTTAAAATTAAACATTAGGGACTTATTAAAACTTAAAAACTATTGCTTTATATTTACTACTATAGAGTAGCAATTCTCAGTTTATCACAAAATTCAAATTTCCAAGTACCAGTCAACTGTAATTATAAAGGCCAAATGAGCACACTTCCTAAATATCTTTAGTTAGTAATCTTTGTCTGGTTTTGTTCAAGATACCTTTGTAAAGCAACAGTTATTCATAAAACCCGCTAACAATGATACCATTTCATGTTAATATTATTGATGGTTTTAGACATTTAATATTTTTATTTGTAAATAAATGACAGAAATAATTGTTACATTATTTCGAATAATACCTATACACATTTATACTTAAATGATATAAAATGTTTAAAAAATCAGTAATCAATGTTGAACATGTACATAGCAATAATCATGACAAACCGCTTGTTTAGTTGAGACTGGCTTAGATTATTATTTTAAATAAAATCAAGTGTAATAAAGTTGTAATAAATAGAAACAAAGCACAATGTTTGTATAATAATTGATAGGGTAAATATATGTTTGATATTAGAAAATATTCACATATGGTCAAATAAAGTTGAGAGGATGTCCTTGAAACTATGAATCTCTTTCACAAAAGGTTAGAGAAAAGACTCTATTACAGTAATTATACACTTACAATCGTTACTATTAATTTCATATAGATCATGAATATGACTTAATTATTCATATTTTGAGATTTTGAAAACATTTGATGTATTTTCTAGTCACCTTTAAAAACAATTGTTTTATTAACTATTATTATTGTATTATACACGTATGTGTGGACTCACTAACTTGGTGAAAAAATTGACACATACTTTTTTATGCTATTTTCATATAAAAAATATCAAATGTGTCAATATATAAGTGGTCCAGTGTGATAAAACTTTCACCTCAACATCTTAAGACCTACTGTTTGGTTTTATGAATATGTTTTTAGAGTAAGTAATTCCATGCCTAATTGACCAGTATTTCTGATTGCCATTTCCCTTGTATTCTGCTGTGTTTTTAGCTCAACGTTTAATGTCTGTTCACTTAATGAGGCAACATTTTTTCCACATTTCTCCTAGAATTAATAAATACTAACTTTTTAAATAAGGAAATTGCTGCAAAAGATTATCAGTTTAAGATTGTAAAAATAGTGTATTTGAAAGAAAAATGTTTTTCGCTTAGTGTATTTTAATTTTATTGAGGAAAACATGAGAAATTACATTTAAAATGAGAATGTAAATTATGTATTTTGTATTTTCAATTTTTTTAAAGATTTAATTATTTAAAAAAATGGTCTGTGGATTTGAAATATAAGTAGTAGTAACAAAGTACGAACTTCAAATAGACACAAAATAATGTGCAGTGGCAATATTACAATTAAACTATTGACAATAATTCCAAGTAACAGCGATTACCTTGTTTGTGGTAATGGAAATATTGTCAGTAGTTTTAGAATATGAGCTTACTTTGATGTTTTCATTGCCATTTGTTGCTAAAAAATACATTATGAAAAATAAACAAGCGATTTCAAGTGTCACTAACCTTAAATAGTGAGTCAAATTTGAAAAAAATAGAAACATAACCTCATTGTAGCAATTCGCTTAGAACTGTATACAATGATTGATTCTTCATGAAACAGAAACCTATTTTATACTAGAATAACATATAGTGATTTTACATACCTACAAAATATCTGGCTAGGACAGGTTTGTTACAAAGAAAGTAAGTTTAACTCTGAGGCACTGGTGCCAAGTTTCATAGACTTGAGCACTGATGTTTTGATTTTTGTAGGTAGGGGCCTAAATAGACGTGATTCCCAGTAGCTTCCTCTCTCCTCGTGCCAGTAGGCATTGCTGCATCATTGCTGGTTTTTGCGTTATTAGTAGTTGTCTGTCAGACTTAGAGCCAGTAATCGTGTCACATATTTTGAAGTTTTATGTTTTTTTATTATGTAGAATTTAAGCAGAGACAAAAATTAATAAATTTGTTCCTATAAGACAGGTTTTTGAAATATTTCCAGAAAATGTCTAGAAACACAACACTTTAAGGGCCTGTACTCGTATTGGCTATACATGCCAAAAAGCCAAATACAGGCTGAAATTTCTTTTACACCAAAACCTCTTTATTAGCAAAGTAACAAAAAAAATTAATAGTTTTTGACTAAAAGACATTTTTTAATTAAACAAAAAAAATATTTTTGTTCTGGTAGACTTGGCGGTAGTACTTGTGGCAAAAATTGGGGTGCCAATGCCCCAGGTTTAATAATGGTAACCTTAAATTGGGCAAATGGTTGAACTTGGGATAAGAGGATGTAAGTTTTGTGCAATACAGTATAAACTCAAAAGTTTCTCAATGAAACGCAGCACTATAAAACATTATTATTTAGCTATACTACAATGTAATTACAAAATATCCTGTTAAGATAGATCTAGTTATAAGAAAAAAAATAGTTTAATAATACAAGCTAGTCATGTATGCATCATGATAGGCGTACATATGTTGTTATGAAAACAATAATACTGTTTGTTCAATGTAGCTATGGTTTTATTTATAGAGAAAACTTTTTCTTTTTTGTTATAACCAAATGTATTGTAACCAGATATTTTGTATCTATATTTTAATATATGATTCTATAAGATATTTTAATGTATGTTGAAATTGACAATAAATTTAAACTTTGACTACTATTTATGATTAGCAAAATTTAAAATGAGGTTTCTAGTTGAAAATTTATTTTTGATTAATGTATTTAAATTGTCTAATTGAATTTCTGCTAGTTATTTTAGAAATTCATCCCACAACACATTAATTGTTGTTTTTTTTGGTAACACAAATACATATTTTGTAAAAAATTTCAAAATCTAGAATGATATTTTTCATTAGTAGAATGTTTAAGATTAATGTATTTAAAAAAACATGTTTATTTTTTAAAAACACCTATAGTAAAAAAACTTTATGTAAAAAAATGGTTATGTAAAGTTTGTCATACAAATAAAATCTGTTTTGTTAGTGTAGGATTAACTCTAGAGTGAGCGTGCGATACAAAAAAAAAAAAAAAAACGCACTAGCTATATGTGATGAAACAAAGGTGTTTAAGAAAAAAAATCGTGTTTCAACTATCAAATAGTATTTATTACGTATAAAAAGGCACCAGAAACCTATTGTTTAAACTTTGAAAATGGTTTTAAATTAACAACATTATTGTTACTAACTCAAGAAGTAAATATTTTTAAAACATGTGACTGACTTTAGAGGGTAGAAAAGTGTTTTCAAGGCTTAAATTTTGGATCAAATTATAAAACACAACTAAAAAAAATCCAAAATTAAAGAAAAATCTCTGTTAAAATGATGAAAAAACTTGAAGTGTACAAATATATGTATTCACAACACAGCTAGCACAAGGCCTAATAAAACACTGGGTTTCAAGTTACACAAGTGGTTGTACGGTGTCAAATCACCTGCACCTTAGAATGATGGACAAACTATGACTGACAGAGTGGAACAAAACGATTCCCTTAGCTGATGAGGTAGGAAGAGAGTACGGGGAGAGATGTTCTTGATTCCCAAGCACGGGAAACTTTTACGAGTGGAACCAGTTTAATAATAATGTTTGCTGTGTTTGATTTAACGCCACTTGCCCACTCTAGGGTTAACTCAATAACACAATTTATTATGAAGAAAATATCTTCTAAACTCTGTTCATATTCTAATCTCATATGAAATTTCAGTTATCAATCAGTCATGACATATCTAAAATCTTAGATTTCATTTTAAACTTAAGCTCTAATTAATTTTTAGAAACGATACTGAAATCATATACTTATCAGTATTACATTAAGCTGCCTAATGTATTTTAGTTTTAAAAATATTTTTATAGCAAAGAAAATAATAAAACCTATTCTCTGCTTCATAATAAGCTTTCTAAAAAATTTGATTTAAAAAAATCAAATATACATGTAAAAAGATATTAAAACAATTATTTTTAAAATTATATTAAAGTTTTAATTTTAAGTTTCAAATTTAAGCTCTCTTCAGCATTTTGGTTATACAATAGTTCTATATACATAAATGCTTTAAAATAATTGAAATTATTGTAACTACAATTAAACTTGTTTTATCAGTATAACAACATATTTTGGTGTAATTGAAGAAGCATAATTAATTATAAGTTTTAAAATGTAGCGAAAAAGTATTCCTCCAAAATAACTTTACTGTGATCTTATATAATACTTATAGATTTATTTTATGTATTTATATCTGAAAGTGAAAGGTCTGCTAAGTAGCATAATTATATAGTGTACCTGATAAAAGTTTAGTTTTGTATGATTTGCCTTAATGCTATAGGAAAGGTAACCTTAAAGTTCCCAGAGTTCATTAATAAAAAAAAATGATACACTTTAATCCACATGTAAGGGCTAAGGTCAGGATCTGTAAATATTGTGACCAAAGAGGGAAATATTCACAGCATTAAATCTGTGCTGCAGTAGGGCAAATCTTAGTCTTCACTTCATGTATAGCTCAAGACAAGATTCCCACAAAATCAAGTACAAGCGAACATTAAGAGAAGACTCTTGTAACTAGCTAATTTTTGGCTACGAATATACAGCTGCTGTAGATAGGAATGGACGGCTCATATGTTTGCCCTTCTTAACAGCGAATCTGAGTAGCTCGCATATTTTCTCCACACAATGTTCTCTCAGTCTGGTGGTAATGTCAAAGCAATGGTCTTTGGATTTGGATGTCTTTATTTGGAATAGCAAGAAATTTTATGACTCAGTGTAGGGAATTGACATTGTTTGGTTTTTGACAACATAATCATTTTTATTAAGAAAAATGCTATCTTCTATTATTGAATGTTTTTTGTAATGTTTGTCTTCTGTTCAAACATAACTTACCGATTTGTTTCACATTTCCTTCCTAAAAAATTCATATTTTTTCATTGGGAATTTTTATTCCTCTCTATATCCTATTAGTGCTGGCTTCTTTAAAATCTGTTTTTTTTTTGTATAATAAGGGTTTAAATATCCCTCATAAATACCACTTAATTATTAACCTGAGTTAATTCAGAAATTGACAAACGTATCTTAATAAATAGTATATAACATGCAACAGTTATTTAACTACCATCTTATATAATGAAAAGTTATTTATGCACATAGGTTAGAACTTTGAAGTGGTTGTTCAACGAAAAAATGTAAGATACGTTGCAAATATTCCTGCTTTTGAATGTAGTTTGACAGTAACACGATGTTTCACATTCATACTTGTAAACAAATTAAATACATTTACACACTAAATATATACTCTTTCATCAATAAAGATCTATATAAATGTACGTAAAATGTCTAAAAATGGTTTTATATATTTACAAGAGTATGGTAAATTGTAAACCATAGTGTAACAAAGTGCTACACCACAATCAGGGCAGAAATATCTGAATTCTCTCCTTATTTTTTTGGTGTTTGTGTCAGGTGTACAGGCACAAATTACACATTGTTTTGTTGGATTTGTTTTTTTGGCAGTTTGTGGTAATCTCTCTGAAAAGTGACGCCCTAGCCTAAGGGGTGTTGGGATTGAGCTAGGACGTATACGGTTGTAGATGACGAAACAAATTTTGAAACATGGCATAAAATCCGGTTAAAACAACAAGCATAAAAATAAACTAAGCTTTCTGAACTAACGCAAAAATAAACAATAACTGTCAGTAAGAATGAATAAACCGATTACTGTAAATGAGAGTCAATGACAAACAGCTTGGCCATCCAAAAATGTAGTGTGTCATAATATTGTAAACAATTGTCAGCTAATTACAGCTATGAATAGTCTGGGACTTGACAGAGCCTTATCTATGCCTGCATTTACATTATTGATCTCTATCGCATTGTGAAACATATACAAGAAGAAAAAAACATTCTGAGATAACTCGGGCTAGTAATTTAAAAAACAAACCCATTTTCCGAGTTAACTCGTGTTGGTGAGTTAAGTGGTTAATGAGATGACATACTTCGGTGATGTTTAATAAGATCCTACAAGGAGACGGTTGGTCCTATGCCATCTTTTTAAAAGATTTATATTCTCCTTAAGCCCTCCCATCATAATTGAAAGTTTTTTTATTATGTTAATCTTGTTAATGAAAAATTCCTTTAACACTTCTTGGATTTTAGCTGTAGTTATGTGTGTATAAAGCAAATTATTGCTTTTAACATTAGTAAGCCATTTGTACTTGGCTATGTCTTTTTAGATTTGTACCCCTTGGTACAGGGATTCCTCAAGTACATATTTTATTACGCCCAGTGGCAGAATAATGACTTTTGATAATTTTCTACAAAAATTAACATTCTTGACTATTTAGGGTAGCTTGTATAATGAAGTTTTTTCAATGTCCTTATATATAAAAATTATGAGGCCTATCATGAAAATGATACAGTTTTATCTTTAGAAAAATCAGATTTGGAAACTATTAATAACGTTAAGTGTGATTAGGATATGTGTGTAAATAAATTAAAAAATTGATAGAACATGTTTGTAAAATTAAGTTTATTAGATTTTAATTGGCTAATTAAAGTCAAGTGTTGAACAATTTGTTGATAGCATAAATATTTGTGATGAGAATGCTAACAGCTAACCGCTGAAATTGGTTCAAGGCGGATTCTGAAAAATGCATATCTGAATGTGATTTATTGAAAAGATTTTGTATAAAAAAATTATTTTAACGAATGTTAATAGCTCTTAGGTTGTATTCGTACGTTTGGTACTGGATTTTGTATAAAATATCTGTAGTTATGCTTTTAGTCATTTTTATTTGTGAGTGCTTACTCATAAGTATTAAATTTACCTACAAATAAATTAAACATAGATACATATTGATTTTTTTGTTGCATAATAAGGGAGACAGTATTATATTTTATGGCAGCTAACACTGGAAAAAGTTCATATTTTTGTAGAAAAAATATTTTTGCTAAAAGTATAAAAAACATTAGTGAAATATCTGAAAATTAAAGGCTGTTTAGACTCAAAAGAACTTGTGTAAATCACATTTGTTAATGATAAATTTTGGCTATTTAAAATAATTAATAATTTGAAGAAACATTTAAAGAGAAGGTAACCTTAGTAAAATCATTCATTCAAGTCAGGAAGGTGCTAATTTTGACTTCACAGTCATTTTGTTCTTTATTAGTTGTCTACTACTGGCAATTCATTGTATAATATTACGTTTCAAAATTTGCTCAAAATCAATATCAAATCACAAAGAAGTATTTTCAATGGAATTATGTTAATTTTATTCCAATATTTATTATCTACGTCTATAATAAATTTCATCGGATAATAATTTACTATGAGGTAATTATAAAATATGACTAAATGAATACATGGAAGACATTTTGTAAAAACTTTACTTCCAGCAAATATTTCACTTCACAAAGTTAGCAGTGGACAAAAGACTACAATGTTGTCAATTGCTCTTATGCTACAAGACTGCTTTTGAAACAAAGCCCATTGTAAACAAAACTGCAATAGACTTTAATATGATTGATGAGGGAAATAGCTTGTAAATTTTTTTAAAACAATAAATATGTGGTTTTGTTCCCTACCATTTTTGGAAACACATATGCTAGTCTTAGACACTTTAAATAATCTATTTTAGTTATCTTTATAACTGTTATTTGGAATTTAGATTTTGTTTTAGGACATAATGTTTCTAGCATTTGTATTGTCAAATCATTATTATTGTTATGTATCAAATAGACAATTTCTATAAAAAAATTAATACAAATTGGTTTAGCTTCTGTTTGTGCATATAAGAAACAATCAACAAACCAATTTTTCAAAATTTTGTGACCCTAAATCAATACTTTGACATTCAGAGTGTTATAATTTCTTTCTTTCTATATAAATTTGCTTTATATGATGATATCAAAGTTGATAATTTTGAAAATATCCACTTAACAATGACAAGCCAAATCATTTCTATGAAACGGTTTGGATAGAGAGCAACTACAAAATAGAATTTTTGATTTATAATATAAAGAACATTTTTTTAATGTTTTGTATTTTGTTCACCTCAATTAATGTGTACAATTTCCGGTTTGAATCGAGAAAATTGAAAACCCTACACAAATAGAGCTATGGTTTAAAAAACTGTAATAATTAGGGAATTACACGAGGGCAATAAGTTAATTTTCAACATATTTTTACGAAGTTAGATGTGTTACTGTTTATAAAGTTAAAAAGTCTGGTTCGATATGAAAGGTTTGTAGTTAGATAATGACAAGAATGTGTTAAAAACTGATACCATGCTCTTGTATACATGGTAATAAATTGAGCATTTTGTTATAAATAAATGCGATTCGCAATAAAAATCAATTAGTTTGACAGATCTCTATAGCATGACATGATTCTAGTCCTATACGAAGTGGACTTATTTTATTGTATTATTATTACCTTAAAGTTACCTTTGTGTATTGATTCCCTACACATTTAAAAGAATAGAGGAGGAAAGAAAACTACCCCTAGGCAATGATAGCTAGAAAGGTAGAATAAAAAGAATGGGTTAGGCTAGTGTGAGTGTTCCTGGAGTAATTATTTATAAGAACGGTTTATTAGTTTTTGCATTTGAAAATACTTTAAAGTGCAAAAATTTGGTATACTTTACTGTGCTTTTTAGTTTTTGAGGTTTATAAAAATTCTGAAACACTGTTACATATATATGATGTTTAATTTTTTGACTACTGAAAAAACAGTTTTTGTTTAAAAAAATCTCAGAAAATCAGTCGAACAAGATCACATCTCTGTTTTATAATGTTAGCTGCCATTGGATTAGATTCATATGGACTGATCTAAATGACAAAATATGGTTTTCATTGTTTGTTTAGAATTAGTTAAACAATACTGTTTATAGTTATAAGCTTGGTGTCACTTTATCTAATAGTTATTTATCTAAAGTGTTAAAAATATTAAACTTGTTCGAAAAACAATAATTATATGGCTTGCTGGTCACACGTAAGCTGGCGTGTGTCCTCGATGGGTGGGGGGAGGGTAGAGGAGGTATTATAATATTTCCACAAACATTATAATATGAGGTATAGTATTTATATTACTATAATTAAAAGATACTTAACTAAGTGAATATGTAATAAGATTACTTGCTGACGTGTTTCGAAACAATTGTTCCTTTTATGAAGCAAAGCCTCTACTGGCGGCATCGCGTTAGGTACAAAGGTTATCGGGATGGATTTATGACTGTGGAAGGGGTGGGTTAGTTTGGTTTTGTGATATGTAATGGAAATGGGTGTTGGCTTCAAAATATGTGTGATCATTTAATATATATTCTTTATTTGTTGCGTAGTATTTGTATATCTCGTAGTTTTGCTTTGTAAAAAGAACAATTGTTTCGAAACGGGTCAACAAGTAACCTTATTATGTATTCACTTAGTTAAGTATCTCTTAATTATAGTTTAATCAGTGAATTCAGGATGATTACAGCAAGCAACATTTATATTACAATAATGTAGATATGACAAGGCTGAAAGCTATAGATATTATTTTATTTGATTTGTCATATCAACCACATTATTTATATAATATTTTGAACAAATTTACTTATATCAGTTTTTTAAACAACTGCAATGCCTGCAATTTCTTAGCAATAGCCTATGATGCAACAAGCACTACAAAAACCAATGTTTTTGAATAAAGCTAGCTTTTTGTTTTCTGTCGATCGATCGGGTGTCAGCTTACAAGTGAACAGCTAAAGCTTTAATTAAGAGTTTGCCACTAAATCTCTTTCTGATTGCAATTTAAAAGCATTAAAATAGAACCCTACTCTGATCAGCCTATCATGCAGCTGACACAGTATTACAAAACAATCCATTTACAAAAGCAAAAACCGTGTTGTATTCAAAAAAAGTATTAAACACATTTAGTTGAATTTGTTATTGTTATTTTACAGTTATTCATTTAAATAAAGTAAATTTAAATGACATAAATACTATTAAGTTACTACAATTTATACTTGAGTAATCAATATATTTTCTAAAAACTAAGTCAAATGATTACAGTATTCATTTATGGGAAGCAAACTTGCTTCATATTTAAAAATGTAGGTTATTCAGTTCCTTGGTTGATAAAAATGTGAAATTAAACACTTTTAAATTTAAATACATTTTGTTAATATTTAAACATTTTTATTTTTTGTATTAAGATATAAATTTCTTAAAAGCATTTGTTGGTTAGTTTACAAATTTGGATCTAAACCGAATGTAATATTTTTTATAAGCATCCTGAAACAATGTGCCTATGTTAATAAAGTTGATTGTATTATCAAATAGTTTCATCAGTAAAATTTTGAGGGCAAATTCAAATGTAAGTTGGGATTTGTGTTTTCTGTTTAAGGAGGTAAGTAGTGGGTGTGTTATGTAGGTATGTCTAGACAGTTACCCAATTAGAAGAACCACTTCTATAGACAAATTTTATGAATGCAGACTAAAGGTATTAGAAAGTCTTATAATTCAAAGACTCTAGTGACCAATAGATATGACATTTATAATGATATACTGTTAAATAAAGACTAGTACAGTGTTTTGGGCAAGAAAACTCTAGATGTAGGATTAATTTATAATATTTTACGAGGATAGAAAGGAGAAGAAAATGAAAAGATAAAACTCATTCTTCAGCTTCATACCTCCTCAGAATCGTCCTTTTCCCTTCTATTCTTCAATTGTATGAATAGTGTTTACTATTTAATTGGGTGAAGTAAAGTTCCATGTACTTTAAAGTCAAAAGAATATATACAACTCACGATGTTCTTCTAGTACTGAATGTCATTTCTAGCTTTATCGTTATATTTCTACTTGCTGCATCTCGGGTTGACCCCATCTACTTCAAGTATTATCTTGTAGTAAGCAGCTTTATTCTTCAAATCGGTATGTTTATGCTAACGGGTAATAATTTTTGTGAGTACTGTTATTTTTATTGTGTAATAATGATAGTTTGAGAGGCTTCATAAAATAATCTTTTACGATATTAGACTTATATCTTCATGTAGTTTGTATATCCTCATTACCAAATCATGCTAGGAAAGTGTTTTGTGGATGCTGAAGGAAGCTTCAAACAAGTTTGAGAATCTCTAGTATTTATTCATTGGAATTTTGAATCTGGACTCTTGGTATTGTAACATTAATACACAATTAAATAACAATAAAAAAAACAGATTATTAACGTGTTGATAATTTAATCTCTAAATTTTATTTGACCAATTCGCAACCAACTAATTTATTTGTAAAAAAGTATAAGACTGTGAGTTCAGGCTGATTATTTTACGAGAAAGGGCTGGAAAGTCATTATGTAGTTTTTACGCCTTCATTAGAAAATCACTCCTCGACGGGGTTTTGTTTTGTACTGTTATTTTAATCTTCCAATAATGTTTATTTGAGAAAGCTTATGATATATATTTATAAATTCCCAGGAATTAACACAATTCATAAAATGCTAGACATGCAGTGTTGTAGAATAAAGCCATTCAATAAAAGATGGTAGTACAAGTTGATGGGATGAACCCAAATCGAGTCAAGTAGAGTGTGCTAACAGAAATTACCATAACAATAATACAAGATGCTGTCTAAATTTACCATTTTGATAAGCTCTTATGATATTCAAATTCAACAAGAAAGATATTTTTTTACTGTGCTGGGCACATAGTTGTATTATCATATTTAGAGCGAAACACTAAAAACAGAAATTTGACATTTTTAACTTAAACATTTTTAATGAAAAATTTGAGTTTGAACTGTTTTTAATTTACAGATGCTGTTGTTTGAAAACAGAAGTGATTCCAAGTTGAAAAATCAGATTTAAATCATAAGCATATTTTTATATTGTAACATATATTTTGTATGGTTGCTTCAATAAATTTAAAAAAAATTATTTTTGATAAATTCACAACCAAATAACTTATTTGTCACAATGTACAAGACGAATCCAAGTTAATAGTTCCATGGGAATGGCTTTAAAAGCCTCAAACCTACTTGAAGCTTTCTTCGATATCCACAAAACTCTCTTCTGGTGTGATTTTAGGGCACAAAATGAACACAGGTGGAAATCTCAGTCTAACATCTGGATAGAATATTTTATGAACCATCTCAAACTAACATTGGACAATTAAAATTATAGTGCAACACACAGATTATTAAATCGGTATTACTAGATTGGATCAACTTGAAATGCTTTAAGTAGAAAGTGGATGAAACAAGGAGCCCTAGGAGAAAATATGAGGACAAAGCTGTACAATTTTGATAAGCCCTGTACATTACTCAAAGTCAATAGGTGAGATGTTATAAAAAAATGATAATTTTCTTTGCACTGTACTGGACTTATCGTCAATACTGTTATTATTTCTGTGAACCATGGTGAACAAAAATTTGATAACATTAATAACCTCAAAATTTTTTCATGTAAATTTTTTTTCAACTTTCAAATATTTCTAATTTATAGTAGACAGAGGTGCTTTTAATTTGAGAAATCAGATATGCATACTTTTATACACCTATAAACACAATATTTTGTATGATTATCTATTTATGATGCTTATAAATTTTCTTTACAAATTGCCAATCATATAACTTATTTAGACAATGTACAAGACAAAAAAAATTAATAGATGTTTAGGGAGTTCATAGTTTCATGAATAGGGCCTCAAAAACTTCAAACTTGTTTGAAACTTTTTTTTGTATCCACGAAATGCTTTCCTGGCGGGATTTGCTGATGGTGTAAAAGCTACAAGATAAAGATTTAAGTCAAAGATTGTGAAAGAGTATTTTATGAACCCTCTCAAATTTACAATATTACATAACTAAAATAACTGTACAAAACTTAGATTATCAACCAATTAATAACTTAGTTTATAATTTTTCTTTGCCTAATTCGCAACCAAATAACTTGTGACAAAGAATAAGATGAGTCCAGGTTCATAGTTTCGTTGTATGCGATCAAAAGCCTTAAACTTATTTGAGGCTTTCTTTAAGATACACAAAACGCTCTTCTGGTGTGATTTGATAATAAAGGTGTAAAAACTACATTGATAAAGATTTAAGTCAATCATAAGAGAAGGATATTTTATAAACACTCTCAAAATAACACTTACACAATTAAAATAACAGTAAAAATCATAAATTACTAACTTTTTAATAATAGTCGGGGTCAAGTAGAAATTTGATGACAAAGCTAGGAATTGTAGACAGTACTACTAAGAAACAAGTGAATAACCTAATAAAAAGTATAACAATATTATTGAAAATATAAAATGCTATCGACCTTTACCATTTTGATAATCCTCTTATGGTATCCAACATAATAAAAAGAAATATAAAAAATTTGAATTTGGTTTTTACAGTACTGGATTTATTGTCATATTGTTATAATTCGATTGAACCACTGTAAATAGAAATTTGACAACTTTTATAACCTTACAATTTTTTTCATGCACATTTGTCTTGAGTTTAAATTATTTTTAATTTATAGTAGACAAGTGTTTCCTAGTTGAGAAATCAGATATAAATAATGATCATTTTTATAAACACACAGTATTTTGTGTGGCTATATATTTTGATGTTTCAATAAATTGTGAAAAATCCATTATAAATTTGAATATCTCTTGATTATGTATTATTTTAATAGATTTCTATTACAGTATGTGTTTGATTTGTAAAACTATAACTAAGGTAGTTATATTGTGCATTAATGGTGAAAAGAACTATTTTTGTTTTGTTTTGCAGGTGTACTTAAAAAGTGTTATTTTTTGTATTAATATAAAAAAAATTAAATTAAGTTGATTAAAAAAGTTGTATTTTTTAATTATGAATAGTGTGTATAATTTAAACGTCTTGCTTTAACTTCTTCAAACTGTGTTTGCTTACAAGCAAACATTCAAACAGATATTTATATTTTTATTGGTATAATAATATTTAAAAAATACTGTTAAATTTTACTCTGTTGTAATAAAAATCTCAACAATCAATGGACAAAATAGAATAGAGTGACAAATTATGCACTAATAAAATTCCCACTTCACAATTTTTACTGCTTTAGCTGATTGGTTGTTAGAAATGAATTATTTGTAAAATAAAATAAGCACTATTTGCACATTTTTAGAATGCACAAATTCAAGCGAGCAATTATAGTACGTTTTGTTCAAAGATTTTTATCATACTTTTTATAAACAATTATAAAAAAAATATAACTTGTTTCTAATTAAGATACTTTCATTTATCACCCAGCATCTAAAAATTTTATTTGTCTATAAAATTTATAGAAATCTTGTTACAACATAGAGTAATCTGTAATGTATGCAGGTATTACAAAGGCGATGCTAATATTATTCTCTCTTTGTTATTTTAGAAATGGGGAAGCATGATGGTAAATGTTATCCCTTCCTCTTTAATTTTAGCAAGTTCTGTTAGAAATAGATTCCACTAAAGGTAGGAAATGTTTTCTGAATCCTACATTTACATAATTTCCTAAATTAAGGCTGTATAGTTTATACCTGAGGTAAACCCAAATCTATTACTACAAAATGTATGTAAACAGTTTTAGATGTTATTAGATTTCTTCAAAACTAAACACAAGTTTGGTCTTTAAAAATTCTTATTTTTTATTTCTTAAAAATGTTAACTGAATAAGCGGATGAAATGTTAACTTATTTGAATGTAATCACAGGTTTATATTATCCTAAATATGAGGTGTAATGAAAAAATACAGTGAATAAATTTTTATAGCAGCAACTGCTGACACTACATCCATATGATGTAATTTGTCTAGTAGCATGATCTGTTGAGACAGGTAGCGACAAATTTGAACCCGCTGGAGCTTGTCAGGCGATTGCCAGTTTCGCTAAAGTGAGATCTGTCTGTGAGCATCATGGATTTTGAACATTGCATTAACATTAAGTTTGTTTTAAGTTGCAAAAAAATGCCAAAGAACACATGAAATGTTGAAAAAAGTATATAGTAATAACGTGGTAACTCTGAAGACTATGTACAAGTGTAATGACCGATTTAAAAGCAAAAATTAGTCAGTTGAAAACAAGCAGCTTTCGAGATGTCCATTAACCTCAAACAGACAACAGTTTGCAAAATGTAGAAATAATGGTTTGTTCAAATAGGCAAATGACTATTCGAGAGGTATCGGAAGATCTTAACATCTCGTACGGTTCAGAAAAATGGGCGAATGGCTTTCTTCTTCATCACGATAGTGCACTGTGTCACACCTTGCTTCTCATTCGCGAGTGTTGGCCAAAAAAAGTTCCTGTCCACATCCACCATACTAACTCGATTTAGCACCATGCGAATTCTGGCTCTTCCCAAAAATTAAAACTGTGCATAGTGGAAAACGTTTTGGCACCATTCCTGACATTGAGAGGGTCACGATCAAGCAACCAAACGCCCTTCCGAAAGAATCCTTCCAGAAATGTTTCCAGTCATGGATTTAACTTGCGATAAGTGCATTGCCAGCCAAGGACAGTACTTTGAACGAGATTAAATCAAATTCGATGTAAGTTTATTACTTTTTGAAATAAAAAATTATTCATCATATTTTTTTATCACACCTCATATATTACAGCAATATTTATATCAATACCTCATCTTTCATCTTGCTAATCTTTATTACAGGTTTTTCTTTTGTCACACATAACCCTTCTATCATCATTTGACTTTTGATGCTCAGTTTCTTGCTATTACATTTATGTTCTCACATCTGATATGTCAACATATTTACTTATTATTCCTCAAAATATTTTCAACTTTTTGCTTGCATGTGCAAGAGGCTTTGCTTGGCATACCTGTACTCATTACATGACTACAACTAATGGTTGTACAACTGCTGTGAAAGTTTGTTTGATGCATGGGGAACATTTGAAAGGCTGCTTTTGAATCTATTAGTATCTACTGTTGTATATATTGTTTCCACGTACCGGAACTCTATCTGAAAGCTCTGCATCAATGCTTGAACCTCTGCAAGGATGTTGAATAACTCCTCATATTTCTGATTGTCCCCTTACATTTAAGGAGGTGGTTTTGCTTCTAGTTAACTGGTCTATAGATTGTTAATTTCTGAGAAGCTATATTTTCTTATACCTTTACATTTTAAAAAAATTACATAAGAAGGCTGTAATTTATATCATTCTTAAACCAGTTCTCCTCAAACTGTGATTTGAATAGTTTTAAAATAATTTGTGCATCACCCATCTATAAGATAAATTGGGTGATTTGTATATACAAAGTTATAGGGGCTAGACTATACTTTTAGTCTTTGATAAATTAATTATAATTTTCCCATTTTGTTAAATAGTTAGTAAAAATTAATTTAATGATTTAACTCTATTTTATAATAAAAAATAGTGATATTTTATTATATAAACATGAACATGTTGAAATATACTTATATTCTATTAAAAATACTAGGTGTAAGATTTAATTTAAATGTTTGGAAAAAATGACTGCTCAAAACTCGAGGGATAGTTTAAAAAATGATTTAGTAGCAAGTCATTTCTTACACTGTATTTTGTATTTTTAGGTTGTAATGTTTTAGATTTTCTTAATGTGCTTATTGCTTCAGCTGTTCTTTTTTAATTTTTATTTTTCATTAGAAGCTAATTTCCTCATTGTTGTAATCTCATTTCCAAACTAAAAAAAAAATAAATAAATATGAACAAAATTATATCTAGTTATTATTTACTATAATATGTAGAATTAATGAAAATTATGACATATTAATTTCAATATCACTTGAATAATCATTGCTCACAAATATGCAAGCAAGATCACATTAAAAATAAAATTAAACTTGTCAATTTTTATTGTATCTTTTTGAAAAAACATTTCATTTCAACTTATATGGTAAGATAACCTTCTGCTGTAGATCTGTGCCACCACCCTATTGGTATTCACATTTGAGAGTAATTGTTTTTAAAGTTTTTCACATTTATTTAGTCAATTTCCAAATGTTACTTTAATTGTTTTCATATTTATATAAATTAATCTCATACATTGCCAACATATTCAGACGTTATAACCTATACATACAAGTATGCACATTAGCCACAATTAGCCAATTACATGACTCATTTTATTTATCAAAACATCTAAATAGATAGGAGCGGTTTATCAGAATACATTAAATACAAGGTTTTAGTCCCAATAGTTCTGGTTAAGAAGAACACATTAAATGCAATGTTTTAAAGATATTAGTCCTGGTTTATCAGCACACATTGAATACAATGTTTTAGACACATTAGTACTGGTTAATCAGAAAACATTGAGTACTAGGTTTAAAACAAATTAATCCTGGTTTATCAGACAACATTGAATTCAATGTTTTGGACACATTAGTAATAGTTTATCAGAACACATTAAGTACTAGGTTTAAAACAAATTGGGAATGTAACAGTTACACGTTTCTTTATGACTACAGTAGAGATATTGTGTGCATTAGGTGAGAGGCCTTGCCCACGTCTTACCACTAGTTTATTCTTTTACTATTGGCACCTGAGCAATATATCCTTTCCTTAATCCTACCTATTTCCTTCTATCCTTCTCATTCGTGCTTATTTAGGAATGTAACAGATACACGCTTCTTTATGACTCCAATAAAGATATTGTGTGCATTAGGTGAGAGGCCTTGCCCACGTCTTACCACTAGTTTATTCTTTTACTATTGGCACCTGAGCAATATATCCTTTCCTTAATCCTACCTATTTCCTTCTATCCTTCTCATTCGTGCTTATTTAGGAATGTAACAGATAGACGCTTCTTTATGACTCCAATAAAGATATTGTGTGCATTAGGTGAGAGGCCTTGCCCACGTCTTACCACTAGTTTATTCTTTTACTATTGGCACCTGAGCAATATATCCTTTCCTTAATCCTACCTATTTCCTTCTATCCTTCTCATTCGTGCTTATTTAGGAATGTAACAGATAGACGCTTCTTTATGACTCCAATAGAGATATTGTGTGCATTAGGTAAGAAGCCTTGCCCATATCTTACCACTAGTTTATTCTATTACAATTTGTAGCTGACCATTATATCCTTCCGTTAATCCTACCTTTTTCTTTCTATACTTTCCACTCATTCTCACATGGGAATGTAACAGTTACACGTTTCTTTATGACTCCAGTAGAGATATTGTGTGCATTAGGTGAGGACCCTTGCCCATATCTTACCACTAGTATATTATATTACCATTTGCAGCTGACTAATATACCTCCTTCCTTTAATCCTACCTATTTTCTTCTATACCTCCCACTCATTCTTACATGGAAATGTAACAGATAGACATTTCTTTATGACTCCAATAGAGATATTGTGTGCATTAGGTAAGGGGAATTGTTCACGTCTTATCACTAGTTTATTATATTACCATTTGAAGCTGACTAATATATCCTTCCCTTAATCCTGCCTATTTCCTTCTATACTTCCCATTCATCCTTACATGGGAATGTAAAAGATACACGCATCTTTATGACTCCAATAGAGATATTGTGTGCATTAGGTAAGGGGAATTGTTCACGTCTTATCACTAGTTTATTATATTACCATTTGAAGCTGACTAATATATCCTTCCCTTAATCCTGCCTATTTCCTTCTATACTTCCCATTCATCCTTACATGGGAATGTAAAAGATACACGCTTCTTTATCACTCCAATAGAGATATTGTGTGCATTAGGTAAGGGGAATTGTTCACGTCTTATCATTAGTTTATCATATTACCATTTGAAGCTGACTAATATATCCTTCACTTAATACTGCCTATTTCCTTCTATACTTCCCATTCATCCTTACATGGGAATGTAAAAGATACACGCTTCTTTATGACTCCAATAGAGATATTGTGTGCATTAGGTAAGGGGAATTGTTCACGTCTTATCACTAGTTTATTATATTACCATTTGCAGCTGACTAATATACCTCGTTCCTTTAATCCTACCTATTTTCTTCTATACCTCCCACTCATTCTTACATGGAAATGTAACAGATAGACACTTCTTTATGATTCCGATACAGATTTTGTGTGCATTAGATGAGGGGCCTTGCCCACGTCTTACCACTGGTTTATTATATTACCAATTGCAGCTGACCAATTTATCATTTCCTTAATCCTACCAATTACCTTCTATACTTTCCACTCGTTCTTACATGAGAATGTAACAGATAGACACTTCTTAATGATTCCGATACAGATTTTGTGTGCATTAGGTGAGGGGCCTTGCCTACGTCTTACCACTAGTTTATTAAATTGCAATTTGCAGGTGACTAATATATCCTTCATTTAATCCTACCTATTTCCTTCTATACCTCCCACTCATTCTTACATGAGAATGTAACAGGTAGACTCTTCTTTATGACTCGGATAGAGATTTTGTGTGCATTATGTGTGGGGCCTTGCCCACGTCTTACCACTGGTTTATTTTATTACAATTTGTAGCTGACCATTATATCCTTCCGTTAATCCTACCTATTTCCTTCTATGCTTCACACTCATTCTTACATGGAAATGTAACAGATACATGTTTTTTTATGACTTCAATAGAGATATTGTGTGAATTAGGTGAGAGGCCTTGCCCACATCTTACAACTAGTTTATATATTACCATTGGCAGCTGACTAATATATCCTTCCCTTAATCCTACCTATTTCCTTCTATACCTCCCACTCATTCTTACATGGGAATGTAACAGATAGACACTTCTTTATGACTCGGATAGAGATTTTGTGTGCATTATGTGAGTTGCCCTGCCCACGTCTTACTACTAGTTTATTTTATAACAATTTGTAGCTGACTAATATATCTTTTCCTTAATCCTACCTATTTCCTTCTATACCTCCCACTCATTCTTACATGGGAATGTAACAGATAGACACTTCTTTATGACTTCAATAGAGATTTTGTGTGCATTATGTGTGGGGCCTTGCCCATGTCTTACCACTGGTTTATTTTATTACAATTTGTAGCTGACCATTATATCCTTCCCTTAATCCTACCTATTTCCTTATATACGTCACACTCATTCTTACATGGAAATGTAACAGATAGACACTTCTTTATGACTTCAATAGAGATTTTGTGTGCATTATGTGTGGGGCCTTGCCCATGTCTTACCACTGGTTTATTTTATTACAATTTGTAGCTGACCATTATATCCTTCCCTTAATCCTACCTATTTCCTTATATACGTCACATTCATCCTTACATGGAAATGTAACAGATAAGACACTTCTTTATGACTCCAATAGAGAATTTGTGTGCATTAGGTGACGGGCCTTGCCCAAGTTTTACCACTAGTTTATTTTATTAGCATTTGCAGCTGACCATTATATCCTTCCCATCACCCTACTATACTTCTGTATCGTCTTTTAGGATTTAATGGGCAAATATTTTAGACTCTGATAGAAAGATAATTCATACTACAATATTTCTATATTCTTTACCACAGGATTTTATACCTACATTTTAACCTACTGAAAATTATGTTTAGTAATTCTTTAGCGCCAGGTCTAATAACCATCACAGGCTAAGGAAAGTGTTGTGAAATATTTTCTCGAATTACCTTTATAAAACGAAGTCAGTAATATAAAATGAAATTTTACGTTTTGTGTTATTGTTTGCAGTATTGCTTTGTTTCTAAGACGTATTTTTTATTCCTGTAGAGAAGCTTGAAAAACGTCACTTGTGGTTACTGTCTACAAAGGCACGAGCGATCGATAACAGTTGACAGTTCACAGCATATTACCAAGTTATATTGATTGAAATTGTTATGTCAGGTTAATTTTGAAGATAGGCCTACATTTTTGCCGGCCTTGTATTTGTGTAAAGGAAATTTGTATACAATAATATATACAGCCTCGTATAAGCGAATGAAACGTTTAAAAAAGAATGTAATTCAGAGATACAACAATAAATGCGAAGAACAGGTTTTGTACTTTTGTAAAAGATATATACTTTTTTTATGAAAACAGGTTGTAGTGTTTATCGTTTATCTGATGAATAGGCCTTGATAATGTCAGTGATATTAAATCAATGAAAAGCTTTTTCAATTATTTTTATAAATATTCTTTTTTTGCAGTGTATAGTGATTAATAAATAAATATTTACCTAGACGAATTTTATTTGTAACACACACACACACACAAACACACACACACACACACACACACACACACTCACAACACACACACACACACACACACACACACACACACACACACACACACACACACACACACACACACACACACACACACACACACACTGTGTGTGTCTGGGGGTTTCTGCTTTACACTGCACATATATTTTGTACAGTAGAGTGTAGATAGAGACTGAATAAAATATGAATATTTTGACAGAGCGTTTATTTAGTAAGGATAAACCCACTGTGTTTATGTCCAGCACATAATATGTCCAGCACTGTGGGTGAAATATACACTAATACTGTATCTTACACTTGATTCCAAAATACTGATTTGTGTAAGATAAGAATATCTGACGACTGAACACCAGCTAGAATATGTTAACGGGTATCGAACCCGGAACTTTTATATCTGTAGTCAAGTATTCTCCCCAATTGATTACATTGGACTTTAAGAAAGGTAATATTTTATTTGAAAAAATAGGCAAATATGGAAACATGTTGTAGTTATCTTTCATAGTTATTTCATTCATTAGTATATCAATATATAAAATAAATGTTTGAATAAATTATGTTTAAAAAAAGTGAAATCAATAGCATAACGAAACATACTTGTATCTTATAAATAAATAAATATATATATCTATATATTTTATATAATGTTATTTTATTATTTGCATCAGCATTTAAAATAAAGAACACAACTGAGTTTCTCTTTACAAGTATGTATGTTTATTCCAACTATCATGTTCCACAGATTTTTACGTTGTATAATTTATAATATAAATACCTGCGATCGGAGAAACGACATTTATTGTTCTTAATTATTTTATTTTATACTATTGTGTTGCAACAGCGTTCACTAAATGTTATCTATTATTTTTTATAAATCAATATTTCTCGTAACAACCATGTTTCAACTTTTCTGCCAACAAACAAAGAATGCTAAATTACCAACAGATGAAAATGTTTCTAAAAATAACAAACAGCTGATGCTCGCAACGCGGCAAAATTAAAAACAAGAAAATTATATTTAATATTTTTCTTACATATATATATATATATATATATATATATATATATATATATATATATATATATATATATATATATATATATATATATCAATGAGTATACCAAGCATATTATAACCTTAATCACGTTCTTCGCAAATTGTTATTTTGCAATGTCATTTAGGAAAACACAAAATTAATCAGAAAGGTTTTGTCACAATAGTCTCGGCTTTGACTCTCACCCGAAGTTAAGTAATTAACTAAAATCGTTGAAATAAATAAGGCAATCAATCTGTGATTTACTTCTCGATTATCTTTTAAATTAGTATCAGAAATTCATTTCTTTGGAGACCGTGTGTAGAAGTAAGCAGGCAAATTGTAAAAAAGTTTTCTCACGAAAAAATAAATTCTCCCGGAGACAAATTACAGTCATGTAAGGAATTGATTACAAGAGAAATTGCAGTAGAAATGGCTTGGGGTGGCGAACGAGTGTAACATAGAAACATTACTGAACACGTTCTGCAAACATTAAAAACATTGTTTGAAAAGATTGAAAAATTTTTCCTTATTCTAAGAGGGAGTACTAGGCAAAATTACTCAGGTAAATTTAGAAACCAGATAAAAGAAAGCCTTAAAGATTCAAGTCATAAGTTTGGACTTGAAATATTCAAAAATTTAAATTTTTTGATACATAAATTGCATTTATAATGTTAACTAGTGTGGAAGGTGTTTGGAGGGTTATTTCTATCCACAGGTTTTAGTATGCATTTGCATAATTTAAATGCTTTGATCAAATTGCATTCAATATGTTGACTAGGGTGAAAATTGTCTGACGAGGGATAATCGTATCCACAGGTTTTAGTGGGTATTTTCATAATCTAAATGCATTGATACAAAAATTGCATTTTCATAATTTAAATTCTTTGATACAAAAATTGCATTCAATATATTAAGTAGGGGGAAAAGTGTCTGATGAGAGATATTCGTACCTACAAGTTTTAATGGGTATTTGCATAATTTAAATGCTTTGATACAAAAATTGCATTCAATATATTGACTAGGGTGAAAAGTGTCTTACGAGGGATAATCGTATCCACAGGTTTTAGTGGGTATTTTCATAATTTAAATGCTTTGATACAAAAATAACATTCAATATATTAAGTAAGGGAAAAGTGTCTGACGAGGGATATTCGTACCTACAGGTTTTAGTGAGAATTTGCATAATTTAAACTTTTTAATACACAAATTACATTAAAAATGTTGACTATAGCGTGATAAGTGTCTGACGAGAGATAATCGTATCCATAGGTTTTAGTGGGTACTTTCATAATTTAAATACTTTGATACACAAATTGCATTCAATATGTTCGCTAGTTTTAAAAGTGTCTGACGAGGAATATTCGTACCTACAGGATTTAGTGGGCATTTTCATAATTTAAATGCTGTGATACACAAATTCCATTCAATATGTTGGATCGGGTGAAAATTGTCTGACAAGGTATAATCGTATACACAGGTTTTAGTGGCGATTTTAAAATGTAAATGCCTTGATAAATACATTGCAATCAATATGTTGACTAGGGAGAAATGTGTCTGACGAGAAATAATCTTTTCTACAGGTTTAGAGGGTATTTTCATAATTTCAATGCTTTGATACATAAATTGCATTTAATATGTTGACTATGGTGATACGTGTCTTACAAGGGGTATTCGTATCCACAGGTTTTAGTGGGTATTTTCATAATTTAAATGCTTTGATACAAAAATTGCATTCAATAAGTTGACTACGGTGAAAAGTATCTGCCGAGGCATAATCGTATTCATAGGTTTTAGTGAGTATTATCATAATTTAAATGCTTTGATACACAAATTGCATTCATATGTTGACTATGGTGATAAGTGTCTGATGAGGGATAAACGTATTCACAGGTTTTAGTGGATATTTTCATAATTTAAATGCTTTGATACAAAAATTGCACTCATATGTTGACAAGGGTGAGAGTGTCAGACGAGGGATAATCGTATCGACAAGTTTTAGTGGGTATTTTCATAATTTAAATGCTTTGATACAAAAATTGCACTCATATGTTGACAAGGGTGAGAGTGTCAGACGAGGTATAAACGTATTCACAGGTTTTAGTGGGTATTTTCATAATTTAAATGCTTTGATACAAAAATTGCATTCAATACGTTGACTAGGGTGAAAAGTGTCTGACGAGGAATAATCGTATCCACAGGTTTTAGTGTGTATTTTCATAATTTAAATGCTTTGATACACAAATTGCATTCAATATGTTGACTATGGTGATAAGTGTCTGATAAGGGATAAACGTATTCACAGGTTTTAGTGGGTATTTTCTTAATTTAAATGCCTTGATACAAAAATTGCACTCATATGTTGACAAGGGTGAGAGTGTCAGACGAGGGATAATCGTATCCACAGGTTTTAGTGGGTATTTTCATAAATTAAATGCTTTGATACAAAAATTGCACTCATATGTTGACAAGGGTGAGAGTGTCAGACGAGGTATAAACGTATTCACAGGTTTTAGTGGGTATTTGCATAATTTAAATGCTTTGATACACAAATTGCATTCAATATGTTGACTATGGTGATAAGTGTCTGATGAGGGATAAACGTATTCACAGGTTTTAGTGGGTATTTTCTTAATTTAAATGCTTTGATACAAAAATTGCACTCATATGTTGACAAGGGTGAGAGTGTCAGACGAGGGATAATCGTATCCACAGGTTTTAGTGGGTATTTTCATAAATTAAATGCTTTGATACAAAAATTGCACTCATATGTTGACAAGGGTGAGAGTGTCAGACGAGGTATAAACGTATTCACAGGTTTTAGTGGGTATTTGCATAATTTAAATGCTTTGATACACAAATTGCATTCAATATGTTGACTATGGTGATAAGTGTCTGATGAGGGATAATCGTATCCACAGGTTTTAGTGGGTATTTACATAATTTAAATACTTTGATACACAATATGCATTCAATATGTTGACTAGGGTGATAAGTGTCTGATGAGGGACAAACGTATCCACAGGTTTTAGTGGGTATTTTCATAATTTAAATGCTTTGATACAAAAAATTGCATTCATATGTTGACTAGGGTGAAAAGAACCTGACGACCGATAGTCGAATCCACAGGTTTTAGTGGGTATTTTAATAATTTTAATGCTTTGATAAAAAAATTGCACTCATATGTTGACAAGGGTGAGAGTGTCAGACGAGGGATAATCGTATCCACAGGTTTTAGTGTGTATTTTCATAAATTAAATGCTTTGATACACAAATTGCATTCAATAAGTTGAATATGGTGATACGTGTCTTACAAGGGGTATTCGTATCCACAGGTTTTAGTGGGTATTTTCATAATTTAAATGCTTTGATACAAAAATTGCATTCAATATGTTGACTAGGGTGAAAAGTATCTGACGAGGCATAATCGTATCCACAGGTTTTAGTGAGTATTTTCATAATTTAAATGCTTTGATACAAAAATTGCATTCATTAAGTTGACTAGGGTGAAAAGTATCTGACGAGGCATAATCGTATCCACAGGTTTTAGTGGGTATTTTCATAATTTAAATGCTTTGATACAAAAATTGCATTCAATAAGTTGACTATGGTGATAAGTGTCTGATGAGGGATAATCGTATCGACAAGTTTTAGTGGGTATTTTCATAATTTAAATGCTTTGATACAAAAATTGCACTCATATGTTGACAAGGGTGAGAGTGTCAGACGAGGTATAAACGTATTCACAGGTTTTAGTGGGTATTTTCATAATTTAAATGCTTTGATACAAAAATTGCATTCAATACGTTGACTATGGTGATAAGTGTCTGATGAGGGATAAACGTATTCACAGGTTTTAGTGGGTATTTTCTTAATTTAAATGCTTTGATACAAAAATTGCACTCATATGTTGACAAGGGCGAGAGTGTCAAACGAGGGATAATCTTATCCACAGGTTTTAGTGGGTATTTTCATAAATTAAATGCTTTGATACAAAAATTGCACTCATATGTTGACAAGGGTGAGAGTGTCAGACGAGGTATAAACGTATTCACAGGTTTTAGTGGGTATTTTCATAATTTAAATGCTTTGATACACAAATTGCATTCAATATGTTGACTATGGTGATAAGTGTCTGATGAGGGATAAACGTATTCACAGGTTTTAGTGGGTATTTTCTAAATTTAAATGCTTTGATACAAAAATTGCACTCATATGTTGACAAGGGTGAGAGTATCAGACGAGGGATAATCGTATCCACAGGTTTTAGTGGGTATTTTCATAAATTAAATGCTTTGATACAAAAATTGCACTCATATGTTGACAAGGGTGAGAGTGTCAGACGAGGTATAAACGTATTCACAGGTTTTAGTGGGTATTTTCATAATTTAAATGCTTTGATACACAAATTGCATTCAATATGTTGACTATGGTGATAAGTGTCTGATGAGGGATAAACGTATTCACAGGTTTTAGTGGGTATTTTCATAATTTAAATGCTTTGATACAAAAATTGGATTCAATATGTTGGCTAGGGTGAAAAGTGTCTGACGAGGGATAAACGTATCCACAGGTTTTAGTTGGTATTTTCATAATTTAAATGCTTTGATACACAAATTGCATTCAATATGTTGACTATGGTGATAAGTGTCTGATGAGGGATAAACGTATTCACAGGTTTTAGTGGGTATTTTCATAATTTAAATGCTTTGATACAAAAATTGCACTCATATGTTGACAAGGGTGAGAGTGTCAGACGAGGGATAATCGTATCCACAGGTTTTAGTGGGTATTTTCATAATTTAAATGCTTTGATACACAAACTGCATTCAATATGTTGACTATGGTGATAAGTGTCTGATGAGGGATAAACGTATTCACAGGTTTTAGTGGGTATTTTCATAATTTAAATGCTTTGATACAAAAATTGCACTCATATGTTGACAAGGGTGAGAGTGTCAGACGAGGGATAATCGTATCGACAAGTTTTAGTGGGTATTTTCATAATTTAAATGCTTTGATACAAAAATTGCATTCAATACGTTGACTAGGGTGAAAAGTGTCTGACGAGGAATAATCGTATTCACATGTTTTAGTGGGTATTTTCATAATTTAAATGCTTTGATACAAAAATTGCATTCAATATGTTGACTAGGGTGAAAAGTGTCTGACGAGGAATAATCGTATCCACAGGTTTCAGTGTGTATTTTCATAATTTAAATGCTTTGATACACAAATTGCATTCAATATGTTGACTATGGTGATAAGTGTCTGATGAGGGATAAACGTATTCACAGGTTTTAGTGGGTATTTTCTTAATTTAAATGCTTTGATACAAAAATTGCACTCATATGTTGACAAGGGTGAGAGTGTCAGACGTGGGATAATCGTATCCACAGGTTTTAGTGGGTATTTTCATAAATTAAATGCTTTGATACAAAAATTGCACTCATATGTTGACAAGGGTGAGAGTGTCAGACGAGGTATAAACGTATTCACAGGTTTTAGTGGGTATTTTCATAATTTAAATGCTTTGATACACAAATTGCATTCAATATGTTGACTATGGTGATAAGTGTCTGATGAGGGATAAACGTATTCACAGGTTTTAGTGGGTATTTTCATAATTTAAATGCTTTGATACAAAAATTGGATTCAATAAGTTGGCTAGGTTGAAAAGTGTCTGACGAGGGATAAACGTATCCACAGGTTTTAGTGGATATTTTCATAATTTAAATGCTTTGATACACAAATTGCATTCAATATGTTGACTATGGTGAAAAGTGTCTGACGAGGAATAATCGTATCCACAGGTTTTAGTGGTATTTACATAATTTAAATGCTTTGATACACAAATTGCATTCAATATGTTGACTATGGTGATAAGTGTCTGATGAGGGATAAACGTATTCACAGGTTTTAGTGGGTATTTTCATAATTTAAATGCTTTGATACAAAAATTGCACTCATATGTTGACAAGGGTGAGAGTGTCAGACGAGGGATAATCGTATCCACAGGTTTTAGTGGGTATTTTCATAATTTAAATGCTTTGATACACAAATTGCATTCAATATGTTGACTATGGTGATAAGTGTCTGATGAGGGATAAACGTATTCACAGGTTTTAGTGGGTATTTTCATAATTTAAATGCTTTGATACAAAAATTGCATTCAATAATTTGACTAGGGTGAAAAGTGTCTGTTGAGGGATAAACGTATTCACAGGTTTTAGTGGGTATTTTCTTAATTTAAATGCTTTGATACAAAAAATTGCATCCAATACGTTGACTAGGGTGAAAAGTGTCAGACGAGGGATAATCGTATCCACAGGTTTTATTGGGTATTTTCATAATTTAAATGCTTTGATACACAAATTGCATTCAATATGTTGACTAGGGCGATAAGTGTCTGACGAGGGATAATCGTATCCACAGGTTTTAGTGGGTATTTACATAATTTAAATACTTTGATACACAAAATGCATTAAATGTGTTGACTAGGGTGATAAGTGTCTGATGAGGGACAAACGTATCCACAGGTTGTAGTGGGTATTTTCATAATTTAAATGCTTTGATACACAAATTGCATTCAATATGTTGACTAGGGCGATAAGTGTCTGACGAGGGATAATCGTATCCACAGGTTTTAGTGGGTATTTACATAATTTAAATACTTTGATACATAATATGCATTCAATATGTTGACTAGGGTGATAAGTGTCTGATGAGGGACAAACGTATCCACAGGTTTTAGTGGGTATTTTCATAATTTAAATGCTTTGATACAAAAAATTGCATTCAATACGTTGACTAGGGTGAAAAGAACCTGACGACCGATAGTCGAATCCACAGGTTTTAGTGGGTATTTTAATAATTTAAATGCTTTGATACAAAAATTGCACTCATATGTTGACAAGGGTGAGAGTGTCAGACGAGGGATAATCGTATCCACAGGTTTTAGTGTGTATTTTCATAAATTAAATGCTTTGATACACAAATTGCATTCAATATGTTGACTATGGTGATACGTGTCTTACAAGGGGTATTCGTATCCACAGGTTTTAGTGGGTATTTTCATAATTTAAATTCTTTGATACAAAAATTGCATTCAATAAGTTGACTAGGGTGAAAAGTATCTGACGAGGCATAATCGTATCCACAGGTTTTAGTGAGTATTTTCATAATTTAAATGCTTTGATACAAAAATTGCATTCATTAAGTTGACTAGGGTGAAAAGTATCTGACGAGGCATAATCCTATTCATAGGTTTTAGTGGGTATTTTCATAATTTAAATGCTTTGATACAAAAATTGCATTCAATAAGTTGACTAGGGTGAAAAGTATCTGACGAGGCATAATCGTATCCACAGGTTTTAGTGGGTATTTTCATAATTTAAATGCTTTGATACAAAAATTGCATTCAATAAGTTGACTAGGGTGAAAAGTATCTGACGAGGCATAATCGTATTCATAGGTTTTAGTAGCTATTTTCATAATTTAAATGCTTTGATACAAAAAATTGCATTTAATACGTTGACTAGGGTGAAAAGTGTCAGACGAGGGATAATCGTATCCACGGGTTTTTGTGGGTATTTTCATAATTTAAATGCTTTGATACACAAATTGCATTCAATATGTTGACTATGGTGATAAGTGTCTGATGAGGGATAAACGTATTCACAGGTTTTAGTGGGTATTTTCTTAATTTAAATGCTTTGATACAAAAAATTGCATTCAATACGTTGACTAGGGTGAAAAGTGTCAGACGAGGGATAATCGTATCCACGGGTTTTTGTGGGTATTCTCATAATTTAAATGCTTTGATACACAAATTGCATTCAATATGTTGACTATGGTGATACGTGTCTTACAAGGGGTATTCGTATCCACAGGTTTTGTGGGTATTTTCATAATTTAAATGCTTTGATACAAAAATTGCATTCAATAAGTTGACTAGGGTAAAAAGTGTCTGACGAGGGACAAACGTATCCACAGGTTGTAGTGGGTATTTTCATAATTTAAATGCTTTGATACACAAATTGCATTCAATATGTTGACTAGGGCGATAAGTGTCTGACGAGGGATAATCGTATCCACAGGTTTTAGTGGGTATTTACATAATTTAAATACTTTGATACACAAAATGCATTAAATATGTAGATTAGGGTGATAAGTGTCTGATGAGGGACAAACGTATCCACAGGTTGTAGTGGGTATTTTCATAATTTAAATGCTTTGATACACAAATTGCATTCAATATGTTGACTAGGGCGATAAGTGTCTGACGAGGGATAATCGTATCCACAGGTTTTAGTGGGTATTTACATAATTTAAATACTTTGATAAACAAAATGCATTCAATATGTTGACTAGGGTGATAAGTGTCTGATGAGGGACAACGTATCCACAGGTTTTAGTGGGTATTTTCATAATTTAAATGCTTTGATACAAAACATTGCATTCAATACGTTGACTAGGGTGAAAAGAATCTGACGACCGATAGTCGAATCCACAGGTTTTAGTGGGTATTTTAATAATTTAAATGCTTTGATACAAAAATTGCACTCATATGTTGACAAGGGTGAGAGTGTCAGACGAGGGATAATCGTATCCACAGGTTTTAGTGTGTATTTTCATAAATTAAATGCTTTGATACACAAATTGCATTCAATATGTTGACTATGGTGATACGTGTCTTACAAGGGGTATTCGTATCCACAGGTTTTAGTGGGTATTTTCATAATTTAAATGCTTTGATACAAAAATTGCACTCATATGTTGACAAGGGCGAGAGTGTCAGACGAGGGATAATGGTATCCACAGGTTTTAGTGTGTATTTTCATAATTTAAATGCATTGATACACAAATTGCATTTAATATGTTGACTATGGTGATACGTGTCTTACAATAGTTATTCGTATCCCCATGTTTTAGTGGGTATTTTCATAATTTAAATGCTTTGATACAAAAAATTGCATTCAATACGTTGACTAGGGTGAAAAGAACCTGACGACCGATAGTCGAATCCACAGGTTTTAGTGGGTATTTTAATAATTTAAATGCTTTGATACAAAAATTGCACTCATATGTTGACAAGGGTGAGAGTGTCAGACGAGGGATAATCGTATCCACAGGTTTTAGTGTGTATTTTCATAAATTAAATGCTTTGATACACAAATTGCATTCAATATGTTGACTATGGTGATACGTGTCTTACAAGGGGTATTCGTATCCACAGGTTTTAGTGGGTATTTTCATAATTTAAATTCTTTGATACAAAAATTGCATTCAATAAGTTGACTAGGGTGAAAAGTATCTGACGAGGCATAATCGTATCCACAGGTTTTAGTGAGTATTTTCATAATTTAAATGCTTTGATACAAAAATTGCATTCATTAAGTTGACTAGGGTGAAAAGTATCTGACGAGGCATAATCCTATTCATAGGTTTTAGTGGGTATTTTCATAATTTAAATGCTTTGATACAAAAAATTGCATTTAATACGTTGACTAGGGTGAAAAGTGTCAGACGAGGGATAATCGTATCCACGGGTTTTTGTGGGTATTTTCATAATTTAAATGCTTTGATACACAAATTGCATTCAATATGTTGACTATGGTGATAAGTGTCTGATGAGGGATAAACGTATTCACAGGTTTTAGTGGGTATTTTCTTAATTTAAATGCTTTGATACAAAAAATTGCATTCAATACGTTGACTAGGGTGAAAAGTGTCAGACGAGGGATAATCGTATCCACGGGTTTTTGTGGGTATTCTCATAATTTAAATGCTTTGATACACAAATTGCATTCAATATGTTGACTATGGTGATACGTGTCTTACAAGGGGTATTCGTATCCACAGGTTTTGTGGGTATTTTCATAATTTAAATGCTTTGATACAAAAATTGCATTCAATAAGTTGACTAGGGTAAAAAGTGTCTGACGAGGGACAAACGTATCCACAGGTTGTAGTGGGTATTTTCATAATTTAAATGCTTTGATACACAAATTGCATTCAATATGTTGACTAGGGCGATAAGTGTCTGACGAGGGATAATCGTATCCACAGGTTTTAGTGGGTATTTACATAATTTAAATACTTTGATACACAAAATGCATTAAATATGTAGATTAGGGTGATAAGTGTCTGATGAGGGACAAACGTATCCACAGGTTGTAGTGGGTATTTTCATAATTTAAATGCTTTGATACACAAATTGCATTCAATATGTTGACTAGGGCGATAAGTGTCTGACGAGGGATAATCGTATCCACAGGTTTTAGTGGGTATTTACATAATTTAAATACTTTGATAAACAAAATGCATTCAATATGTTGACTAGGGTGATAAGTGTCTGATGAGGGACAACGTATCCACAGGTTTTAGTGGGTATTTTCATAATTTAAATGCTTTGATACAAAACATTGCATTCAATACGTTGACTAGGGTGAAAAGAATCTGACGACCGATAGTCGAATCCACAGGTTTTAGTGGGTATTTTAATAATTTAAATGCTTTGATACAAAAATTGCACTCATATGTTGACAAGGGTGAGAGTGTCAGACGAGGGATAATCGTATCCACAGGTTTTAGTGTGTATTTTCATAAATTAAATGCTTTGATACACAAATTGCATTTAATATGTTGACTATGGTGATACGTGTCTTACAATAGTTATTCGTATCCCCAGGTTTTAGTGGGTATTTTCATAATTTAAATGCTTTGATACAAAAATTGCATTCAATAAGTTGACTAGGGTGAAAAGTATCTGACGAGGCATAATCGTATTCATAGGTTTTAGTAGGTATTTTCATAATTTAAATGCTTTGATACAAAAATTGCATTCAATAAGTTGACTAGGGTGAAAAGTATCTAACGAGGCATAATCGTATTCATAGGTTTTAGTAGGTATATTCATAATTTAAATGCTTTGATACAAAAATTGGATTCAATAAGTTGACTACTGTGAAAAGTATCTGACGAGGCATAATCGTATTCATAGGTTTTAGTGAGTATTTTCATAATTTAAATGCTTTGATACAAAAAATTGCATTCCATACGTTGACTAGGGTAAATAGAATCTGACGACCGATAATCGAATCCACAGGTTTTAGTGGGTATTTTAATAAATTAAATCCTTTGATACAAAAATTACACTCATATGTTGACTAGGGTGATAAGTGTCTGACGAGGGATAATCGTATTCAAAGGTTTTAGTGGGTATTTTCATAATTTAAATGCTTTGATATACAAATTGCATTCAATATGTTGACTATGGTGAATAATTGGCTGACGAGGAATAATCGTATCCACAGGTTTTAGTGGGTATTTACATAATTTAAATACTATGATACACAAATTGCATTCAATATGTTGACTATGGTGAAAAGTTTCTGACGAGGAATAATCGTATCCACAGGTTTTAGTGGGTATTTACATAATTTAAATACTTTGATACACAAATTGCATTCATATGTTGACTAGGGTGAGAGTGTCTGACGAGGGATAATCGTATCCACAGGTTTTAGTGGGTATTTACATAATTTAAATACTTTGATACACAAATTGCATTCAATATGTTGACTATGGTGAAAAGTGTCTGACGAGGAATAATCGTATCCACAGGTTTTAGTGGGTATTTACATAATTTAAATACTTTGATACACAAATTGCATTCATATGTTGACTAGGGTGAGAGTGTCTAACCAGGAATAATCGTATCCACAGGTTTTAGTGGGTATTTGCATAATTTAAATACTTTGATACACAAATTGCATTCATATGTTGACTAGGGTGAGAGTGTCTGATGAGGGATAATCGTATCCACAGGTCTTAGTGATTATTTTCATAATTTAAATGCTTTGATACACAAATTCAACTCCACATCTCAACTCCCCACAAGATAGTAGATGTGTTTTATACTTAACTTTCCAAAAGTGACATAAATTCCCTTTATCATCCCGTATTCTTTTTGTTATTGTAGCTTCTTGCAAAGCTTAGACTCCTCCACATCTCAACTGCCCACTAGATAGTAGATATGTTTTACACTTACCTTTCCAAACGTGACATAAATTCCCTTTATCATCCCGTATTCTTCTTCTTATTGTGGCTTTTTGCAAAGCTTAGACTCCTCCACATCTACACTCCCCACTAGATAGTAGATATGTTTTATACTTACCTTTTCAAACGTGATATAAATTCCCTTTATCATCCCGTATTCTTCTTGTTATTGTGGCTTCTTGCAAAGCTTAGACTCCTCCACATCTCAACTCCCCACTAGATAGTAAATATGTTTTATACTTACCTTTCCAAACGTGACATAAAATCCCTTTATCATCCCGTATACTTCTTGTTATTGTGACTTCGTGCAAAGCTTAGACTTCTCCTCATCTCAATTCCCCAATAAATAGTACATATGTTTTCTACTTACCTTTCCAAACGTGACAAAAATTTCCTTTATCATCCCGTATTCTTCTTGTTATTGTGGCTTCTTGCAAAGCTTAGACTCCACCACATCTTAACTCCCCACTAGATAGTAGATATGTTTTATACTTACCTTTCCAAACGTGACATAAATTCCCTTTATCATCCCGTATTCTTCTCCTTATTGTGGCTTTTTGCAAAGCTTAGACTCCTCCACATCTCAACTCCCCACTACATAGTACATATGTTTTATACTTACCTTTCCAAACGTGACATAAAATCCCTTTATCATCCCATATACTTCTTGTTATTGTGGCTTCGTGCAAAGCTTAGACTTCTCCTCATCTCAATTCCCCAATAAATAGTACATATGTTTTATACTTACCTTTCCAACGTGACAAAAATTTCCTTTATCATCCCGTATTCTTCTTGTTATTGTGGCTTCTTGCAAAGCTTAGACTCCTCCACATCTTAACTCCCCACTAGATAGTAGATATGTTTTATACTTACCTTTCCAAACGTGTCATAAATTCACTTTATCATTCCGTATTCTTCTTCTTATTGTGGCTTCTTGCAAAGCTTAGACTCCTCCACATCTCAACTCCCCACTAGATAGTACATATGTTTTATACTTACCTTTCCAAACGTGATATAAATTCCCTTTATCATCCCGTATTCTTCTTCATATTGTGGCTTCTTGCAAAGCTTAGACTCCTCCACATCTACATTCCCCACTAGATAGTAGATATGTTTTATACTTACCTTTTCAAACGTGATATAAAATCCCTTTATCATCCCATATTCTGCTTGTTATTGTAGCTTCTTGCAAAGCTTAGACTCCTCCACATCTCAACCCCCCACTAGATAGTAAATATGTTTTATACTTACCTTTCCAAACGTGACATAAATTCCCTTTATCATCCCGTATTCTTCTTGTTATTGTGGCTTCTTGCATAGGCTAGACTCCTCCATATCTCAACTCGCCACTACATAGTACATATGTTTTATACTTACCTTTCCAAACGTGACATAAAATCCCTTTATCATCTCGTATTCTTCTTGTTATTGTGGTTTCTTGAAAAGCTTAGACTCCTCCACATCTCAACTCCCCACTAGATAGTAGATATGTTTTATACTTACCTTTCCGAACGTGACATAAAATCCCTTTATCATCCCGTATACTTCTTGTTATTGTGGCTTCGTGCAAAGCTTAGACTTCTCCTCATCTCAACTCCCCACTAGATAGTAGAAATGTTATATACTTACCTTTCCAAACGTGATATAAGTTCCCTTTATCATCCCGTATTCGTCTTGTTATTGTGGCTTCTTGCAAAGGTTAGACTCCTCCACATCTCAACTCCCCACTAGATAGTACATATGTTTTATACTTACCTTTCCAAACGTGACAAAAATTTCCTTTATCATCCCGTATTGTTCTTGTTATTGTGGCTTCTTGCAAAGCTTAGACTCCTCCACATCTTAACTCCCCACTAGATAGTAGATATGTTTTATACTTACCTTTCCAAACGTGTCATAAATTCCCTTTATCATTCCGTATTCTTCTTCTTATTGTGGCTTCTTGCAAAGATTAGACTCCTCCACATCTCAACTCCCCACTAGATAGTAGAAATGTTATATACTTACCTTTCCAAACGTGATATAAATTCCCTTTATCATCCCGTATTCGTCTTGTTATTGTGGCTTCTTGCAAAGCTTAGACTCCTCCACATCTCAACTCCCCACTAGATAGTACATATGTTTTATACTTACCTTTCCAAACGTGATATAAATTCCCTTTATCATACCGTATTCTTCTTTTTATTGTGGCTTTTTGCAAAGCTTAGACTCCTCCACATCTACACTCCCCACTAGATAGTAGATATGTTTTATACTTACCTTTTCAAACGTGATATAAATTCCCTTTATCATCCCGTATTCTTCTTGTTATTGTGGCTTCTTGCAAAGCTTAAACTCCTCCACATCTCAACTCCGCACTAGATAGTAAATATGTTTTATACTTACCTTTCCAAACGTGACATAAATTCCCTTTGTCATCCCGTATTCTTCTTGTTATTGTGGCTTCTTGCATAGGCTAGACTCCTCCATATCTCAACTCCCCACTACATAGTACATATGTTTTATACTTACCTTTCCAATTGTGACATAAAATCCCTTTATCATCTCGTATTCTTCTTGTTATTGTGGTTTCTTGAAAAGCTTAGACTCCTCCACATCTCAACTCCCCACTAGATAGTAGATATGTTTTATACTTACCTTTCCAAACGTGACATAAAATCCCTTTATCAAACCCGTATTGTTCTTGTTATTGTGGCTTCCTGCAAAGCTTAGACTTCTCCACATCTCAATTCCCCAATAAATAGTACATATGTTTTATACTTACCTTTCCAAACGTGACATAAAATCCCTTTATCATCCCGTATACTTCTTGTTATTGTGGCTTCGTGCAAAGCTTAGACTTCTCCTCATCTCAATTCCCCAATAAATAGTACATATGTTTTATACTTACCTTTCCAAACGTGACAAAAATTTCCTTTATCATCGCGTATTCTTCTTGTTATTGTGGCTTCTTGCAAAGCTTAGACCCCTCCACATCTTAACTCCCCACTAGATAGTAGATATTTTTTATACTTACCTTTCCAAACGTGACATAAATTCCATTTATCATCCCGTATTCGTCTTCTTATTGTGGCTTTTTGCAAAGCTTAGACTCCTCCACATCTCAACTCCCCACTACATAGTACATATGTTTTATACTTACCTTTCCAAACGTGACATGAAATCCCTTTATCATCCCGTATACTTCTTGTTATTGTGGCTTCGTGCAAAGCTTAGACTTCTCCTCATCTCAATTCCCCAATAAATAGTACATATGTTTTATACTTACCTTTACAAACGTGACAAAAATTTCCTTTATCATCCCGTATTCTTCTTGTTATTGTGGCTTCTTGCAAAGCTTAGACTCCTCCACATCTTAACTCCCCACTAGATAGTAGATATGTTTTATACTTACCTCTCCAAACGTGTCATAAATTCCCTTTATCATTTCGTATTCTTCTTCTTATTGTGGCTTCTTGCAAAGCTTAGACTCCTCCACATCTCAACTCCACACTAGATAGTAGAAATGTTATATACTTACCTTTCCAAACGTGACATAAAATCCCTTTAACATCACGTATTCCTCTTATTATTGTGGCTCCTTGCAAAGCTTAGACTCCTCCACATCTCAACTCCCCACTAGATAGTAGATATGTTTTATACTTACCTTTCCAAACGTGACATAAATTCCCTTTATCATCCCGTATTCTTCCTTTTATTGTGGCTTTTTGCAAAGCTTAGACTCCTCCACATCTACACTCCCCACTAGATAGTAGATATGTTTTATACTTACCTTTTCAAACGTGATATAAATTCCCTTTATCATCCCGTATTCTTCTTGTTATTGTGGCTTCTTGCAATGCTTAGACTCTTCCACATCTCAATTCCGCACTAGATAGTAAATATGTTTTATACTTACCTTTCCAAACGTGACATAAATTCCCTTTGTCATCCCGTATTCTTCTTGATATTGTGGCTTCTTGCATAGGCTAGACTCCTCCATATCTCTACTCCCCACTACATAGTACATATGTTTTATACTTACCTTTCCAAACGTGACATAAAATCCCTTTATCATCTCGTATTCTTCTTGTTATTGTGGTTTCTTGAAAAGCTTAGACTCCTCCACATCTCAACTCCCCACTAGATAGTAGATATGTTTTATACTTACCTTTCCAAACGTGACATAAAATCCCTTTATCAAACCCGTATTGTTCTTGTTATTGTGGCTTCCTGCAAAGCTTAGACTTCTCCACATGTCAATTCCCCAATAAATAGTACATATGTTTTATACTTACCTTTATAAACGTGACATAAAATATCTTTATCATCCCGTATACTTCTTGTTATTGTGGCTTCGTGCAAAGCTTAGACTTCTCCTCATCTCAATTCCCCAATAAATAGTACATATGTTTTATACTTACCTTTCTAAACGTGACAAAAAGTTCCTTTATCATCCCGTATTCTTCTTGTTATTGTGGCTTCTTGCAAAGCTTAGACTCCTCCACATCTTAACTCCCCACTAGATAGTAGATATTTTTTATACTTACCTTTCCAAACGTGACATAAATTCCCTTTATCATCCCTAATTCGTCTTCTTATTGTGGCTTTTAGCAAAGCTTAGTCTCCTCCACATCTCAACTCCCCACTACATAGTACATATGTTTTATACTTACCTTTCCAAACGTGACATAAAATCCCTTTATCATCCTGTATACTTCTTGTTATTGTGGCTTCGTGCAAAGCTTAGACTTCTCCTCATCTCAATTCCCCAATAAATAGTACATATGTTTTATACTTACCTTTCCAAACGTGACATAAATTCCCTTTATCATCCCGTATTCTTCTTTTTATTGTGGCTTTTTGCAAAGCTTAGACTTATCCACATCTACACTCCCCACTAGATAGTAGATATGTTTTATACTTACCTTTTCAAACGTGATATAAAATCCCTTTATCATCCCATATTCTGCTTGTTATTGTAGCTTCTTGCAAAGCTTAGACTCCTCCACATCTCAACTCCCCACTAGATAGTAGATATGTTTTATACATACCTTTCCAAACGTGACATAAAATCCCTTTAACATCACGTATTCCTCTTATTATTGTGGCTCCTTGCAAAGCTTAGACTCCTCCACATCTCAACTCCCCACTATATAGTAGATATGTTTTATACTTACCTTTCCAAACGTGACATAAATTCCCTTTATCATCCCGTATTCTTCTTTTTATTGTGGCTTTTTGCAAAGCTTAGACTCCTCCACATCTACACTCCCCACTAGATAGTAGATATGTTTTATACTTACCTTTTCAAACGTGATATAAATTCCCTTTATCATCCCGTATTCTTCTTGTTATTGTGGCTTCTTGCAAAGCTTAGACTCCTCCACATCTCAACTCCCCACTAGATAGTAAATATGTTTTATACTTACCTTTCCAAACGTGACATAAAATCCCTTTATCATCCCGTATACTTCTTGTTATTGTGACTTCGTGCAAAGCTTAGAATTCTCCTCATCTCAATTCCCCAATAAATAGTACATATGTTTTCTACTTACCTTTCCAAACGTGACAAAAATTTCCTTTATCATCCCGTATTCTTCTTGTTATTGTGGCTTCTTGCAAAGCTTAGACTCCACCACATCTTAACTCCCCACTAGATAGTAGATATGTTTTATACTTACCTTTCCAAACGTGACATAAATTCCCTTTATCATCCCGTATTCTTCTCCCCTTTGTGGCTTTTTGCAAAGCTTAGACTCCTCCACATCTCAACTCCCCACTACATAGTACATATGTTTTATACTTACCTTTCCAAACGTGACATAAAATTCCTTTATCATCCCATATACTTCTTGTTATTGTGGCTTCGTGCAAAGCTTAGACTTCTCCTCATCTCAATTCCCCAATAAATAGTACATATGTTTTATACTTACCTTTCCAACGTGACAAAAATTTCCTTTATCATCCCGTATTGTTCTTGTTATTGTGGCTTCTTGCAAAGCTTAGACTCCTCCACATCTTAACTCCCCACTAGATAGTAGATATGTTTTATACTTACCTTTCCAAACGTGTCATAAATTCACTTTATCATTCCGTATTCTTCTTCTTATTGTGGCTTCTTGCAAAGCTTAGACTCCTCCACATCTCAACTCCCCACTAGATAGTACATATGTTTTATACTTACCTTTCCAAACGTGATATAAATTCCCTTTATCATCCCGTATTCTTCTTCTTATTGTGGCTTCTTGCAAAGCTTAGACTCCTCCACATCTCAACGCCCCACTAGATAGTAGAAATGTTATATACGTACCTTTCCAAACGTGATATAAATTGCCTTTATCATCCCGTATTCGTCTTGTTATTGTGGCTTTTTGCATAGTTTAGACTCCTCCACATCTCAACTCCCCACTAGATAGTACATATGTTTTATACTTACCTTTCCAAACGTGACATAAATTCCCTTTATCATCCCGTATTCTTCTTTTTATTGTGGCTTTTTGCAAAGCTTAGACTCCTCCACATCTACATTCCCCACTAGATAGTAGATATGTTTTATACTTACCTTTTCAAACGTGATATAAAATCCCTTTATCATCCCGTATTCTTCTTGTTATTGTGGCTTCTTGCATAGACTAGACTCCTCCATATCTCAACTCCCCACTACATAGTACATATGTTTTATACTTACCTTTCCAAACGTGACATAAAATCCTTATCATCTCGTATTCTTCTTGTTATTGTGGTTTCTTGAAAAGCTTAGACTCCTCCACATGTCAACTCCCCACTAGATAGTAGATATGTTTTATACTTACCTTTCCGAACGTGACATAAAATCCCTTTATCAAACACGTATTGTTCTTGTTATTGTGGCTTCCTGCAAAGCTTAGACTTCTCCACATCTCAATTCCCCAATAAATAGTACAAATGTTTTATACTTACCTTTCCAAACGTGACATAAAATCCCTTTATCATCCCGTATACTTCTTGTTATTGTGGCTTCGTGCAAAGCTTAGACTTCTCCTCATCTCAATTCCCCAATAAATAGTACATATGTTTTATACTTACCTTTCCAAACGTGACAAAAATTTCCTTTATCATCGCGTATTCTTCTTGTTATTGTGGCTTCTTGCAAAGCTTAGACCCCTCCACATCTTAACTCCCCACTAGATAGTAGATATTTTTTATACTTACCTTTCCAAACGTGACAAAAATTCCATTTATCATCCCGTATTCGTCTTCTTATTGTGGCTTTTTGCAAAGCTTAGACTCCTCCACATCTCAACTCCCCACTACTTAGTACATATGTTTTATACTTACCTTTCCAAACGTGACATGAAATCCCTTTATCATCCCGTATACTTCTTGTTATTGTGGCTTCGTGCAAAGCTTAGACTTCTCCTCATCTCAATTCCCCAATAAATAGTACATATGTTTTATACTTACCTTTACAAACGTGACAAAAATTTCCTTTATCATCCCGTATTCTTCTTGTTATTGTGGCTTCTTGCAAAGCTTAGACTCCTCCACATCTTAACTCCCCACTAGATAGTAGATATGTTTTATACTTACCTTTCCAAACGTGTCATAAATTCCCTTTATCATTCCGTATTCTTCTTCTTATTGTGGCTTCTTGCAAAGCTTAGACTCCTCCACATCTCAACTCCACACTAGATAGTAGAAATGTTATATACTTACCTTTTCAAACGTGACATAAAATCCCTTTAACATCACGTATTCGTCTTATTATTGTGGCTCCTTGCAAAGCTTAGACTCCTCCACATCTCAACTCCCCACTAGATAGTAGATATGTTTTATACTTACTATTCCAAACGTGACATAAATTCCCTTTATCATCCCGTATTCTTCCTTTTATTGTGGCTTTTTGCAAAGCTTAGACTCCTCCACATCTACACTCCCCACTAGATAGTAGATATGTTTTATACTTACCTTTTCAAACGTGATATAAATTCCCTTTATCATCCCGTATTCTTCTTGTTATTGTGGCTTCTTGCAATGCTTAGACTCTTCCACATCTCAATTCCGCACTAGATAGTAAATATGTTTTATACTTACCTTTCCAAACGTGACATAAATTCCCTTTGTCATCCCGTATTCTTCTTGATATTGTGGCTTCTTGCATAGGCTAGACTCCTCCATATCTCTACTCCCCACTACATAGTACATATGTTTTATACTTACCTTTCCAAACGTGACATAAAATCCCTTTATCATCTCGTATTCTTCTTGTTATTGTGGTTTCTTGAAAAGCTTAGACTCCTCCACATCTCAACTCCCCACTAGATAGTAGATATGTTTTATACTTACCTTTCCAAACGTGACATAAAATCCCTTTATCAAACCCGTATTGTTCTTGTTATTGTGGCTTCCTGCAAAGCTTAGACTTCTCCACATGTCAATTCCCCAATAAATAGTACACATGTTTTATACTTACCTTTATAAACGTGACATAAAATCCCTTTATCATCCCGTATACTTCTTGTTATTGTGGCTTCGTGCAAAGCTTAGACTTCGCCTCATCTCAATTCCCCAATAAATAGTACATATGTTTTATACTTACCTTTCTAAACGTGACAAAAAGTTCCTTTATCATCCCGTATTCTTCTTGTTATTGTGGCTTCTTGCAAAGCTTAGACTCCTCCACATCTTAACTCCCCACTAGATAGTAGATATGTTTTATACTTACCTTTTCAAACGTGATATAAAATCCCTTTATCATCCCATATTCTGCTTGTTATTGTAGCTTCTTGCAAAGCTTAGACTCCTCCACATCTCAACTCCCCACTAGATAGTAGATATGTTTTATACATACCTTTCCAAACGTGACATAAAATCCCTTTAACATCACGTATTCCTCTTATTATTGTGGCTCCTTGCAAAGCTTAGACTCCTCCACATCTCAACTCCCCACTATATAGTAGATATGTTTTATACTTACCTTTCCAAACGTGACATAAATTCCCTTTATCATCCCGTATTCTTCTTTTTATTGTGGCTTTTTGCAAAGCTTAGACTCCTCCACATCTACACTCCCCACTAGATAGTAGATATGTTTTATACTTACCTTTTCAAACGTGATATAAATTCCCTTTATCATCCCGTATTCTTCTTGTTATTGTGGCTTCTTGCAAAGCTTAGACTCCTCCACATCTCAACTCCCCACTAGATAGTAAATATGTTTTATACTTACCTTTCCAAACGTGACATAAAATCCCTTTATCATCCCGTATACTTCTTGTTATTGTGACTTCGTGCAAAGCTTAGAATTCTCCTCATCTCAATTCCCCAATAAATAGTACATATGTTTTCTACTTACCTTTCCAAACGTGACAAAAATTTCCTTTATCATCCCGTATTCTTCTTGTTATTGTGGCTTCTTGCAAAGCTTAGACTCCACCACATCTTAACTCCCCACTAGATAGTAGATATGTTTTATACTTACCTTTCCAAACGTGACATAAATTCCCTTTATCATCCCGTATTCTTCTCCTTATTGTGGCTTTTTGCAAAGCTTAGACTCCTCCACATCTCAACTCCCCACTACATAGTACATATGTTTTATACTTACCTTTCCAAACGTGACCTAAAATCCCTTTATCATCCCATATACTTCTTGTTATTGTGGCTTCGTGCAAAGCTTAGACTTCTCCTCATCTCAATTCCCCAATAAATAGTACATATGTTTTATACTTACCTTTCCAACGTGACAAAAATTTCCTTTATCATCCCGTATTGTTCTTGTTATTGTGGCTTCTTGCAAAGCTTAGACTCCTCCACATCTTAACTCCCCACTAGATAGTAGATATGTTTTATACTTACCTTTCCAAACGTGTCATAAATTCACTTTATCATTCCGTATTCTTCTTCTTATTGTGGCTTCTTGCAAAGCTTAGACTCCTCCACATCTCAACTCCCCACTAGATAGTACATATGTTTTATACTTACCTTTCCAAACGTGATATAAATTCCCTTTATCATCCCGTATTCTTCTTCTTATTGTGGCTTCTTGCAAAGCTTAGACTCCTCCACATCTCAACGCCCCACTAGATAGTAGAAATGTTATATACGTACCTTTCCAAACGTGATATAAATTGCCTTTATCATCCCGTATTCGTCTTGTTATTGTGGCTTTTTGCATAGTTTAGACTCCTCCACATCTCAACTCCCCACTAGATAGTACATATGTTTTATACTTACCTTTCCAAACGTGACATAAATTCCCTTTATCATCCCGTATTCTTCTTTTTATTGTGGCTTTTTGCAAAGCTTAGACTCCTCCACATCTACATTCCCCACTAGATAGTAGATATGTTTTATACTTACCTTTTCAAACGTGATATAAAATCCCTTTATCATCCCATATTCTGCTTGTTATTGTAGCTTCTTGCAAAGCTTAGACTCCTCCACATCTCAACTCCCCACTAGATAGTAAATATGTTTTATGTTTACCTTTCCAAACGTGACATAAATTCCCTTTATCATCCCGTATTCTTCTTGTTATTGTGGCTTCTTGCATAGACTAGACTCCTCCATATCTCAACTCCCCACTACATAGTACATATGTTTTATACTTACCTTTCCAAACGTGACATAAAATCCCTTTATCATCTCGTATTCTTCTTGTTATTGTGGTTTCTTGAAAAGCTTAGACTCCTCCACATGTCAACTCCCCACTAGATAGTAGATATGTTTTATACTTACCTTTCCGAACGTGACATAAAATCCCTTTATCAAACACGTATACTTCTTGTTATTGTGGCTTCGTGCAAAGCTTAGACTTCTCCTCATCTCAATTCCCCAATAAATAGTACATATGTTTTCTACTTACCTTTCCAAACGTGACAAAAATTTCCTTTATCATCCCGTATTCTTCTTGTTATTGTGGCTTCTTGCAAAGCTTAGACTCCACCACATCTTAACTCCCCACTAGATAGTAGATATGTTTTATACTTACCTTTCCAAACGTGACATAAATTCCCTTTATCATCCCGTATTCTTCACCTTATTGTGGCTTTTTGCAAAGCTTAGACTCCTCCACATCTTAACTCCCCACTAGATAGTAGATATGTTTTATACTTACCTTTCCAAACGTGACATAAATTCCCTTTATCATCCCGTATTCGTCTTCTTATTGTGGCTTTTTGCAAAGCTTAGACTCCTGCACATCGCAACTCCCCACTAGATAGTAGTAATGTTATATACTTACCTTTCCAAACGTGATATAAATTCCCTTTATCATCCCGTATTCGTCTTGTTATTGTGGCTTCTTGCAAAGGTTAGACTCCTCCACATCTCAACTCCCCACTAGATAGTACATATGTTTTATACTTACCTTTCCAAACGTGACAAAAATATCCTTTATCATCACGTATTCTTCTTGTTATTGTGGCTTCTTGCAAAGCTTAGACTCCTCCACATCTTAACTCCCCACTAGATAGTAGATATGTTTTATACTTACCTTTCCAAACGTGTCATAAATTCCCTTTATCATTCCGTATTCTTCTTCTTATTGTGGCTTCTTGCAAAGCTTAGACTCCTCCACATCTCAACTCCCCACTAGATAGTAGAAATGTTATATACTTACCTCTCCAAACGTGATATAAATTCCCTTTATCATCCCGTATTCGTCTTGTTATTGTGGCTTCTTGCAAAGCTTAGACTCCTCCACATCTCAACTCCCCACTAGATAGTACATATGTTTTATACTTACCTTTCCAAACGTGATATAAATTCCCTTTATCATACCGTATTCTTCTTTTTATTGTGGCTTTTTGCAAAGCTTAGACTCCTCCACATCTACACTCCCCACTAGATAGTAGATATGTTTTATACTTACCTTTTCAAACGTGATATAAATTCCCTTTATCATCCCGTATTCTTCTTGTTATTGTGGCTTCTTGCAAAGCTTAAACTCCTCCACATCTCAACTCCGCACTAGATAGTAAATATGTTTTATACTTACCTTTCCAAACGTGACATAAATTCCCTTTGTCATCCCGTATTCTTCTTGTTATTGTGGCTTCTTGCATAGGCTAGACTCCTCCATATCTCAACTCCCCACTACATAGTACATATGTTTTATACTTACCTTTAAAAACGTGACATAAAATCCCTTTATCATCTCGTATTCGTCTTGTTATTGTGGTTTCTTGAAAAGCTTAGACTCCTCCACATCTCAACTCCCCACTAGATAGTAGATATTTTTTATACTTACCTTTCCAAACGTGACATAAATTCCCTTTATCATCCCGTATTCGTCTTCTTATTGTGGCTTTTTGCAAAGCTTAGACTCCTCCACATCTGAACTCCCCACTACATAGTACATATGTTTTATACTTACCTTTCCAAACGTGACATAAAATCCCTTTATCATCCCGTATACTTCTTGTTATTGTGGCTTCGTGCAAAGCTTAGACTTCTCCTCATCTCAATTCCGTAATAAATAGTACATATGTTTTATACTTACCTTTCCAAACGTGACAAAAATGTCCTTTATCATCCCGTATTCTTCTTGTTATTGTGGCTTCTTGCAAAGCTTAGACCCCTCCACATCTTAACTCCCCACTAGATAGTAGATATTTTTTATACTTACCTTTCCAAACGTGACATAAATTCCCTTTATCATCCCGTATTCGTCTTCTTATTGTGGCTTTTTGCAAAGCTTAGACTCCTCCACATCTCAACTCCCCACTACATAGTACATATGTTTTATACTTACCTTTCCAAACGTGACATGAAATCCCTTTATCATCCCGTATACTTCTTGTTATTGTGGCTTCGTGCAAAGCTTAGACTTCTCCTCATCTCAATTCCCCAATAAATAGTACATATGTTTTATACATACCTTTCCAAACGTGACATAAAATCCCTTTAACATCACGTATTCCTCTTATTATTGTGGCTCCTTGCAAAGCTTAGACGCCTCCACATCTCAACTCCCCACTAGATAGTAGATATGTTTTATACTTACCTTTCCAAACGTGACATAAATTCCCTTTATCATCCCGTATTCTTCTTCTTATTGTGGCTTCTTGCAAAGCTTAGACTCCTCCACATCTCAACTCCACACTAGATAGTAGAAATGTTATATACTTACCTTTCCAAACGTGACATAAAATCCCTTTAACATCACGTATTCCTCTTATTATTGTGGCTCCTTGCAAAGCTTAGACTCCTCCACATCTCAACTCCCCACTAGATAGTAGATATGTTTATACTTACCTTTCCAAACGTGACATAAATTCCCTTTATCATCCCGTATTCTTCCTTTTATTGTGGCTTTTTGCAAAGCTTAGACTCCTCCACATCTATACTCCCCACTAGATAGTAGATATGTTTTATACTTACCTTTTCAAACGTGATATAAATTCCCTTTATCATCCCGTATTCTTCTTGTTATTGTGGCTTCTTGCAAAGCTTAGACTCCTCCACATCTCAACTCCGCACTAGATAGTAAATATGTTTTATACTTACCTTTCCAAACGTGACATAAATTCCCTTTGTCATCCCGTATTCTTCTTGATATTGTGGCTTCTTGCATAGGCTAGACTCCTCCATATCTCAACACCCCACTACATAGTACATGTGTTTTATACTTACCTTTCCAAACGTGACATAATATCCCTTCATCATCTCGTATTCTTCTTGTTATTGTGGTTTCTTGAAAAGCTTAGACTCCTCCACATCTCAACGCCCCACTAGATAGTAGATATGTTTTATACTTACCTTTCCAAATGTGACATAAAATCCCTTTATCAAACCCGTATTGTTCTTGTTATTGTGGCTTCCTGCAAAGCTTAGACTTCTCCACATGTCAATTCCCCAATAAATAGTACATATGTTTTATACTTACCTTTATAAACGTGACATAAAATCCCTTTATCATCCCGTATACTTCTTGTTATTGTGGCTTCGTGCAAAGCTTAGACTTCTCCTCATCTCAATTCCCCAATAAATAGTACATATGTTTTATACTTACCTTTCTAAACGTGACAAAAAGTTCCTTTATCATCCCGTATTCTTCTTGTTATTGTGGCTTCTTGCAAAGCTTAGACTCCTCCACATCTTAACTCCCCACTAGATAGTAGATATTTTTTATACTTACCTTTCCAAACGTGACATAAATTCCCTTTATCATCCCTAATTCGTCTTCTTTTTGTGGCTTTTTGCAAAGCTTAGACTCCTCCACATCTCAACTCCCCACTACATAGTACATATGTTTTATACTTACCTTTCCAAACGTGACATAAAATCCCTTTATCATCCTGTATACTTCTTGTTATTGTGGCTTCGTGCAAAGCTTAGACTTCTCCTCATCTCAATTCCCCAATAAATAGTACATATGTTTTATACTTACCTTTCCAAACGTGACATAAATTCCCTTTATCATCCCGTATTCTTCTTTTTATTGTGGCTTTTTGCAAAGCTTAGACTCCTCCACATCTTAACTCCCCACTAGATAGTAGATATGTTTTATACTTACCTTTCCAAACGTGTCATAAGTTCCCTTTATCATTCCGTATTCTTCTTCTTATTGTGGCTTCTTGCAAAGCTTAGACTCCTCCACATCTCAACTCCACACTAGATAGTAGAAATGTTATATACTTACCTTTCCAAACGTGACATAAAATCCCTTTAACATCACGTATTCCTCTTATTATTGTGGCTCCTTGCAAAGCTTAGACTCCTCCACATCTCAACTCCCCACTAGATAGTATATATGTTTTATACTTACCTTTCCAAACGTGACATAAATTCCCTTTATCATCCCGTATTGTTCTTTTTATTGTGGCTTTTTGCAAAGCTTAGACTCCTCCACATCTACACTCCCCACTAGATAGTAGATATGTTTTATACTTACCTTTTCAAACGTGATATAAATTCCCTTTATCATCCCGTATTCTTCTTGTTATTGTGGCTTCTTGCAAAGCTTAGACTCCTCCACATCTCAACTCCCCACTAGATAGTAAATATGTTTTATACTTACCTTTCCAAACGTGACATAAATTCCCTTTATCATCCCGTATTCTTCTTGATATTGTGGCTTCTTGCATAGGCTAGACTCCTCCATATCTCAACTCCCCACTACATAGTACATATGTTTTATACTTACCTTTCCAAACGTGACATAAAATCCCTTTATCATCTCGTATTCTTCTTGTTATTGTGGTTTCTTGAAAAGCTTAGACTCCTCCACATCTCAACTCCCCACTAGATAGTAGATATGTTTTATACTTACCTTTCCAAACGTGACATAAAATCCCTTTATCAAACCCGTATTGTTCTTGTTATTGTGGCTTCCTGCAAAGCTTAGACTTCTCCACATGTCAATTCCCCATTAAATAGTACATATGTTTTATACTTACCTTTATAAACGTGACATAAAATCCCTTTATCATCCCGTATACTTCTTGTTATTGTGGCTTCGTGCAAAGCTTAGACTTCTCCTCATCTCAATTCCCCAATAAATAGTACATATGTTTTATACTTACCTTTCCAAACGTGACATAAATTCCCTTTATCATCCCGTATTGTTCTTTTTATTGTGGCTTTTTGCAAAGCTTAGACTCCTCCACATCTACACTCCCCACTAGATAGTAGATATGTTTTATACTTACCTTTTCAAACGTGATATAAATTCCCTTTATCATCCCGTATTCTTCTTGTTATTGTGGCTTCTTGCAAAGCTTAGACTCCTCCACATCTCAACTCCCCACTAGATAGTAAATATGTTTTATACTTACCTTTCCAAACGTGACATAAATTCCCTTTATCATCCCGTATTCTTCTTGATATTGTGGCTTCATGCATAGGCTAGACTCCTCCACATCTCAACTCCACACTAGATAGTAGAAATGTTATATACTTACCTTTCCAAACGTGACATAAAATCCCTTTAACATCACGTATTCCTCTTATTATTGTGGCTCCTTGCAAAGCTTAGACTCCTCCACATCTCAACTCCCCACTAGATAGTATATATGTTTTATACTTACCTTTCCAAACGTGACATAAATTCCCTTTATCATCCCGTATTGTTCTTTTTATTGTGGCTTTTTGCAAAGCTTAGACTCCTCCACATCTACACTCCCCACTAGATAGTAGATATGTTTTATACTTACCTTTTCAAACGTGATATAAATTCCCTTTATCATCCCGTATTCTTCTTGTTATTGTGGCTTCTTGCAAAGCTTAGACTCCTCCATATCTCAACTCCCCACTAGATAGTAAATATGTTTTATACTTACCTTTCCAAACGTGACATAAATTCCCTTTATCATCCCGTATTCTTCTTGATATTGTGGCTTCTTGCATAGGCTAGACTCCTCCATATCTCAACTCCCCACTACATAGTACATATGTTTTATACTTACCTTTCCAAACGTGACATAAAATCCCTTTATCATCTCGTATTCTTCTTGTTATTGTGGTTTCTTGAAAAGCTTAGACTCCTCCACATCTCAACTCCTCACTAGATAGTAGAAATGTTATATACTTACCTTTCCAAACGTGATATAAATTCCCTTTATCATCCCGTATTCTTCTTGTTATTGTGGCTTCTTGCAAAGCTTAGACTCCTCCACATCTCAACTCCCCACTAGATAGTACATAAGTTTTATACTTACCTTTCCAAACGTGACATAAATTCCCTTTATCATCCCGTATTCTTTTTTTTATTGTGGCTTTTTGCAAAGCTTAGACTCCTCCACATCTACACTCCCCACTAGATAGTAGATATGTTTTATACTTACCTTTTCAAACGTGATATAAAATTCCTTTATCATCCCATATTCTGCTTGTTATTGTAGCTTTTTGCAAAGCTTAGAATCCTCCACATCTCATCTCCCCACTAGATAGTAGATATGTTTTATACATACCTTTCCAAACGTGATATAAAATCCCATTAACATCACGTATTCCTCTTATTATTGTGGCTCCTTGCAAAGCTTAGACTCCTCCACATCTCAACTCCCCACTAGATAGTAGATATGTTTTATACTTACCTTTCCAAACGTGACATAAATTCCCTTTATCATCCCGTATTCTTCTTTTTATTGTGGCTTTTTGCAAAGCTTAGACTCCTCCACATCTACACTCCCCACTAGATAGTAGATATGTTTTATACTTACCTTTTCAAACGTGATATAAATTCCCTTTATCATCCCGTATTCTTCTTGTTATTGTGGCTTCTTGCAAAGCTTAGACTCCTCCACATCTCAACTCCCCACTAGATAGTAAATATGTTTTATACTTACCTTTCCAAACGTGACATAAAATCCCTTTATCATATCGTATTCTTCTTGTTATTGTGGTTTCTTGAAAAGCTTAGACTCCTCCACATCTCAACTCCCCACTAGATAGTAGATATGTTTTATACTTACCTTTCCAAACGTGACATAAAATCCCTTTATCAAACCCGTATTGTTCTTGTTATTGTGGCTTCCTGCAAAGCTTAGACTTCTCCACATCTTAATTCCCCAATAAATAGTACATATGTTTTATACTTACCTTTCCAAACGTGACATAACATCCCTTTATCATCCCGTATACTTCTTGTTATTGTGGCTTCGTGCAAAGCTTAGACTTCTTCTCATCTCAATTCCCCAATAAATAGTACATATGTTTTATACTTACCTTTCCAAACGTGACAAAAATTTCCTTTATCATCCCGTATTGTTCTTGTTATAGTGGCTTCTTGCAAAGCTTAGACTCCTCCACATCTTAACTCCCCACTAGATAGTAGATATTGTTTATACTAACCTTTCCAAACGTGACATAAATTCCCTTTATCATCCCGTATTCGTCTTCTTATTGTGGCTTTTTGCAACGCTTAGACTCCTCCACATCTCAACTCCCCACTACATAGTACATATGTTTTATACTTACCTTTCCAAACGTGACATAAAATCCCTTTATCATCCCGTATACCTCTTGTTATTGTGGCTTCGTGCAAAGCTTAGACTTCTCCTCATCTCAATTCCCCAATAAATAGTACATATGTTTTATACTTACCTTTCCAAACGTGACAAAAATTTCCTTTATCATCTCGTATTCTTCTTGTTATTGTGGCTTCTTGCAAAGCTTAGACTCCTCCACATCTTAACTCCCCACTAGATAGTAGATATGTTTTATACTTACCCTTCCAAACGTGTCATAAATTCCCTTTATCATTCCGTATTCTTCTTCTTATTGTGGCTTCGTGCAAAGCTTAGACTTCTTCTCATCTCAATTCCCCAATAAATAGTACATATGTTTTATACTTACCTTTCCAAACGTGACAAAAATTTCCTTTATCATCCCGTATTGTTCTTGTTATAGTGGCTTCTTGCAAAGCTTAGACTCCTCCACATCTTAACTCCCCACTAGATAGTAGATATTGTTTATACTAACCTTTCCAAACGTGACATAAATTCCCTTTATCATCCCGTATTCGTCTTCTTATTGTGGCTTTTTGCAACGCTTAGACTCCTCCACATCTCAACTCCCCACTACATAGTACATATGTTTTATACTTACCTTTCCAAACGTGACATAAAATCCCTTTATCATCCCGTATACCTCTTGTTATTGTGGCTTCGTGCAAAGCTTAGACTTCTCCTCATCTCAATTCCCCAATAAATAGTACATATGTTTTATACTTACCTTTCCAAACGTGACAAAAATTTCCTTTATCATCTCGTATTCTTCTTGTTATTGTGGCTTCTTGCAAAGCTTAGACTCCTCCACATCTTAACTCCCCACTAGATAGTAGAAATTTTATATACTTACCTTTCCAAACGTGATATAAATTCCCTTTATCATCCCGTATTCGTCTTGTTATTGTGGCTTCTTGCAAAGCTTAGACTCCTCCACATCTCAACTCCCCACTAGATAGTACATATGTTTTATACTTTCCTTTCCAAACGTCACATAAATTCCCTTTATCATCCCGTATTCTTCTTTTTATTGTGGCTTTTTGCAAAGCTTAGACTCCTCCACATCTCAACTCCCCACTAGATAGTAGATATGTTTTATACATACCTTTCCAAACGTGACATAAAATCCCTCTAACATCACGTATTCCTCTTATTATTGTGGCTCCTTGCAAAGCTTAGACTCCTCCACATCTCAACTCCCCACTAGATAGTAGATATGTTTTATACTTACCTTTCCAAACGTGACATAAATTCCCTTTATCATCCCGTATTCTTCTTTTTATTGTGGCTTTTTGCAAAGCTTAGACTCCTCCACATCTACACTCCCCACTAGATAGTAGATATGTTTTATACTTACCTTTTAAAACGTGATATAAATTCCCTTTATCATCCCGTATTCTTCTTGTTATTGTGGCTTCTTGCAAAGCTTAGACTCCTCCACATCTCAACTCCCCACTAGATAGTAAATATGTTTTATACTTACCTTTCCAAACGTGACATAAATTCCCTTTATCATAACGTATTCTTCTTGTTATTGTGGCTTCTTGCATAGGCTAGACTCCTCCATATCTCAACTCCCCACTACATAGTGCATATGTTTTATACTTACCTTTCCAAACGTGACATAAAATCCCTTTATCATCTCGTATTCTTCTTGTTATTGTGGTTTCTTGAAAAGCTTAGACTCCTCCACATCTCAACTCCCCACTAGATAGTAGATATGTTTTATACTTACCTTTCCAAACGTGACATAAAATCCCTTTATCAAACCCGTATTGTTCTTGTTATTGTGGCTTCCTGCAAAGCTTAGACTTCTCCACATCTCAATTCCCCAATAAATAGTACATATGTTTTATACTTACCTTTCCAAACGTGACATAAAATCCCTTTATCATCCCGTATTCGTCTTCTTATTGTGGCTTTTTGCAAAGCTTAGACTCCTCCACATCTCAACTCCCCACTACATAGTACATATGTTTTATACTTACCTTTCCAAACGTGACATAAAATCCCTTTATCATCCCGTATACTTCTTGTTATTGTGGCTTCGTGCAAAGTTTAGACTTCTCCTCATCTCAATTCCCCAATAAATAGTACATATGTTTTATACTTACCTTTCCAAACGTGACAAAAATTTCCTTTATCATACCGTACTCTTCTTCTTATTGTGGCTTCTTGCAAAGCTTAGACTCCTCCACATCTCAACTCCCCACTAGATAGTAGAAATGTTATATACTTACCTTTCCAAACGTGATATAAATTCCCTTTATCATCCCGTATTCGTCTTGTTATTGTGGCTTCTTGCAAAGCTTAGACTCCTCCACATCTCAACTCCCCACTAGATAGTACATATGTTTTATACTTACAATTTCAAACGTGACATAAATTCCCTTAATCATCCCGTATTCTTCTTGTTATTGTGGCCTCTTGCAAAGCTTAGAATCCTCCACATCTCAACTCCCCACTAGATAGTACATATGTTTTATACTTACCTTATAAATGTGATATAAAATCCCTTTATCATCCCATATTCTGCTTGTTATTGTAGCTTCTTGCAAAGCTTAGACTCCTCCACATCTCAACTCCCCACTAGATAGTAGATATGTTTTATACATACCTTTCCAAACGTGACATAAAATCCCTTTAACATCACGTATTCCTCTTATTATTGTGGCTCCTTGCAAAGCTTAGACTCCTCCACATCTCAACTAACCACTAGATAGTAGATATGTTTTATACTTACCTTTCCAAACGTGACATAAATTCCCTTTATCATCCCGTATTCTTCTTTTTTTTGTGGCTTCTTGCAAAGCTTAGACTCCTCCACATCTCAACTCCCCACTAGATAGTAGATATGTTTTATACTTACCTTTCCAAACGTGACATAAATTCCCTTTATCATCCCGTATTCTTCTTTTTATTGTGGCTTTTTGCAAAGCTTAGACTCCTCCACATCTACACTCCCCACTAGATAGTAAATATGTTTTATACTTACCTTTTCAAACGTGATATAAATTCCCTTTATCATCCCGTATTCTTCTTGTTATTGTGGCTTCTTGCAAAGCTTAGACTACTCCACATCTCAACTCCCCACTAGATAGTAAATATGTTTTATACTTACCTTTCCAAACGTGACATAAATTCCCTTTATCATCCCGTATTCTTCTTGTTATTGTGGCTTCTTGCATAGGCTAGACTCTTCCATATCTCAACTCCCCACTAAATAGTACATATGTTTTATACTTACCTTTCCAAACGTGACATAAAATCCCTTTATCATCTCGTATTCTTCTTTTTATTGTGGCTTCTTGAAAAGCTTAGACTCCTCCACATCTCAACTCCCCACTAGATAGTAGATATGTTTTATACTTACCTTTCCAAACGTGACATAAAATCCCTTTAACAAACCCGTATTGTTCTTGTTATTGTGGCTTCCTGCAAAGCTTAGACTTCTCCTCATCTCAATTCCCCAATAAATAGTACATATGTTTTATACTTACCTTTCCAAACGTGACAAAAATTTCCTTTATCATCCCGTATTCTTCTTGTTATTGTGGCTTCTTGCAAAGCTTAGACTCCTCCACATCTCAACTCCCCACTAGATAGTAGATATGTTTTATACTTACCTTTCCAAACGTGACATAAAATCCCTTTATCATCCCGTATACTTCTTGTTATTGTGGTTTCGTGCAAAGTTTAGACTTTTCCTCATCTCAATTCCCCAATAAATAGTACATTTGTTTTATACTTACCTTTCCAAACGTGACAAAAATTTCCTTTATCATCCCGTATTCTTCTTGTTATTGTGGCTTCTTGCAAAGCTTAGACTCCTCCACATCTTAACTCCCCACTAGATAGTAGATATGTTATATACTTACCTTTCCAAACGTGATAAAAATTCCCTTTATCATCCCGTATTCGTCTTCTTATTGTGGCTTTTTGCAAAGCTTAGACTCCTCCACATCTCAACTCCCCACACATAGTACATATGTTTTATACTTACCTTTCCAAACGTGACATAAAATCCCTTTATCATCCCGTATACTTCTTGTCATTGTGGCTTCGTGCAAAGTTTAGACTTCTCCTCATCTCAATTCCCCAATAAATAGTACATATGTTTTATACTTACCTTTCCAAACGTGACAAAAATTTCCTTTATCATACCGTACTCTTCTTCTTATTGTGGCTTCTTGCAAAGCTTAGACTCCTCCACATCTCAACTCCCCACTAGATAGTAGAAATGTTATATACTTACCTTTCCAAACGTGATATAAATTCCCTTTATCATCCCGTATTCGTCTTGTTATTGTGGCTTCTTGCAAAGCTTAGACTCCTCCACATCTCAACTCCCCACTAGATAGTACATATGTTTTATACTTACCATTCCAAACGTGACATAAATTCCCTTAATCATCCCGTATTCTTCTTGTTATTGTGGCCTCTTGCAAAGCTTAGAATCCTCCACATCTCAACTCCCCACTAGATAGTACATATGTTTTATACTTACCTTATAAATGTGATATAAAATCCCTTTATCATCCCATATTCTGCTTGTTATTGTAGCTTCTTGCAAAGCTTAGACTCCTCCACATCTCAACTCCCCACCAGATAGTAGATATGTTTTATACATACCTTTCCAAACGTGACATAAAATCCCTTTAACATCACGTATTCCTCTTATTATTGTGGCTCCTTGCAAAGCTTAGACTCCTCCACATCTCAACTCCCCACTAGATAGTAGATATGTTTTATACTTACCTTTCCAAACGTGACATAAATTCCCTTTATCATCCCGTATTCTTCTTTTTTTTGTGGCTTCTTGCAAAGCTTAGACTCCTCCACATCTCAACTCCCCACTAGATAGTAGATATGTTTTATACTTACCTTTCCAAACGTGACATAAATTCCCTTTATCATCCCGTATTCTTCTTTTTATTGTGGCTTTTTGCAAAGCTTAGACTCCTCCACATCTACACTCCCCACTAGATAGTAAATATGTTTTATACTTACCTTTTCAAACGTGATATAAATTCCCTTTATCATCCCGTATTCTTCTTGTTATTGTGGCTTCTTGCAAAGCTTAGACTACTCCACATCTCAACTCCCCACTAGATAGTAAATATGTTTTATACTTACCTTTCCAAACGTGACATAAATTCCCTTTATCATCCCGTATTCTTCTTGTTATTGTGGCTTCTTGCATAGGCTAGACTCTTCCATATCTCAACTCCCCACTACATAGTACATATGTTTTATACTTACCTTTCCAAACGTGACATAAAATCCCTTTATCATCTCGTATTCTTCTTTTGATTGTGGCTTCTTGAAAAGCTTAGACTCCTCCACATCTCAACTCCCCACTAGATAGTAGATATGTTTTATACTTACCTTTCCAAACGTGACATAAAATCCCTTTATCAAACCCGTATTGTTCTTGTTATTGTGGCTTCCTGCAAAGCTTAGACTTCTCCTCATCTCAATTCCCCAATAAATAGTACATATGTTTTATACTTACCTTTCCAAACGTGACAAAAATTTCCTTTATCATCCCGTATTCTTCTTGTTATTGTGGCTTCTTGCAAAGCTTAGACTCCTCCACATCTCAACTCCCCACTAGATAGTAGATATGTTTTATACTTACCTTTCCAAACGTGACATAAAATCCCTTTATCATCCCGTATACTTCTTGTTATTGTGGTTTCGTGCAAAGCTTAGACTTCTCCTCATCTCAATTCCCCAATAAATAGTACATTTGTTTTATACTTACCTTTCCAAACGTGACAAAAATTTCCTTTATCATCCCGTATTCTTCTTGTTATTGTGGCTTCTTGCAAAGCTTAGACTCCTCCACATCTTAACTCCCCACTAGATAGTAGATATGTTATATACTTACCTTTCCAAACGTGATAAAAATTCCCTTTATCATCCCGTATTCGTCTTGTTATTGTGGCTTCTTGCAAAGCTTAGACTCCTCCACATCTCAACTCCCCACTAGATAGTACATATGTTTTATACTTACCATTCCAAACGTGACATAAATTCCCTTAATCATCCCGTATTCTTCTTGTTATTGTGGCTTCTTGCAAAGCTTAGAATCCTCCACACCTCAACTCCCCACTAGATAGTACAAATGTTTTATACTTACCTTTGAAACGTGATATAAAATCCCTTTATCATCCCATATTCTGCTTGTTATTGTAGCTTCTTGCAAAGCTTAGACTCCTCCACATCTCAACTCCCCACTAGATAGTAGATATGTTTTATACATACCTTTCCAAACGTGACATAAAATCCCTTTAACATCACGTATTCCTCTTATTATTGTGGCTCCTTGCAAAGCTTAGACGCCTCCACATCTCAACTCCCCACTAGATAGTAGATATGTTTTATACTTACCTTTCCAAACGTGACATAAATTCCCTTTATCATCCCGTATTCTTCTTGTTATTGTGGCTTCTTGCAAAGCTTAGACTCCTCCACATCGTCATTCTCCACTAGAGAGTAGATATATTTTATACTGACCTTTCCAAGTGTGTTACAAATATTTGTACCTTCGCATCAATATGTTACCTATTATAGCGATATTTATTCCCTTTATCATCCCGTATTCTTCTTGTTATTGTGGCTTTTTGCAATGCTTAGATTTCTCTATATATCAACTCCCCACTAGACAGTAGATATGTTTGTTACTGACCTTTCCAAGTGTGCTACAAATATTTGTACTTGGGCATCAATATGTTATCTATTATAGCCACATTTATTCCCTTTATCATCCCGTATTCTTCTTGTTATTGTGGCTTGTTGCAATGCTTAGACTCCTTTATATATCAACTCCCCACTAGATAGTAGATATGTTTGTTACTGACCTTTCCAAGTGTGTTACAAATATTTGTACCTTTGCATCAATATGTTATCTATTATTAGGATATTTATTCCGTTTATCATCCCGTATTCTTCTTGTTATTGTGGCTTGTTGCAATGCTTAGATTCCTCTATATATCAACTCCCCACTAGACAGTAGATATGTTTGTTACTGACCTTTCCAAGTGTGCTACAAATATTTGTACTTGGGCATCAATATGTTATCTATTATAGCCACATTTATTCCCTTTATCATCCCGTATTCTTCTTGTTATTGTGGCCTGATGCAATGCTTAGACTTCTCTATATATCAACTCCCCACTAGATAGTAGATATGTTTGTTACTGTCCTATCCATGTGTGCTTCAAATATTTGTACTTGGGCATCAATATGTTACCTATTAGAGCCACATTTATTCCCTTTATCATCCCGTATTCTCCTTGTTATTGTGGCTTGTTGCAATGCTTAGCTTCCTCTATATATCAACTCCCCACTAGATAGTAGATATGTTTGTTACTGACCTTTCCAAGCGTGCTATAAGTATTTTTACTTGGGCATCAATGTGTTACCTTTTATAGCCACATTTATTCCATTTATCATCCCGCATTCTTCTGGTTATTGTGGCTTGTTGCAATGCTTTGACTCCTCTATATATCAATTCCCCACTAGATAGTAGATATGTTTTATACTGACTTTTCTAAGTGTGCTACAAATATTTGTACTTGGGCATCAATATGTTTACTTTTATAGCCACATTTATTCCATTTATCATCCCGTATTCTTCTTGTTATTGTGGCTTGTTGCAATGCTTAGACTCCTCTATATATGAATTCCCCACCAGATAGTAGATATGTTTTATACTGACCTTTCCAAGTGTGCTACAAATATTTGTACTTGGGCATCAATATGTTACCTTTTATAGCCACATTTATTCCCTTTATCATCCCGTATTCTTCCTGTTATTGTGGCTTGTTGCAATGCTTAGACTCCTCTATATATCAACTCCCCACTAGATAGTAGATATGTTTGCTACTGACCTTTCCAAGCGTGCTACAAGTATTTTTACTTGGGCATCAATGTGTTACCTTTTATAGCCACATTTATTCCATTTATCATCCCGCATTCTTCTGGTTATTGTGGCTTGTTGCAATGCTTTGACTCCTCTATATATCAATTCCCCACTAGATAGTAGATATGTTTCATACTGACTTTTCTAAGTGTGCTACAAATATTTGTACTTGGGCATCAATATGTTACCTTTTATAGCCACATTTATTCCATTTATCATCCCGTATTCTTCCTGTTATTGTGGCTTGTTGCAATGCTTAGACTCCTCTATATATGAATTCCCCACTATATAGTAGATATGTTTTATACTGACCTTTCCAAGTGTGCTACAAATATTTGTACTTGGGCATCAATATGTTACCTTTTATAGCCACATTTATTCCATTTATCATCCCGTATTCTTCTTGTTATTGTGGCTTGTTGCAATGCTTAGACTCCTCTATATATGAATTCCCCACTAGATAGTAGATATGTTTTATACTGACCTTTCCAAGTGTGCTACAAATATTTGTACTTGGGCATCAATATGTTACCTATTATAGCCACATTAATTCCCTTTATCATCCCGTATTCTTCTTGTTATTGTTGCTTGTTCAATGCTTAGACTTCTCTATATATCAACTCCCCACTAGGTAGTAGATATGTTTGTTACTGACCTTTCCAAGTGTGCTACAAATATTTGTACTTGGGCATCAATATGTTACCTATTATAGCCACATTTATTCCATTTATCATCCCGTATTCTTCTTGTTATTGTGTCCTGTTGCAATGCTTAGACTCCTCTATATATCAACTCCCCACCAGATAGTAGATATGTTTTATACTGACCTTTCCAAGTGTGCCACAAATATTTGTACTTGGGCATCTATATGTCACCTTTTATAGCCACATTTATTCCCTTTATTATCCCGTATTCGTCTTGTTATTGTGGCCTGTTGCAATGCTTAGACTCCTCTATATATCAACTCCCCACCAGATAGTAGATATGTTTTATACTTACCTTTTCAAACGTGATATAAAATCCCTTTTTCATCCCATATTCTGCTTGTTATTCTAGCTTCTTGCAAAGCTTAGACTCCTCCACATCTCAACTCCCCACTAGATAGTAGATATGTTTTATACATACCTTTCCAAACGTGACATAAAATCCCTCTAACATCACGTATTCCTCTTATTATTGTGGCTCCTTGCAAAGCTTAGACTCCTCCAAATCTCAACTCCCCACTAGATAGTAGATATGTTTTATACTTACCTTTCCAAACGTGACATAAATTCCCTTTATCATCCCGTATTCTTCTTTTTATTGTGGCTTTTTGCAAAGCTTAGACTCCTCCACATCTACACTCCCCACTAGATAGTAAATATGTTTTATACTTACCTTTTCAAACGTGATATAAATTCCCTTTATCATCCCGTATTCTTCTTGTTATTGTGGCTTCTTGCAAAGCTTAGACTACTCCACATCTCAACTCCCCACTAGATAGTAAATATGTTTTATACTTACCTTTCCAAACGTGACATAAATTCCCTTTATCATCCCGTATTCTTTTTGTTATTGTGGCTTCTTGCATAGGCTAGACTCTTCCATATCTCAACTCCCCACTAAATAGTACATATGTTTTATACTTACCTTTCCAAACGTGACATAAAATCCCTTTATCATCTCGTATTCTTCTTTTTATTGTGGCTTCTTGAAAAGCTTAGACTCCTCCACATCTCAACTCCCCACTAGATAGTAGATATGTTTTATACTTACCTTTCCAAACGTGACATAAAATCCCTTTATCAAACCCGTATTGTTCTTGTTATTGTGGCTTCCTGCAAAGCTTAGACTTCTCCTCATCTCAATTCCCCAATAAATAGTACATATGTTTTATACTTACCTTTCCAAACGTGACAAAAATTTCCTTTATCATCCCGTATTCTTCTTGTTATTGTGGCTTCTTGCAAAGCTTAGACTCCTCCACATCTCAACTCCCCACTAGATAGTAGATATGTTTTATACTTACCTTTCCAAACGTGACATAAAATCCCTTTATCATCCCGTATACTTCTTGTTATTGTGGTTTCGTGCAAAGTTTAGACTTCTCCTCATCTCAATTCCCCAATAAATAGTACATTTGTTTTATACTTACCTTTCCAAACGTGACAAAAATTTCCTTTATCATCCCGTATTCTTCTTGTTATTGTGGCTTCTTGCAAAGCTTAGACTCCTCCACATCTTAACTCCCCACTAGATAGTAGATATGTTATATACTTACCTTTCCAAACGTGATAAAAATTCCCTTTATCATCCCGTATTCGTCTTCTTATTGTGGCTTTTTGCAAAGCTTAGACTCCTCCACATCTCAACTCCCCACTACATAGTACATATGTTTTATACTTACCTTTCCAAACGTGACATAAAATCCCTTTATCATCCCGTATACTTCTTGTCATTGTGGCTTCGTGCAAAGTTTAGACTTCTCCTCATCTCAATTCCCCAATAAATAGTACATATGTTTTATACTTACCTTTCCAAACGTGACAAAAATTTCCTTTATCATACCGTACTCTTCTTCTTATTGTGGCTTCTTGCAAAGCTTAGACTCCTCCACATCTCAACTCCCCACTAGATAGTAGAAATGTTATATACTTACCTTTCCAAACGTGATATAAATTCCCTTTATCATCCCGTATTCGTCTTGTTATTGTGGCTTCTTGCAAAGCTTAGACTCCTCCACATCTCAACTCCCCACTAGATAGTACATATGTTTTATACTTACCATTCCAAACGTGACATAAATTCCCTTAATCATCCCGTATTCTTCTTGTTATTGTGGCCTCTTGCAAAGCTTAGAATCCTCCACATCTCAACTCCCCACTAGATAGTACATATGTTTTATACTTACCTTATAAATGTGATATAAAATCCCTTTATCATCCCATATTCTGCTTGTTATTGTAGCTTCTTGCAAAGCTTAGACTCCTCCACATCTCAACTCCCCACCAGATAGTAGATATGTTTTATACATACCTTTCCAAACGTGACATAAAATCCCTTTAACATCACGTATTCCTCTTATTATTGTGGCTCCTTGCAAAGCTTAGACTCCTCCACATCTCAACTCCCCACTAGATAGTAGATATGTTTTATACTTACCTTTCCAAACGTGACATAAATTCCCTTTATCATCCCGTATTCTTCTTTTTTTTGTGGCTTCTTGCAAAGCTTAGACTCCTCCACATCTCAACTCCCCACTAGATAGTAGATATGTTTTATACTTACCTTTCCAAACGTGACATAAATTCCCTTTATCATCCCGTATTCTTCTTTTTATTGTGGCTTTTTGCAAAGCTTAGACTCCTCCACATCTACACTCCCCACTAGATAGTAAATATGTTTTATACTTACCTTTTCAAACGTGATATAAATTCCCTTTATCATCCCGTATTCTTCTTGTTATTGTGGCTTCTTGCAAAGCTTAGACTACTCCACATCTCAACTCCCCACTAGATAGTAAATATGTTTTATACTTACCTTTCCAAACGTGACATAAATTCCCTTTATCATCCCGTATTCTTCTTGTTATTGTGGCTTCTTGCATAGGCTAGACTCTTCCATATCTCAACTCCCCACTACATAGTACATATGTTTTATACTTACCTTTCCAAACGTGACATAAAATCCCTTTATCATCTCGTATTCTTCTTTTGATTGTGGCTTCTTGAAAAGCTTAGACTCCTCCACATCTCAACTCCCCACTAGATAGTAGATATGTTTTATACTTACCTTTCCAAACGTGACATAAAATCCCTTTATCAAACCCGTATTGTTCTTGTTATTGTGGCTTCCTGCAAAGCTTAGACTTCTCCTCATCTCAATTCCCCAATAAATAGTACATATGTTTTATACTTACCTTTCCAAACGTGACAAAAATTTCCTTTATCATCCCGTATTCTTCTTGTTATTGTGGCTTCTTGCAAAGCTTAGACTCCTCCACATCTCAACTCCCCACTAGATAGTAGATATGTTTTATACTTACCTTTCCAAACGTGACATAAAATCCCTTTATCATCCCGTATACTTCTTGTTATTGTGGTTTCGTGCAAAGCTTAGACTTCTCCTCATCTCAATTCCCCAATAAATAGTACATTTGTTTTATACTTACCTTTCCAAACGTGACAAAAATTTCCTTTATCATCCCGTATTCTTCTTGTTATTGTGGCTTCTTGCAAAGCTTAGACTCCTCCACATCTTAACTCCCCACTAGATAGTAGATATGTTATATACTTACCTTTCCAAACGTGATAAAAATTCCCTTTATCATCCCGTATTCGTCTTGTTATTGTGGCTTCTTGCAAAGCTTAGACTCCTCCACATCTCAACTCCCCACTAGATAGTACATATGTTTTATACTTACCATTCCAAACGTGACATAAATTCCCTTAATCATCCCGTATTCTTCTTGTTATTGTGGCTTCTTGCAAAGCTTAGAATCCTCCACACCTCAACTCCCCACTAGATAGTACAAATGTTTTATACTTACCTTTGAAACGTGATATAAAATCCCTTTATCATCCCATATTCTGCTTGTTATTGTAGCTTCTTGCAAAGCTTAGACTCCTCCACATCTCAACTCCCCACTAGATAGTAGATATGTTTTATACATACCTTTCCAAACGTGACATAAAATCCCTTTAACATCACGTATTCCTCTTATTATTGTGGCTCCTTGCAAAGCTTAGACGCCTCCACATCTCAACTCCCCACTAGATAGTAGATATGTTTTATACTTACCTTTCCAAACGTGACATAAATTCCCTTTATCATCCCGTATTCTTCTTGTTATTGTGGCTTCTTGCAAAGCTTAGACTCCTCCACATCGTCATTCTCCACTAGAGAGTAGATATATTTTATACTGACCTTTCCAAGTGTGTTACAAATATTTGTACCTTCGCATCAATATGTTACCTATTATAGCGATATTTATTCCCTTTATCATCCCGTATTCTTCTTGTTATTGTGGCTTTTTGCAATGCTTAGATTTCTCTATATATCAACTCCCCACTAGACATTAGATATGTTTGTTACTGACCTTTCCAAGTGTGCTACAAATATTTGTACTTGGGCATCAATATGTTATCTATTATAGCCACATTTATTCCCTTTATCATCCCGTATTCTTCTTGTTATTGTGGCTTGTTGCAATGCTTAGACTCCTTTATATATCAACTCCCCACTAGATAGTAGATATGTTTGTTACTGACCTTTCCAAGTGTTCTACAAATATTTGTACTTGGGCATCAATATGTTACCTTTTATAGCCATATTTATGCCATTTATCATCCCGTATTCTTCTTGTTATTGTGGCTTGTTGCAATGCTTAGATTCCTCTATATATCAACTCCCCACTAGACAGTAGATATGTTTGTTACTGACCTTTCCAAGTGTGCTACAAATATTTGTACTTGGGCATCAATATGTTATCTATTATAGCCACATTTATTCCCTTTATCATCCCGTATTCTTCTTGTTATTGTGGCCTGATGCAATGCTTAGACTTCTCTATATATCAACTCCCCACTAGATAGTAGATATGTTTGTTACTGTCCTATCCATGTGTGCTTCAAATATTTGTACTTGGGCATCAATATGTTACCTATTAGAGCCACATTTATTCCCTTTATCATCCCGTATTCTCCTTGTTATTGTGGCTTGTTGCAATGCTTAGCTTCCTCTATATATCAACTCCCCACTAGATAGTAGATATGTTTGTTACTGACCTTTCCAAGCGTGCTATAAGTATTTTTACTTGGGCATCAATGTGTTACCTTTTATAGCCACATTTATTCCATTTATCATCCCGCATTCTTCTGGTTATTGTGGCTTGTTGCAATGCTTTGACTCCTCTATATATCAATTCCCCACTAGATAGTAGATATGTTTTATACTGACTTTTCTAAGTGTGCTACAAATATTTGAACTTGGGCATCAATATGTTTACTTTTATAGCCACATTTATTCCATTTATCATCCCGTATTCTTCTTGTTATTGTGGCTTGTTGCAATGCTTAGACTCCTCTATATATGAATTCCCCACCAGATAGTAGATATGTTTTATACTGACCTTTCCAAGTGTGCTACAAATATTTGTACTTGGGCATCAATATGTTACCTTTTATAGCCACATTTATTCCCTTTATCATCCCGTATTCTTCCTGTTATTGTGGCTTGTTGCAATGCTTAGACTCCTCTATATATCAACTCCCCACTAGATAGTAGATATGTTTGCTACTGACCTTTCCAAGCGTGCTACAAGTATTTTTACTTGGGCATCAATGTGTTACCTTTTATAGCCACATTTATTCCATTTATCATCCCGCATTCTTCTGGTTATTGTGGCTTGTTGCAATGCTTTGACTCCTCTATATATCAATTCCCCACTAGATAGTAGATATGTTTCATACTGACTTTTCTAAGTGTGCTACAAATATTTGTACTTGGGCATCAATATGTTACTTTTTATAGCCACATTTATTCCATTTATCATCCCGTATTCTTCCTGTTATTGTGGCTTGTTGCAATGCTTAGACTCCTCTATATATGAATTCCCCACTATATAGTAGATATGTTTTATACTGACCTTTCCAAGTGTGCTACAAATATTTGTACTTGGGCATCAATATGTTACCTTTTATAGCCACATTTATTCCATTTATCATCCCGTATTCTTCTTGTTATTGTGGCTTGTTGCAATGCTTAGACTCCTCTATATATGAATTCCCCACTAGATAGTAGATATGTTTTATACTGACCTTTCCAAGTGTGCTACAAATATTTGTACTTGGGCATCAATATGTTACCTATTATAGCCACATTAATTCCCTTTATCATCCCGTATTCTTCTTGTTATTGTTGCTTGTTCAATGCTTAGACTTCTCTATATATCAACTCCCCACTAGGTAGTAGATATGTTTGTTACTGACCTTTCCAAGTGTGCTACAAATATTTGTACTTGGGCATCAATATGTTACCTATTATAGCCACATTTATTCCATTTATCATCCCGTATTCTTCTTGTTATTGTGTCCTGTTGCAATGCTTAGACTCCTCTATATATCAACTCCCCACCAGATAGTAGATATGTTTTATACTGACCTTTCCAAGTGTGCCACAAATATTTGTACTTGGGCATCTATATGTCACCTTTTATAGCCACATTTATTCCCTTTATTATCCCGTATTCGTCTTGTTATTGTGGCCTGTTGCAATGCTTAGACTCCTCTATATATCAACTCCCCACCAGATAGTAGATATGTTTTATACTTACCTTTTCAAACGTGATATAAAATCCCTTTTTCATCCCATATTCTGCTTGTTATTCTAGCTTCTTGCAAAGCTTAGACTCCTCCACATCTCAACTCCCCACTAGATAGTAGATATGTTTTATACATACCTTTCCAAACGTGACATAAAATCCCTCTAACATCACGTATTCCTCTTATTATTGTGGCTCCTTGCAAAGCTTAGACTCCTCCAAATCTCAACTCCCCACTAGATAGTAGATATGTTTTATACTTACCTTTCCAAACGTGACATAAATTCCCTTTATCATCCCGTATTCTTCTTTTTATTGTGGCTTTTTGCAAAGCTTAGACTCCTCCACATCTACACTCCCCACTAGATAGTAAATATGTTTTATACTTACCTTTTCAAACGTGATATAAATTCCCTTTATCATCCCGTATTCTTCTTGTTATTGTGGCTTCTTGCAAAGCTTAGACTACTCCACATCTCAACTCCCCACTAGATAGTAAATATGTTTTATACTTACCTTTCCAAACGTGACATAAATTCCCTTTATCATCCCGTATTCTTCTTGTTATTGTGGCTTCTTGCATAGGCTAGACTCTTCCATATCTCAACTCCCCACTAAATAGTACATATGTTTTATACTTACCTTTCCAAACGTGACATAAAATCCCTTTATCATCTCGTATTCTTCTTTTTATTGTGGCTTCTTGAAAAGCTTAGACTCCTCCACATCTCAACTCCCCACTAGATAGTAGATATGTTTTATACTTACCTTTCCAAACGTGACATAAAATCCCTTTATCAAACCCGTATTGTTCTTGTTATTGTGGCTTCCTGCAAAGCTTAGACTTCTCCTCATCTCAATTCCCCAATAAATAGTACATATGTTTTATACTTACCTTTCCAAACGTGACAAAAATTTCCTTTATCATCCCGTATTCTTCTTGTTATTGTGGCTTCTTGCAAAGCTTAGACTCCTCCACATCTCAACTCCCCACTAGATAGTAGATATGTTTTATACTTACCTTTCCAAACGTGACATAAAATCCCTTTATCATCCCGTATACTTCTTGTTATTGTGGTTTCGTGCAAAGTTTAGACTTCTCCTCATCTCAATTCCCCAATAAATAGTACATTTGTTTTATACTTACCTTTCCAAACGTGACAAAAATTTCCTTTATCATCCCGTATTCTTCTTGTTATTGTGGCTTCTTGCAAAGCTTAGACTCCTCCACATCTTAACTCCCCACTAGATAGTAGATATGTTATATACTTACCTTTCCAAACGTGATAAAAATTCCCTTTATCATCCCGTATTCGTCTTCTTATTGTGGCTTTTTGCAAAGCTTAGACTCCTCCACATCTCAACTCCCCACTACATAGTACATATGTTTTATACTTACCTTTCCAAACGTGACATAAAATCCCTTTATCATCCCGTATACTTCTTGTCATTGTGGCTTCGTGCAAAGTTTAGACTTCTCCTCATCTCAATTCCCCAATAAATAGTACATATGTTTTATACTTACCTTTCCAAACGTGACAAAAATTTCCTTTATCATACCGTACTCTTCTTCTTATTGTGGCTTCTTGCAAAGCTTAGACTCCTCCACATCTCAACTCCCCACTAGATAGTAGAAATGTTATATACTTACCTTTCCAAACGTGATATAAATTCCCTTTATCATCCCGTATTCGTCTTGTTATTGTGGCTTCTTGCAAAGCTTAGAATCCTCCACATCTCAACTCCCCACTAGATAGTACATATGTTTTATACTTACCATTCCAAACGTGACATAAATTACCTTAATCATCCCGTATTCTTCTTGTTATTGTGGCCTCTTGCAAAGCTTAGAATCCTCCACATCTCAACTCCCCACTAGATAGTACATATGTTTTATACTTACCTTATAAATGTGATATAAAATCCCTTTATCATCCCATATTCTGCTTGTTATTGTAGCTTCTTGCAAAGCTTAGACTCCTCCACATCTCAACTCCCCACCAGATAGTAGATATGTTTTATACATACCTTTCCAAACGTGACATAAAATCCCTTTAACATCACGTATTCCTCTTATTATTGTGGCTCCTTGCAAAGCTTAGACTCCTCCACATCTCAACTCCCCACTAGATAGTAGATATGTTTTATACTTACCTTTCCAAACGTGACATAAATTCCCTTTATCATCCCGTATTCTTCTTTTTTTTGTGGCTTCTTGCAAAGCTTAGACTCCTCCACATCTCAACTCCCCACTAGATAGTAGATATGTTTTATACTTACCATTCCAAACGTGACATAAATTCCCTTTATCATCCCGTATTCTTCTTTTTATTGTGGCTTTTTGCAAAGCTTAGACTCCTCCACATCTACACTCCCCACTAGATAGTAAATATGTTTTATACTTACCTTTTCAAACGTGATATAAATTCCCTTTATCATCCCGTATTCTTCTTGTTATTGTGGCTTCTTGCAAAGCTTAGACTACTCCACATCTCAACTCCCCACTAGATAGTAAATATGTTTTATACTTACCTTTCCAAACGTGACATAAATTCCCTTTATCATCCCGTATTCTTCTTGTTATTGTGGCTTCTTGCATAGGCTAGACTCTTCCATATCTCAACTCCCCACTACATAGTACATATGTTTTATACTTACCTTTCCAAACGTGACATAAAATCCCTTTATCATCTCGTATTCTTCTTTTTATTGTGGCTTCTTGAAAAGCTTAGACTCCTCCACATCTCAACTCCCCACTAGATAGTAGATATGTTTTATACTTACCTTTCCAAACGTGACATAAAATCCCTTTATCAAACCCGTATTGTTCTTGTTATTGTGGCTTCCTGCAAAGCTTAGACTTCTCCTCATCTCAATTCCCCAATAAATAGTACATATGTTTTATACTTACCTTTCCAAACGTGACAAAAATTTCCTTTATCATCCCGTATTCTTCTTGTTATTGTGGCTTCTTGCAAAGCTTAGACTCCTCCACATCTCAACTCCCCACTAGATAGTAGATATGTTTTATACTTACCTTTCCAAACGTGACATAAAATCCCTTTATCATCCCGTATACTTCTTGTTATTGTGGTTTCGTGCAAAGCTTAGACTTCTCCTCATCTCAATTCCCCAATAAATAGTACATTTGTTTTATACTTACCTTTCCAAACGTGACAAAAATTTCCTTTATCATCCCGTATTCTTCTTGTTATTGTGGCTTCTTGCAAAGCTTAGACTCCTCCACATCTTAACTCCCCACTAGATAGTAGATATGTTATATACTTACCTTTCCAAACGTGATAAAAATTCCCTTTATCATCCCGTATTCGTCTTGTTATTGTGGCTTCTTGCAAAGCTTAGACTCCTCCACATCTCAACTCCCCACTAGATAGTACATATGTTTTATACTTACCATTCCAAACGTGACATAAATTCCCTTAATCATCCCGTATTCTTCTTGTTATTGTGGCTTCTTGCAAAGCTTAGAATCCTCCACACCTCAACTCCCCACTAGATAGTACAAATGATTTATACTTACCTTTGAAACGTGATATAAAATCCCTTTATCATCCCATATTCTGCTTGTTATTGTAGCTTCTTGCAAAGCTTAGACTCCTCCACATCTCAACTCCCCACTAGATAGTAGATATGTTTTATACATACCTTTCCAAACGTGACATAAAATCCCTTTAACATCACGTATTCCTCTTATTATTGTGGCTCCTTGCAAAGCTTAGACGCCTCCACATCTCAACTCCCCACTAGATAGTAGATATGTTTTATACTTACCTTTCCAAACGTGACATAAATTCCCTTTATCATCCCGTATTATTCTTGTTATTGTGGCTTCTTGCAAAGCTTAGACTCCTCCACATCGTCATTCTCCACTAGAGAGTAGATATATTTTATACTGACCTTTCCAAGTGTGTTACAAATATTTGTACCTTCGCATCAATATGTTACCTATTATAGCGATATTTATTCCCTTTATCATCCCGTATTCTTCTTGTTATTGTGGCTTTTTGCAATGCTTAGATTTCTCTATATATCAACTCCCCACTAGACAGTAGATATGTTTGTTACTGACCTTTCCAAGTGTGCTACAAATATTTGTACTTGGGCATCAATATGTTATCTATTATAGCCACATTTATTCCCTTTATCATCCCGTATTCTTCTTGTTATTGTGGCTTGTTGCAATGCTTAGACTCCTTTATATATCAACTCCCCACTAGATAGTAGATATGTTTGTTACTGACCTTTCCAAGTGTGTTACAAATATTTGTACCTTTGCATCAATATGTTATCTATTATTAGGATATTTATTCCGTTTATCATCCCGTATTCTTCTTGTTATTGTGGCTTGTTGCAATGCTTAGATTCCTCTATATATCAACTCCCCACTAGACAGTAGATATGTTTGTTACTGACCTTTCCAAGTGTGCTACAAATATTTGTACTTGGGCATCAATATGTTATCTATTATAGCCACATTTATTCCCTTTATCATCCCGTATTCTTCTTGTTATTGTGGCCTGATGCAATGCTTAGACTTCTCTATATATCAACTCCCCACTAGATAGTAGATATGTTTGTTACTGTCCTATCCATGTGTGCTTCAAATATTTGTACTTGGGCATCAATATGTTACCTATTAGAGCCACATTTATTCCCTTTATCATCCCGTATTCTCCTTGTTATTGTGGCTTGTTGCAATGCTTAGCTTCCTCTATATATCAACTCCCCACTAGATAGTAGATATGTTTGTTACTGACCTTTCCAAGCGTGCTATAAGTATTTTTACTTGGGCATCAATGTGTTACCTTTTATAGCCACATTTATTCCATTTATCATCCCGCATTCTTCTGGTTATTGTGGCTTGTTGCAATGCTTTGACTCCTCTATATATCAATTCCCCACTAGATAGTAGATATGTTTTATACTGACTTTTCTAAGTGTGCTACAAATATTTGTACTTGGGCATCAATATGTTTACTTTTATAGCCACATTTATTCCATTTATCATCCCGTATTCTTCTTGTTATTGTGGCTTGTTGCAATGCTTAGACTCCTCTATATATGAATTCCCCACCAGATAGTAGATATGTTTTATACTGACCTTTCCAAGTGTGCTACAAATATTTGTACTTGGGCATCAATATGTTACCTTTTATAGCCACATTTATTCCCTTTATCATCCCGTATTCTTCCTGTTATTGTGGCTTGTTGCAATGCTTAGACTCCTCTATATATCAACTCCCCACTAGATAGTAGATATGTTTGCTACTGACCTTTCCAAGCGTGCTACAAGTATTTTTACTTGGGCATCAATGTGTTACCTTTTATAGCCACATTTATTCCATTTATCATCCCGCATTCTTCTGGTTATTGTGGCTTGTTGCAATGCTTTGACTCCTCTATATATCAATTCCCCACTAGATAGTAGATATGTTTCATACTGACTTTTCTAAGTGTGCTACAAATATTTGTACTTGGGCATCAATATGTTACCTTTTATAGCCACATTTATTCCATTTATCATCCCGTATTCTTCCTGTTATTGTGGCTTGTTGCAATGCTTAGACTCCTCTATATATGAATTCCCCACTATATAGTAGATATGTTTTATACTGACCTTTCCAAGTGTGCTACAAATATTTGTACTTGGGCATCAATATGTTACCTTTTATAGCCACATTTATTCCATTTATCATCCCGTATTCTTCTTGTTATTGTGGCTTGTTGCAATGCTTAGACTCCTCTATATATGAATTCCCCACTAGATAGTAGATATGTTTTATACTGACCTTTCCAAGTGTGCTACAAATATTTGTACTTGGGCATCAATATGTTACCTATTATAGCCACATTAATTCCCTTTATCATCCCGTATTCTTCTTGTTATTGTTGCTTGTTCAATGCTTAGACTTCTCTATATATCAACTCCCCACTAGGTAGTAGATATGTTTGTTACTGACCTTTCCAAGTGTGCTACAAATATTTGTACTTGGGCATCAATATGTTACCTATTATAGCCACATTTATTCCATTTATCATCCCGTATTCTTCTTGTTATTGTGTCCTGTTGCAATGCTTAGACTCCTCTATATATCAACTCCCCACCAGATAGTAGATATGTTTTATACTGACCTTTCCAAGTGTGCCACAAATATTTGTACTTGGGCATCTATATGTCACCTTTTATAGCCACATTTATTCCCTTTATTATCCCGTATTCGTCTTGTTATTGTGGCCTGTTGCAATGCTTAGACTCCTCTATATATCAACTCCCCACCAGATAGTAGATATGTTTTATACTTACCTTTTCAAACGTGATATAAAATCCCTTTTTCATCCCATATTCTGCTTGTTATTCTAGCTTCTTGCAAAGCTTAGACTCCTCCACATCTCAACTCCCCACTAGATAGTAGATATGTTTTATACATACCTTTCCAAACGTGACATAAATTCCCTTTATCATCCCGTATTCTTCTTTTTATTGTGGCTTTTTGCAAAGCTTAGACTCCTCCACATCTCAACTCCCCACTAGATAGTAAATATGTTTTATACTTACCTTTCCAAACGTGACATAAATTCCCTTTATCATCCCGTATTCTTCTTGTTATTGTGGCCTGATGCAATGCTTAGACTTCTCTATATATCAACTCCCCACTAGATAGTAGATATGTTTGTTACTGACCTATCCATGTGTGCTTCAAATATTTGTACTTGGGCATCAATATGTTACCTATTAGAGCCACATTTATTCCCTTTATCATCCCGTATTCTCCTTGTTATTGCGGCTTGTTGCAATGCTTAGATTCCTCTATATATCAACTCCCCACTAGATAGTAGATATGTTTGTTACTGACCTTTCCAAGCGTGCTATAAGTATTTTTACTTGGGCATCAATGTGTTACCTTTTATAGCCACATTTATTCCATTTATCATCCCGCATTCTTCTGGTTATTGTGGCTTGTTGTAATGCTTTGACTCCTCTATATATCAATTCCCCACTAGATAGTAGATATGTTTTATACTGACTTTTCTAAGTGTGCTACAAATATTTGTACTTGGGCATCAATATGTTTACTTTTATAGCCACATTTATTCCATTTATCACCCCGTATTCTTCTTGTTATTGTAGCTTGTTGCAATGCTTAGACTCCTCTATATATGAATTCCCCACCAGATAGTAGATATGTTTTATACTGACCTTTCTAAGTGTGCTACAAATATTTGTACTTGGGCATCAATATGTTACCTTTTATAGCCACATTTATTCCCTTTATCATCCCGTATTCTTCCTGTTATTGTGGCTTGTTGCAATGCTTAGACTCCTCTATATATCAAATCCCCACTAGATAGTAGATATGTTTGTTACTGACCTTTCCAAGCGTGCTACAAGTATTTTTACTTGGGCATCAATGTGTTACCTTTTATAGCCACATTTATTCCATTTATCATCCCGCATTCTTCTGGTTATTGTGGCTTGTTGCAATGCTTTGACTCCTCTATATATCAATTCCCCACTAGATAGTAGATATGTTTTATACTGACTTTTCTAAGTGTGCTACAAATATTTGTACTTGGGCATCAATATGTTACCTTTTATAGCCACATTTATTCCATTTATCATCCCGTATTCTTCCTGTTATTGTGGCTTGTTGCAATGCTTAGACTCCTCTATATATGAATTCCCCACTATATAGTAGATATGTTTTATACTGACCTTTCCAAGTGTTCTACAAATATTTGTACTTGGGCATCAATATGTTACCTTTTATAGCCACATTTATTCCATTTATCATCCCGTATTCTTCTTGTTATTGTGGCTTGTTGCAATGCTTAGACTCCTCTATATATGAATTCCCCACTAGATAGTAGATATGTTTTATACTGACCTTTCCAAGTGTGCTACAAATATTTGTACTTGGGCATCAATATGTTACCTATTATAGCCACATTAATTCCCTTTATCATCCCGTATTCTTCTTGTTATTGTTGCTTGTTCAATGATTAGACTCCTCTATATATCAACTCCCCACTAGATAGTAGATATGTTTGTTACTGACCTTTCCAAGTGTGCTACAAATATTTGTACTTGGGCATCAATATGTTACCTTTTATAGCCACATTTATTCCATTTATCATCCCGTATTCTTCTTGTTATTGTGTCCTGTTGCAATGCTTAGACTTCTCTATATATCAACTCCCCACCAGATAGTAGATATGTTTTATACTGACCTTTCCAAGTGTGCCACAAATATTTGTACTTGGGCATCTATTTGTCACCTTTTATAGCCACATTTATTCCCTTTATTATCCCGTATTCGTCTTGTTATTGTGGCCTGTTGCAATGCTTTGACTCCTCTATATATCAACTCCCCACCAGATAGTAGATATGTTTTATACTTACCTTTTCAAACGTGATATAAAATCCCTTTTTCATCCCATATTCTGCTTGTTATTCTAGCTTCTTGCAAAGCTTAGACTCCTCCACATCTCAACTCCCCACTAGATAGTAGATATGTTTTATACATACCTTTCCAAACGTGACATAAAATCCCTCTAACATCACGTATTCCTCTTATTATTGTGGCTCCTTGCAAAGCTTAGACTCCTCCAAAACTCAACTCCCCACTAGATAGTAGATATGTTTTATACTTACCTTTCCAAACGTGACATAAATTCCCTTTATCATCCCGTATTCTTCTTTTTATTGTGGCTTTTTGCAAAGCTTAGACTCCTCCACATCTACACTCCGAACTAGATAGTAGATATGTTTTATACTTACCTTTTCAAACGTGATATAAATTCCCTTTATCATCCCGTATTCTTCTTGTTATTGTGGCTTCTTGCAAAGCTTAGACTCCTCCACATCTCAACTCCCCACTAGATAGTAAATATGTTTTATACTTACCTTTCCAAACGTGACATAAATTCCCTTTATCATCCCGTATTCTTCTTGTTATTGTGGCTTCTTGCATAGGCTAGACTCCTCCATATCTCAACTCCCCACTACATAGTGCATATGTTTTATACTTACCTTTCCAAACGTGACATAAAATCCCTTTATCATCTCGTATTCTTCTTGTTATTGTGGTTTCTTGAAAAGCTTAGACTCCTCCACATCTTAACCCCCCACTAGATAGTAGATATGTTTTATACTTACCTTTCCAAACGTGACATAAAATCCCTTTATCAAACCCGTATTGTTCTTGTTATTGTGGCTTCCTGCAAAGCTTAGACTTCTCCACATCTCAATTCCCCAATAAATAGTACATATGTTTTATACTTACCTTTCCAAACGTGACATAAAATCCCTTTATCATCCCGTATACTTCTTGTTATTGTGGCTTCGTGCAAAGCTTAGACTTCTCCTCATCTCAATTCCCCAATAAATAGTACATATGTTTTATACTTACCTTTCCAAACGTGACAAAAATTTCCATTATCATCCCGTATTCTTCTTGTTATTGTGGCTTCTTGCAAAGCTTAGACTCCTCCACAACTTAACTCCCCACTAGATAGTAGATATTTTTTATACTTACCTTTCCAAACGTGACATAAATTCCCTTTATCATCCCGTATTCGTCTTCTTATTGTGGCTTTTTGCAAAGCTTAGACTCCTCCACATCTCAACTCCCCACTACATAGTACACATGTTTTATACTTACCTTTCCAAACGTGACATAAAATCCCTTTATCATCCCGTATACTTCTTGTTATTGTGGCTTCGTGCAAAGCTTAGACTTCTCCTCATCTCAATTCCCCAATAAATAGTACATATGTTTTATACTTACCTTTCCAAACGTGACAAAAATGTCCTTTATCATTCCGTATTCTTCTTCTTATTGTGGCTTCTTGCAAAGCTTAGACTCCTCCACATCTCAACTCCCCACTAGATAGTAGAAATGTTATATACTTACCTCTCCAAACGTGATATAAATTGCCTTTATCATCCCGTATTCGTCTTGTTATTGTGGATTCTTGCAAAGTTTAGACTCCTCCACATCTCAACTCCCCACTAGATAGTACATATGTTTTATACTTACCATTCCAAACGTGACATAAATTCCCTTAATCATCTCGTATTCTTCTTGTTATTGTGGCTTCTTGCAAAGCTTAGAATCCTCCACATCTCAACTCCCCACTAGATAGTACATATGTATTATACATACCTTATAAACGTGATATAAAATCCCTTTATCATCCCATATTCTGCTTGTTATTGTAGCTTCTTGCAAAGCTTAGACTCCTCCACATCTCAACTCCCCACTAGATAGTAGATATGTTTTATACATACCTTTCCAAACGTGACATAAAATAACTTTAACATCACGTATTCCTCTTATTATTGTGGCTCCTTGCAAAGCTTAGACTCCTCCACATCTCAACTCCCCACTAGATAGTAGATATGTTTTATACTTACCTTTCCAAACGTGACATAAATTCCCTTTATCATCCCGTATTCTTCTTGTTTTTGTGGCTTCTTGCAAAGCTTAGACTCCTCCACATCTCAACTCCCCACTAGATAGTAGATATGTTTTATACTTACCTTTCCAAACGTGACATAAATTCCCTTAATCATCCCGTATTCTTCTTTTTATTGTGGCTTTTAGCAAAGCTTAGACTCCTCCACATCTACACTCCCCACTAGATAGTAAATATGTTTTATACTTACCTTTTCAAACGTGATATAAATTCCCTTTATCATCCCGTATTCTTCTTGTTATTGTGGCTTCTTGCAAAGCTTAGCCTCCTCCACATCTCAACTCCCCACTAGATAGTAAATATGTTTTATACTTACCTTTCCAAACGTGACGTAAATTCCCTTTATCATCCCGTATTCTTCTTGTTATTGTGGATTCTTGCATAGGCTAGACTCTTCCATATCTCAACTCCCCACTACATAGTACATATGTTTTATACTTACCTTTCCAAACGTGACATAAAATCCCTTTATCATCTCGTATTCTTCTTTTTATTGTGGCTTCTTGAAAAGCTTAGACTCCTCCACATCTCAACTCCCCACTAGATAGTAGATATGTTTTATACTTACCTTTCCAAACGTGACATAAAATCCCTTTATCAAACCCGTATTGTTCTTGTTATTGTTTCTTCCTGCAAAGCTTAGACTTCTCCTCATCTCAATTCCCCAATAAATAGTACATATGTTTTATACTTACCTTTCCAAACGTGACAAAAATGTCCTTTATCATCCCGTATTCTTCTTGTTATTGTGGCTTCTTGCAAAGCTTAGACTCCTCCACATCTTAACTCCCCACTAGATAGTAGATATGTTTTATACTTACCTTTCCAAACGTGACATAAATTCCCTTTATCATCCCGTATTCTTCTTTTTATTGTGGCTTTTTGCAAAGCTTAGACTCCTCCACATCTACACTCCGAACTAGATAGTAGATATGTTTTATACTTACCTTTTCAAACGTGATATAAATTCCCTTTATCATCCCGTATTCTTCTTGTTATTGTGGCTTCTTGCAAAGCTTAGACTCCTCCACATCTCAACTCCCCACTAGATAGTAAATATGTTTTATACTTACCATTCCAAACGTGACATAAATTCCCTTTATCATCCCGTATTCTTCTTGTTATTGTGGCTTCTTGCATAGGCTAGACTCCTCCATATCTCAACTCCCCACTACATAGTGCATATGTTTTATACTTACCTTTCCAAACGTGACATAAAATCCCTTTATCATCTCGTATTCTTCTTGTTATTGTGGTTTCTTGAAAAGCTTAGACTCCTTCACATCTGAACCCCCCACTAGATAGTAGATATGTTTTATACTTACCTTTCCAAACGTGACATAAAATCCCTTTATCAAACCCGTATTGTTCTTGTTATTGTGGCTTCCTGCAAAGCTTAGACTTCTCCACATCTCAATTCCCCAATAAATAGTACATATGTTTTATACTTACCTTTCCAAACGTGACATAAAATCCCTTTATCATCCCGTATACTTCTTGTTATTGTGGCTTCGTGCAAAGCTTAGACTTCTCCTCATCTCAATTCCCCAATAAATAGTACATATGTTTTATACTTACCTTTCCAAACGTGACAAAAATTTCCATTATCATCCCGTATTCTTCTTGTTATTGTGGCTTCTTGCAAAGCTTAGACTCCTCCACATCTTAACTCCCCACTAGATAGTAGATATGTTTTATACTTACCTTTCCAAACGTGACATAAATTCCCTTTATCATCCCGTATTCGTCTTCTTATTGTGGCTTTTTGCAAAGCTTAGACTCCTCCACATCTCAACTCCCCACTACATAGTACACATGTTTTATACTTACCTTTCCAAACGTGACATAAAATCCCTTTATCATCCCGTATACTTCTTGTTATTGTGGCTTCGTGCAAAGCTTAGACTTCTCCTCATCTCAATTCCCCAATAAATAGTACATATGTTTTATACTTACCTTTCCAAACGTGACAAAAATGTCCTTTATCATTCCGTATTCTTCTTCTTATTGTGGCTTCTTGCAAAGCTTAGACTCCTCCACATCTCAACTCCCCACTAGATAGTAGAAATGTTATATACTTACCTCTCCAAACGTGATATAAATTCCCTTTATCATCCCGTATTCGTCTTGTTATTGTGGATTCTTGCAAAGTTTAGACTCCTCCACATCTCAACTCCCCACTAGATAGTACATATGTTTTATACTTACCATTCCAAACGTGACATAAATTCCCTTAATCATCTCGTATTCTTCTTGTTATTGTGGCTTCTTGCAAAGCTTAGAATCCTCCACATCTCAACTCCCCACTAGATAGTACATATGTATTATACATACCTTATAAACGTGATATAAAATCCCTTTATCATCCCATATTCTGCTTGTTATTGTAGCTTCTTGCAAAGCTTAGACTCCTCCACATCTCAACTCCCCACTAGATAGTAGATATGTTTTATACATACCTTTCCAAACGTGACATAAAATAACTTTAACATCACGTATTCCTCTTATTATTGTGGCTCCTTGCAAAGCTTAGACTCCTCCACATCTCAACTCCCCACTAGATAGTAGATATGTTTTATACTTACCTTTCCAAACGTGACATAAATTCCCTTTATCATCCCGTATTCTTCTTGTTTTTGTGGCTTCTTGCAAAGCTTAGACTCCTCCACATCTCAACTCCCCACTAGATAGTAGATATGTTTTATACTTACCTTTCCAAACGTGACATAAATTCCCTTAATCATCCCGTATTCTTCTTTTTATTGTGGCTTTTAGCAAAGCTTAGACTCCTCCACATCTACACTCCCCACTAGATAGTAAATATGTTTTATACTTACCTTTTCAAACGTGATATAAATTCCCTTTATCATCCCGTATTCTTCTTGTTATTGTGGCTTCTTGCAAAGCTTAGCCTCCTCCACATCTCAACTCCCCACTAGATAGTAAATATGTTTTATACTTACCTTTCCAAACGTGACGTAAATTCCCTTTATCATCCCGTATTCTTCTTGTTATTGTGGATTCTTGCATAGGCTAGACTCTTCCATATCTCAACTCCCCACTACATAGTACATATGTTTTATACTTACCTTTCCAAACGTGACATAAAATCCCTTTATCATCTCGTATTCTTCTTTTTATTGTGGCTTCTTGAAAAGCTTAGACTCCTCCACATCTCAACTCCCCACTAGATAGTAGATATGTTTTATACTTACCTTTCCAAACGTGACATAAAATCCCTTTATCAAACCCGTATTGTTCTTGTTATTGTTTCTTCCTGCAAAGCTTAGACTTCTCCTCATCTCAATTCCCCAATAAATAGTACATATGTTTTATACTTACCTTTCCAAACGTGACAAAAATGTCCTTTATCATCCCGTATTCTTCTTGTTATTGTGGCTTCTTGCAAAGCTTAGACTCCTCCACATCTTAACTCCCCACTAGATAGTAGATATTTTTTATACTTACCTTTCCAAACGTGACATAAATTCCCTTTATCATCCCGTATTCGTCTTCTTATTGTGGCTTTTTGCAAAGCTTAGACTCCTCCACATCTCAACTCCCCACTACATAGTACATATGTTTTACACTTTCCTTTCCAAACGTGACATAAAATCCCTTTATCATCCCGTATACTTCTTGTTATTGTGGCTTCGTGCAAAGCTTAGACTTCTCCTCATCTCAATTCCCCAATAAATAGTACATATGTTTTATACTTACCTTTCCAAACATGACAAAAATTTAATTTATCATCCCGTATTCTTCTTGTTATTGTGGCTTCTTGCAAAGCTTAGACTCCTCCACATCTTAACTCCCCACTAGATAGTAGATATGTTTTATACTTACCTTTCCAAACGTGTCGTAAATTCCCTTTATCGTTCCGTATTCTTCTTCTTATTGTGGCTTCTTGCAAAGCTTAGACTCCTCCACATCTCAACTCCCCACTAGATAGTACATATGTTTTATACTTACCTTATAAACGTGATATAAAATCCCTTTATCATCCCATATTCTGATTGTTATTGTAGCTTCTTGCAAAGCTTAGACTCCTCCACATCTCAACTCCCCACTAGATAGTAGATATGTTTTATACATACCTTTCCAAACGTGACATAAAATCCCTTTTACATCACGTATTCCTCTTATTATTGTGGCTCCTTGCAAAGCTTAGACTCCTCCACATCTCAACTCCCCACTAGATAGTAGATATGTTTTATACTTACCTTTCCAAACGTGACATAAATTCCCTTTATCATCCCGTATTCTTCTTGTTATTGTGGCTTGTTGCAATGCTTTGATTTCTCTATATATCAACTCCCCACTAGACAGTAGATATGTTTGTTACTGACCTTTCCAAGTGTGCTACAAATATTTGTACTTGGGCATCAATATGTTATCTATTATAGCCACATTTATTCCCTTTATCATCCCGTATTCTTCTTGTTATTGTGGCTTGTTGCAATGCTTAGACTCCTTTATATATCAACTCCCCACTAGATAGTAGATATGTTTGTTACTGACCTTTCCAAGTGTGTTACAAATATTTGTACCTTTGCATCAATATGTTACCTATTATAGCGATATTTATTCCCTTTATCATCCTGTATTCGTCTTGTTATTGTGGCTTGTTGCAATGCTTAGATTCCTCTATATATCAACTCCCCACTAGACAGTAGATATGTTTGTTACTGACCTTTCCAAGTGTGCTACAAATATTTGTACTTGGGCATCAATATGTTATCTATTATAGCCACATTTATTCCCTTTATCATCCCGTATTCTTCTTGTTATTGTGGCTTGTTGCAATACTTAGACTCCTTTATATATCAACTCCCCACTAGATAGTAGATATGTTTGTTACTGACCTTTCCAAGTGTGTTACAAATATTTGTACCTTTGCATCAATATGTTACCTATTATAGCGATATTTATTCCCTTTATCATCCCGTATTCGTCTTGTTATTGTGGCTTGTTGCAATGCTTAGATTCCTCTATATATCAACTCCCCACTAGACAGTAGATATGTTTGTTACTGACCTTTCCAAGTGTGCTACAAATATTTGTATTTGGGCATCAATATGTTATCTAATATAGCCACATTTATTCCCTTTATCATCCCGTATTCTTCTTGTTATTGTGGCCTGATGCAATGCTTAGACTCCTCCACATCTCAACTCCCCACTAGATAGTAGATATGTTTGTTACTGACCTTTCCAAGTGTGCTACAAATATTTGTACTTGGGCATCAATATGTTACCTATTAGAGCCACATTTATTCCCTTTATCATCCCGTATTCTCCTTGTTATTGTGGCCTGATGCAATGCTTAGACTCCTCCACATCTCAACTCCCCACTAGACAGTAGATATGTTTGTTACTGACCTTTCCAAGTGTGCTACAAATACTTGTACTTGGGCATCAATATGTTACCTATTAGAGCCACATTTATTCCCTTTATCATCCCGTATTCTCCTTGTTATTGTGGCTTGTTGCAATGCTTAGATTCCTCTATATATCTACTCCCCACTAGATAGTAGATATGTTTGTTACTGACCTTTCCAAGCGTGCTACAAGTATTTTTACTTGGGCATCAATGTGTTACCTTTTAAAGCCAAATTTATTCCATTTATCATCCCGCATTCTTCTGGTTATTGTGGCTTGTTGCAATGCTTTGGCTCCTCTATATATCAATTCCCCACTAGATAGTAGATATGTTTTATACTGACTTTTCTAAGTGTGCTACAAATATTTGTACTTGGGCATCAATATGTTACCTTTTATAGCCACATTTATTCCATTTATCATCCCGTATTCGTCTTGTTATTGTTGCTTGTTGCAATGCTTAGACTCCTCTATATATGAATTCCCCACCAGATAGTAGATATGTTTTATACTGACCTTTCCAAGTGTGCTACAAATATTTGTACTTGGGCATCAATATGTTACCTTTTATAGCCACATTTATTCCCTTTATCATCCCGTATTCTTCCTGTTATTGTTACTTGTTGCAATGCTTAGACTCCTCTATATATGAATTCCCCACTAGATAGTAGATATGTTTTATACTGACTTTTCTAAGTGTGCTACAAATATTTGTACTTGGGCATCAATATGTTACCTATTATAGCTACAATTATTCCCATTATCATCCCGTATTCTTCCTGTTATTGTGGCTTGTTGCAATGCTTAGTCTCCTCTATATATCAACTCCCCACTAGATAGTAGATATGTTTGTTACTGACCTTTCCAAGCGTGCTACAAGTATTTTTACTTTGGCATCAATGTGTTACCTTTTATAGCCACATTTATTCCATTTATCATCCCGCATTATTCTGGTTATTGTGGCTTGTTGCAATGCTTAGACTCCTCTATATATGAATTCCCCACTAGATAGTAGATATGTTTTATACTGACCTTTCCAAGTGTGCTACAAATATTTGTACTTGGGCATCAATATGTTACCTTTTATAGCCACATTTATTCCCTTTATCATCCCGTATTCTTCTTGTTATTGTTGCCTGTTGCAATGCTTAGACTCCTCTATATATCAACTCCCCACCAGATAGTAGATATGTTTTATACTGACCTTTCCAAGTGTGCCACAAATATTTGTACTTGGGCATCTATATGTCACCTTTTATAGCGACATTTATTCCCTTTATTATCCCGTATTCGTCTTGTTATTGTGGCCTGTTGCAATGCTTAGACTCCTCTATATATCAACTCCCCACCAGATAGTAGATATGTTTTATACTGACCTTTCCAAGTGTGCTACAAATATTTGTACTTGGGCATCTATATGTCACCTTTTATAGCCACATTTATTCCCTTTATTATCCCGTATTCGTCTTGTTATTGTGGCCTGTTGCAATGCTTAGACCCCTCTATATATCAACTCCCCACCAGATAGTAGATAGGTTTTATACTGACCTTTCCATGTGTGCTACAAATATTTGTACTTGGGCATCTATATGTTACCTATTATAGCTACATTCATTCCCTTTATCACCCCGTATTCTTCTTGTTATTGTGGCCTGTTGCAATGCTTAGACTCATCTATATATCAACTCCCCACCAGATAGTAGATATGTTTTATACTGACCTTTACAAGTGTTCTACAAATATTTGTACTTGGGCATCAATATGTTACCTTTTATAGCCATATTTATGCCATTTATCATCCCGTATTCTTCTTGTTATTGTGGCTTGTTGCAATGCTTAGACTCCTGTATATATCAACTCCCCACCAGATAGTAGATATGTTTTATACTGACCTTTTCAAGTGTGCTACAAATATTTGTACTTTGGCATCAATATGTTACCTATTATAGCCACATTTATTCCCTTTATCATCTGGTATTCTTCTTGTTATTGTGGCTTGTTGCAATGCATAGACTCCTCTATATATCAACTCCCCACCAGATAGTAGATATGTTTTATACTGACCTTTCCAAGTGTTCTACAAATATTTGTACTTGGGCATCAATATGTTACCTTTTATAGCCATATTTATGCCATTTATCATCCCGTATTCTTCTTGTTATTGTGGCTTGTTGCAATGCTTAGACTCCTCTATATATCAACTCCCCACCAGATAGTAGATATGTTTTATACTGACCTTTTCAAGTGTGCTACAAATATTTGTACTTTGGCATCAATATGTTACCTATTATAGCTACATTCATTCCCTTTATCATCCCGTATTCTTCTTGTTATTGTGGCCTGTTGCAATGCTTAGACTCCTCTATATACCAACTCCCCGCTAGGTAGTAGATATGTTTGTTACTGACCTTTCCAAGTGTGCTACAAATATTTGTAATTGGGCATAAATATGATACCTATTATAGCTATATTAATTCCTTTTATCATTCCGTATTCTTCTTGTTATTGTGTCCTGTTGCAATGCTTAGACTCCTTTATATATCAACTCCCCACCAGATAGTAGATAGGTTTTATACTGACCTTTCCAAGTGTGCTACAAATATTTGTACTTGGGCATCTATATGTTACCTATTATAGCTACATTCATTCCCTTTATCACCCCGTATTCTTCTTGTTATTGTGGCCTGTTGCAATGCTTAGACTCATCTATATATCAACTCCCCACCAGATAGTAGATATGATTTATACTGACCTTTACAAGTGTTCTACAAATATTTGTACTTGCGCATCAATATGTCACCTTTTATAGCCACATTTATTCCCTTTTCTCATCTGGTATTTTTCTTGTTATTGTGGCTTGTTGCAATGCTTAGACTCATCTATATATCAACTCCCCACCAGATAGTAGATATGTTTTATACTGACCTTTACAAGTGTTCTACAAATATTTGTACTTGGGCATCAATATGTTACCTTTTATAGCCATATTTATGCCATTTATCATCCCGTATTCTTCTTGTTATTGTGGCTTGTTGCAATGCTCAGACTCCTGTATATATCAACTCCCCACCAGATAGTAGATAGGTTTTATACTGACCTTTCCAAGTGTGCTACAAATATTTGTACTTGGGCATCTATATGTTACCTATTATAGCTACATTCATTCCCTTTATCACCCCGTATTCTTCTTGTTATTGTGGCCTGTTGCAATGCTTAGACTCATCTATATATCAACTCCCCACCAGATAGTAGATATGTTTTATACTGACCTTTCCAAGTGTGCTACAAATATTTGTACTTGGGCATCTATATGTCACCTTTTATAGCCACATTTATTCCCTTTATTATCCCGTATTCGTCTTGTTATTGTGGCCTGTTGCAATGCTTAGACCCCTCTATATATCAACTCCCCACCAGATAGTAGATAGGTTTTATACTGTCCTTTCCAAGTGTGCTACAAATATTTGTACTTGGGCATCTATATGTTACCTATTATAGCTACATTCATTCCCTTTATCACCCCGTATTCTTCTTGTTATTGTGGCCTGTTGCAATGCTTAGACTCATCTATATATCAACTCCCCACCAGATAGTAGATATGTTTTATACTGACCTTTACAAGTGTTCTACAAATATTTGTACTTGGGCATCAATATGTCACCTTTTATAGCCACATTTATTCCCTTTATCATCTGGTATTTTTCTTGTTATTGTGGCTTGTTGCAATGCTTAGACTCATCTATATATCAACTCCCCACCAGATAGTAGATATGTTTTATACTGACCTTTACAAGTGTTCTACAAATATTTGTACTTGGGCATCAATATGTTACCTTTTATAGCCATATTTATGCCATTTATCATCGCGTATTCTTCTTGTTATTGTGGCTTGTTGCAATGCTTAGACTCCTGTATATATCAACTCCCCACCAGATAGTAGATATGTTTTATACTGACCTTTTCAAGTGTGCTACAAATATTTGTACTTTGGCATCAATATGTTACCTATTATAGCCACATTTATTCCCTTTATCATCTGGTATTCTTCTTGTTATTGTGGCTTGTTGCAATGCATAGACTCCTCTATATATCAACTCCCCACCAGATAGTAGATATGTTTTATACTGACCTTTCCAAGTGTTCTACAAATATTTGTACTTGGGCATCAATATGTTACCTTTTATAGCCATATTTATGCCATTTATCATCCCGTATTCTTCTTGTTATTGTGGCTTGTTGCAATGCTTAGACTCCTCTATATATCAACTCCCCACCAGATAGTAGATATGTTTTATACTGACCTTTTCAAGTGTGCTGCAAATATTTGTACTTTGGCATCAATATGTTACCTATTATAGCTACATTCATTCCCTTTATCATCCCGTATTCTTCTTGTTATTGTGGCCTGTTGCAATGCTTAGACTCCTCTATATACCAACTCCCCGCTAGGTAGTAGATATGTTTGTTACTGACCTTTCCAAGTGTGCTACAAATATTTGTAATTGGGCATAAATATGATACCTATTATAGCTATATTAATTCCTTTTATCATTCCGTATTCTTCTTGTTATTGTGTCCTGTTGCAATGCTTAGACTCCTTTATATATCAACTCCCCACCAGATAGTAGATAGGTTTTATACTGACCTTTCCAAGTGTGCTACAAATATTTGTACTTGGGCATCTATATGTTACCTATTATAGCTACATTCATTCCCTTTATCACCCCGTATTCTTCTTGTTATTGTGGCCTGTTGCAATGCTTAGACTCATCTATATATCAACTCCCCACCAGATAGTAGATATGATTTATACTGACCTTTACAAGTGTTCTACAAATATTTGTACTTGCGCATCAATATGTCACCTTTTATAGCCACATTTATTCCCTTTTCTCATCTGGTATTTTTCTTGTTATTGTGGCTTGTTGCAATGCTTAGACTCATCTATATATCAACTCCCCACCAGATAGTAGATATGTTTTATACTGACCTTTACAAGTGTTCTACAAATATTTGTACTTGGGCATCAATATGTTACCTTTTATAGCCATATTTATGCCATTTATCATCCCGTATTCTTCTTGTTATTGTGGCTTGTTGCAATGCTCAGACTCCTGTATATATCAACTCCCCACCAGATAGTAGATATGTTTTATACTGACCTTTTCAAGTGTGCTACAAATATTTGTACTTTGGCATCAATATGTTACCTATTATAGCCACATTTATTCCCTTTATCATCTGGTATTCTTCTTGTTATTGTGGCTTGTTGCAATGCATAGACTCCTCTATATATCAACTCCCCACCAGATAGTAGATATGTTTTATACTGACCTTTCCAAGTGTTCTACAAATATTTGTACTTGGGCATCAATATGTTACCTTTTATAGCTATATTTATGCCATTTATCATCACGTATTCTTCTTGTTATTGTGGCCTGTTGCAATGCTTAGACTCCTCTATATACCAACTAACCGCTAGGTAGTAGATATGTTTGTTACTGACCTTTCCAAGTGTGCTACAAATATTTGTAATTGGGCATAAATATGTTACCTATTATAGCTATATTAATTCCTTTTATCTTTCCGTATTCTTCTTGTTATTGTGTCCTGTTGCAATGCTTAGACTCCTTTATATATCAACTCCCCACTAGATAGTAGATATGTTTGTTACTGACCTTTCCAAGTGTACTCTAAATATATGTACTTGGGCATCAATATGTTACCTTTTATAGCCACATTTATTCCCTGTATTATCCCGTATTCTTGTTGTTATTGTGGCCTGTTGCAATGCTTAGACTCCCCTATATATCAACTCCCCGCTAGATAGTAGATATGTTTGTTACTGACCTTTACAAGTGTGCTACAAATATATGTACTTGGGCATCAATGTGTTACCTTTTATAGCCACATTTATGCCCTGTATCATCCCGTATTCTTCTTGTTATTGTGGCTTGTTGCAATGCTTAGACTCCTGTATATATCAACTCCCCACCAGATAGTAGATATGTTTTATACTGACCTTTTCAAGTGTGCTACAAATATTTGTACTTTGGCATCAATATGTTACCTATTATAGCTACATTCATTCCCTTTATCATCCCGTATTCTTCTTGTTATTGTGGCCTGTTGCAATGCTTAGACTCCTCTATATACCAACTCCCCGCTAGGTAGTAGATATGTTTGTTACTGACCTTTCCAAGTGTGCTACAAATATTTGTAATTGGGCATAAATATGATACCTATTATAGCTATATTAATTCCTTTTATCATTCCGTATTCTTCTTGTTATTGTGTCCTGTTGCAATGCTTAGACTCCTTTATATATCAACTCCCCACCAGATAGTAGATAGGTTTTATACTGACCTTTCCAAGTGTGCTACAAATATTTGTACTTGGGCATCTATATGTTACCTATTATAGCTACATTCATTCCCTTTATCACCCCGTATTCTTCTTGTTATTGTGGCCTGTTGCAATGCTTAGACTCATCTATATATCAACTCCCCACCAGATAGTAGATATGATTTATACTGACCTTTACAAGTGTTCTACAAATATTTGTACTTGCGCATCAATATGTCACCTTTTATAGCCACATTTATTCCCTTTTCTCATCTGGTATTTTTCTTGTTATTGTGGCTTGTTGCAATGCTTAGACTCATCTATATATCAACTCCCCACCAGATAGTAGATATGTTTTATACTGACCTTTACAAGTGTTCTACAAATATTTGTACTTGGGCATCAATATGTTACCTTTTATAGCCATATTTATGCCATTTATCATCCCGTATTCTTCTTGTTATTGTGGCTTGTTGCAATGCTTAGACTCCTGTATATATCAACTCCCCACCAGATAGTAGATATGTTTTATACTGACCTTTTCAAGTGTGCTACAAATATTTGTACTTTGGCATCAATATGTTACCTATTATAGCCACATTTATTCCCTTTATCATCTGGTATTCTTCTTGTTATTGTAGCTTGTTGCAATGCATAGACTCCTCTATATATCAACTCCCCACCAGATAGTAGATATGTTTTATACTGACCTTTCCAAGTGTTCTACAAATATTTGTACTTGGGCATCAATATGTTACCTTTTATAGCCATATTTATGCCATTTATCATCCCGTATTCTTCTTGTTATTGTGGCTTGTTGCAATGCTTAGACTCCTCTATATATCAACTCCCCACCAGATAGTAGATATGTTTTATACTGACCTTTTCAAGTGTGCTACAAATATTTGTACTTTGGCATCAATATGTTACCTATTATAGCTACATTCATTCCCTTTATCATCCCGTATTCTTCTTGTTATTGTGGCTTGTTGCAATGCTCAGACTCCTGTATATATCAACTCCCCACCAGATAGTAGATATGTTTTATACTGACCTTTTCAAGTGTGCTACAAATATTTGTACTTTGGCATCAATATGTTACCTATTATAGCCACATTTATTCCCTTTATCATCTGGTATTCTTCTTGTTATTGTGGCTTGTTGCAATGCATAGACTCCTCTATATATCAACTCCCCACCAGATAGTAGATATGTTTTATACTGACCTTTCCAAGTGTTCTACAAATATTTGTACTTGGGCATCAATATGTTACCTTTTATAGCTATATTTATGCCATTTATCATCCCGTATTCTTCTTGTTATTGTAGCCTGTTGCAATGCTTAGACTCCTCTATATACCAACTAACCGCTAGGTAGTAGATATGTTTGTTACTGACCTTTCCAAGTGTGCTACAAATATTTGTAATTGGGCATAAATATGTTACCTATTATAGCTATATTAATTCCTTTTATCTTTCCGTATTCTTCTTGTTATTGTGTCCTGTTGCAATGCTTAGACTCCTTTATATATCAACTCCCCACTAGATAGTAGATATGTTTGTTACTGACCTTTCCAAGTGTACTCTAAATATATGTACTTGGGCATCAATATGTTACCTTTTATAGCCACATTTATTCCCTGTATTATCCCGTATTCTTGTTGTTATTGTGGCCTGTTGCAATGCTTAGACTCCCCTATATATCAACTCCCCGCTAGATAGTAGATATGTTTGTCACTGACCTTTACAAGTGTGCTACAAATATATGTACTTGGGCATCAATGTGTTACCTTTTATAGCCACATTTATGCCCTGTATCATCCCGTATTCTTCTTGTTATTGTGGCTTGTTGCAATGCTTAGACTCCTGTATATATCAACTCCCCACCAGATAGTAGATATGTTTTATACTGACCTTTTCAAGTGTGCTACAAATATTTGTACTTTGGCATCAATATGTTACCTATTATAGCTACATTCATTCCCTTTATCATCCCGTATTCTTCTTGTTATTGTGGCCTGTTGCAATGCTTAGACTCCTCTATATACCAACTCCCCGCTAGGTAGTAGATATGTTTGTTACTGACCTTTCCAAGTGTGCTACAAATATTTGTAATTGGGCATAAATATGATACCTATTATAGCTATATTAATTCCTTTTATCATTCCGTATTCTTCTTGTTATTGTGTCCTGTTGCAATGCTTAGACTCCTTTATATATCAACTCCCCACCAGATAGTAGATAGGTTTTATACTGACCTTTCCAAGTGTGCTACAAATATTTGTACTTGGGCATCTATATGTTACCTATTATAGCTACATTCATTCCCTTTATCACCCCGTATTCTTCTTGTTATTGTGGCCTGTTGCAATGCTTAGACTCATCTATATATCAACTCCCCACCAGATAGTAGATATGATTTATACTGACCTTTACAAGTGTTCTACAAATATTTGTACTTGCGCATCAATATGTCACCTTTTATAGCCACATTTATTCCCTTTTCTCATCTGGTATTTTTCTTGTTATTGTGGCTTGTTGCAATGCTTAGACTCATCTATATATCAACTCCCCACCAGATAGTAGATATGTTTTATACTGACCTTTACAAGTGTTCTACAAATATTTGTACTTGGGCATCAATGTGTTACCTTTTATAGCCACATTTATGCCCTGTATCATCCCGTATTCTTCTTGTTATTGTGGCTTGTTGCAATGCTTAGACTCCTGTATATATCAACTCCCCACCAGATAGTAGATATGTTTTATACTGACCTTTTCAAGTGTGCTACAAATATTTGTACTTTGGCATCAATATGTTACCTATTATAGCTACATTCATTCCCTTTATCATCCCGTATTCTTCTTGTTATTGTGGCCTGTTGCAATGCTTAGACTCCTCTATATACCAACTCCCCGCTAGGTAGTAGATATGTTTGTTACTGACCTTTCCAAGTGTGCTACAAATATTTGTAATTGGGCATAAATATGATACCTATTATAGCTATATTAATTCCTTTTATCATTCCGTATTCTTCTTGTTATTGTGTCCTGTTGCAATGCTTAGACTCCTTTATATATCAACTCCCCACCAGATAGTAGATAGGTTTTATACTGACCTTTCCAAGTGTGCTACAAATATTTGTACTTGGGCATCTATATGTTACCTATTATAGCTACATTCATTCCCTTTATCACCCCGTATTCTTCTTGTTATTGTGGCCTGTTGCAATGCTTAGACTCATCTATATATCAACTCCCCACCAGATAGTAGATATGATTTATACTGACCTTTACAAGTGTTCTACAAATATTTGTACTTGCGCATCAATATGTCACCTTTTATAGCCACATTTATTCCCTTTTCTCATCTGGTATTTTTCTTGTTATTGTGGCTTGTTGCAATGCTTAGACTCATCTATATATCAACTCCCCACCAGATAGTAGATATGTTTTATACTGACCTTTACAAGTGTTCTACAAATATTTGTACTTGGGCATCAATATGTTACCTTTTATAGCCATATTTATGCCATTTATCATCCCGTATTCTTCTTGTTATTGTGGCTTGTTGCAATGCTTAGACTCCTGTATATATCAACTCCCCACCAGATAGTAGATATGTTTTATACTGACCTTTTCAAGTGTGCTACAAATATTTGTACTTTGGCATCAATATGTTACCTATTATAGCCACATTTATTCCCTTTATCATCTGGTATTCTTCTTGTTATTGTAGCTTGTTGCAATGCATAGACTCCTCTATATATCAACTCCCCACCAGATAGTAGATATGTTTTATACTGACCTTTCCAAGTGTTCTACAAATATTTGTACTTGGGCATCAATATGTTACCTTTTATAGCCATATTTATGCCATTTATCATCCCGTATTCTTCTTGTTATTGTGGCTTGTTGCAATGCTTAGACTCCTCTATATATCAACTCCCCACCAGATAGTAGATATGTTTTATACTGACCTTTTCAAGTGTGCTACAAATATTTGTACTTTGGCATCAATATGTTACCTATTATAGCTACATTCATTCCCTTTATCATCCCGTATTCTTCTTGTTATTGTGGCTTGTTGCAATGCTCAGACTCCTGTATATATCAACTCCCCACCAGATAGTAGATATGTTTTATACTGACCTTTTCAAGTGTGCTACAAATATTTGTACTTTGGCATCAATATGTTACCTATTATAGCCACATTTATTCCCTTTATCATCTGGTATTCTTCTTGTTATTGTGGCTTGTTGCAATGCATAGACTCCTCTATATATCAACTCCCCACCAGATAGTAGATATGTTTTATACTGACCTTTCCAAGTGTTCTACAAATATTTGTACTTGGGCATCAATATGTTACCTTTTATAGCTATATTTATGCCATTTATCATCCCGTATTCTTCTTGTTATTGTAGCCTGTTGCAATGCTTAGACTCCTCTATATACCAACTAACCGCTAGGTAGTAGATATGTTTGTTACTGACCTTTCCAAGTGTGCTACAAATATTTGTAATTGGGCATAAATATGTTACCTATTATAGCTATATTAATTCCTTTTATCTTTCCGTATTCTTCTTGTTATTGTGTCCTGTTGCAATGCTTAGACTCCTTTATATATCAACTCCCCACTAGATAGTAGATATGTTTGTTACTGACCTTTCCAAGTGTACTCTAAATATATGTACTTGGGCATCAATATGTTACCTTTTATAGCCACATTTATTCCCTGTATTATCCCGTATTCTTGTTGTTATTGTGGCCTGTTGCAATGCTTAGACTCCCCTATATATCAACTCCCCGCTAGATAGTAGATATGTTTGTCACTGACCTTTACAAGTGTGCTACAAATATATGTACTTGGGCATCAATGTGTTACCTTTTATAGCCACATTTATGCCCTGTATCATCCCGTATTCTTCTTGTTATTGTGGCTTGTTGCAATGCTTAGACTCCTGTATATATCAACTCCCCACCAGATAGTAGATATGTTTTATACTGACCTTTTCAAGTGTGCTACAAATATTTGTACTTTGGCATCAATATGTTACCTATTATAGCTACATTCATTCCCTTTATCATCCCGTATTCTTCTTGTTATTGTGGCCTGTTGCAATGCTTAGACTCCTCTATATACCAACTCCCCGCTAGGTAGTAGATATGTTTATTACTGACCTTTCCAAGTGTGCTACAAATATTTGTAATTGGGCATAAATATGATACCTATTATAGCTATATTAATTCCTTTTATCATTCCGTATTCTTCTTGTTATTGTGTCCTGTTGCAATGCTTAGACTCCTTTATATATCAACTCCCCACCAGATAGTAGATAGGTTTTATACTGACCTTTCCAAGTGTGCTACAAATATTTGTACTTGGGCATCTATATGTTACCTATTATAGCTACATTCATTCCCTTTATCACCCCGTATTCTTCTTGTTATTGTGGCCTGTTGCAATGCTTAGACTCATCTATATATCAACTCCCCACCAGATAGTAGATATGATTTATACTGACCTTTACAAGTGTTCTACAAATATTTGTACTTGCGCATCAATATGTCACCTTTTATAGCCACATTTATTCCCTTTTCTCATCTGGTATTTTTCTTGTTATTGTGGCTTGTTGCAATGCTTAGACTCATCTATATATCAACTCCCCACCAGATAGTAGATATGTTTTATACTGACCTTTACAAGTGTTCTACAAATATTTGTACTTGGGCATCAATATGTTACCTTTTATAGCCATATTTATGCCATTTATCATCCCGTATTCTTCTTGTTATTGTGGCTTGTTGCAATGCTTAGACTCCTGTATATATCAACTCCCCACCAGATAGTAGATATGTTTTATACTGACCTTTTCAAGTGTGCTACAAATATTTGTACTTTGGCATCAATATGTTACCTATTATAGCCACATTTATTCCCTTTATCATCTGGTATTCTTCTTGTTATTGTAGCTTGTTGCAATGCATAGACTCCTCTATATATCAACTCCCCACCAGATAGTAGATATGTTTTATACTGACCTTTCCAAGTGTTCTACAAATATTTGTACTTGGGCATCAATATGTTACCTTTTATAGCCATATTTATGCCATTTATCATCCCGTATTCTTCTTGTTATTGTGGCTTGTTGCAATGCTTAGACTCCTCTATATATCAACTCCCCACCAGATAGTAGATATGTTTTATACTGACCTTTTCAAGTGTGCTACAAATATTTGTACTTTGGCATCAATATGTTACCTATTATAGCTACATTCATTCCCTTTATCATCCCGTATTCTTCTTGTTATTGTGGCTTGTTGCAATGCTCAGACTCCTGTATATATCAACTCCCCACCAGATAGTAGATATGTTTTATACTGACCTTTTCAAGTGTGCTACAAATATTTGTACTTTGGCATCAATATGTTACCTATTATAGCCACATTTATTCCCTTTATCATCTGGTATTCTTCTTGTTATTGTGGCTTGTTGCAATGCATAGACTCCTCTATATATCAACTCCCCACCAGATAGTAGATATGTTTTATACTGACCTTTCCAAGTGTTCTACAAATATTTGTACTTGGGCATCAATATGTTACCTTTTATAGCTATATTTATGCCATTTATCATCCCGTATTCTTCTTGTTATTGTGGCCTGTTGCAATGCTTAGACTCCTCTATATACCAACTAACCGCTAGGTAGTAGATATGTTTGTTACTGACCTTTCCAAGTGTGCTACAAATATTTGTAATTGGGCATAAATATGTTACCTATTATAGCTATATTAATTCCTTTTATCTTTCCGTATTCTTCTTGTTATTGTGTCCTGTTGCAATGCTTAGACTCCTTTATATAACAACTCCCCACTAGATAGTAGATATGTTTGTTACTGACCTTTCCAAGTGTACTCTAAATATATGTACTTGGGCATCAATATGTTACCTTTTATAGCCACATTTATTCCCTGTATTATCCCGTATTCTTGTTGTTATTGTGGCCTGTTGCAATGCTTAGACTCCCCTATATATCAACTCCCCGCTAGATAGTAGATATGTTTGTTACTGACCTTTCCAAGTGTGCTACCAATATTTGTACTTGGGCATCAATATGTTACCTTTTATAGCCACATTTATTCCCTGTATCATCCCGTATTCTTGTTGTTATTGTGGCCTGTTGCAATGCATAGACTCCTCTATATATCAACTCCCCGCTAGATAGTAGATATGTTTGTTACTGACCTTTCCAAGTGTGCTACCAATATTTGTACTTGGGCATCAATATGTTACCTTTTATAGCCACATTTATTCCCTGTATCATCCCGTATTCTTGTTGTTATTGTGGCCTGTTGCAATGCATAGACTCCTCTATATATCAACTCCCCACTAGATAGTAGATATGTTTGTTACTGACCTTTCCAAGTGTGCTACCAATATTTGTACTTGGGCATCAATATGTTACCTTTTATAGCCATATTTATTCGCTGTATCATCCCGTATTCTTGTTGTTATTGTGGCCTGTTGCAATGCTTAGACTCCTCTATATATCAACTCCCCACCAGATAGTAGATATGTTTGTTACTGACCTTTACAAGTGTGATAAAAATATTTGTACTTGGGCATCAATATGTTACCTTTTATAGCTACATTTATTCCCTTTATCATCCCATATTCTTCTTGTTATTGTGGCCTGTTGCAATGCTTAGACTCCTCTATATATCAACTCCCCACCAGATAGTAGATAGGTTTTATACTGACCTTTCCAAGTGTGCTACAAATATTTGTACTTGGGCATCTATATGTCACCTTTTATAGCCACATTTATTCCATTTATCATCCCGTATTCTTCTTGTTATTGTGGCCTGTTGCAATGCTTAGACTCCTCTATATATCAACTCCCCACTAGATAGTAGATATGTTTGTTACTGACCTTTACAAGTGTGCCAAAAATATTTGTACTTGGGCATCAATATGTTACCTTTTATAGCTACATTTATTCCCTTTATCATCCCGTATTCTTCTTGTTATTGTGGCGTGTTGCAGTGCTTAGACTCCTCTATATATCAACTCACTACCAGATAGTAGATATGTTTTATAATGACCTTTCCAAGTGTGCTACATATATTTGTACTTGGGCTACAATATGTTACCTATTACAGCTACATTTATTCCCTTTATCATCCCGTATTCTTCTTGTTATTGTGTCCTGTTGCAATGCTTAGACTCTTCTATATACCAACTCCCCGCTAGGTAGTAGATATGTTTGTTACTGACCTTTCCAAGTGTGCTCTAAATATATGTACTTGGGCATCAATATGTTACCTATTATAGCTACATTTATTCCCTTTATCATCCCGTATTCTTCTGGTTATTGTGGCTTGTTGCAATGCTTAGACTCCTCTATATATCTACTCCCCACCAGATAGTAGATATGTTTTATACTGACCTTTCCAAGTGTGCTACAAATATATGTACTTGGGCATCAATGTGTTACCTTTTATAGCCACATTTATGCCCTGTATCATCCCGTATTCTTCTTGTTATTGTGGCTTGTTGCAATGCTTAGACTCCTGTATATATCAACTCCCCACCAGATAGTAGATATGTTTTATACTGACCTTTTCAAGTGTGCTACAAATATTTGTACTTTGGCATCAATATGTTACCTATTATAGCCACATTTATTCCCTTTATCATCTGGTATTCTTCTTGTTATTGTGGCTTATTGCAATGCATAGACTCCTCTATATATCAACTCCCCACCAGATAGTAGATATGTTTTATACTGACCTTTCCAAGTGTGCTACAAATATTTGTAATTGGGCATAAATATGTTACCTATTTTAGCTATATTAATTCCTTTTATCATTCCGTATTCTTCTTGTTATTGTGTCCTGTTGCAATGCTTAGACTCCTTTATATATCAACTCCCCACTAGATAGTAGATATGTTTGTTACTGACCTTTCCAAGTGTGCTCTAAATATATGTACTTGGGCATCAATATGTTACCTATTATAGCTACATTTATTCCCTTTATCATCCCGTATGCTTCTGGTTATTGTGGCTTGTTGCAATGCTTAGACTCCTCTATATATCTACTCCCCACCAGATAGTAGATATGTTTTATACTGACCTTTCCAAGTGTGCTACAAATATTTGTACTTGGGCATCAATATGTTACCTTTTATAGCCACATTTATGCCCTGTATCATCCCGTATTCTTCTTGTTATTGTGGCCTGTTGCAATGCTTAGACTCCTCTATATATCAACTCCCCACTAAGTAGTAGATATGTTTGTTACTGACCTTTCCAAGTGTGCTACAAATATATGTACTTGGGCATCAATATGTTACCTATTATAGCTACATTTATTCCCTTTATCATCCCGTATTCTTCCTGTTATTGTGGCTTGATGCAATGCTTAGACTCCTCTATATCTCAACTCTCCACTAGATAGTAGATATGTTTGTTACTGACCTTTACAAGTGTGCTAAAAATATTTGTACTTGGGCATCAATATGTTACCTTTTATAGCTACATTCATTCCCTTTATCACCCCGTATTCTTCTAGTTATTGTGGCCTGTTGCAATGCTTAGACTCATCTATATATCAACTTCCCACCAGATAGTAGATATGTTTTATACTGACCTTTCCAAGTGTGCTACAAATATTTGTACTTGGGCATCTATATGTCAACTTTTATAGCCACATTTATTCCCTTTATTATCCCGTATTCGTCTTGTTATTGTGGCCTGTTGCAATGCTTAGACCCCTCTATATATCAACTCCCCACCAGATAGTAGATAGGTTTTATACTGACCTTCCAAGTGTGCTACAAATATTTGTACTTGGGCATCTATATGTTACCTATTATAGCTACATTCATTCCCTTTATCACCCCGTATTCTTCTTGTTATTGTGGCCTGTTGCAATGCTTAGACTCATCTATATATCAACTCCCCACCAGATAGTAGATATGTTTTATACTGACCTTTACAAGTGTTCTACAAATATTTGTACTTGGGCATCAATATGTCACCTTTTATAGCCACATTTATTCCCTTTATCATCTGGTATTTTTCTTGTTATTGTGGCTTGTTGCAATGCTTAGACTCATCTATATATCAACTCCCCACCAGATAGTAGATATGTTTTATACTGACCTTTACAAGTGTTCTACAAATATTTGTACTTGGGCATCAATATGTTACCTTTTATAGCCATATTTATGCCATTTATCATCCCGTATTCTTCTTGTTATTGTGGCTTGTTGCAATGCTTAGACTCCTGTATATATCAACTCCCCACCAGATAGTAGATATGTTTTATACTGACCTTTTCAAGTGTGTTACAAATATTTGTACTTTGGCATCAATATGTTACCTATTATAGCCACATTTATTCCCTTTATCATCTGGTATTCTTCTTGTTATTGTGGCTTGTTGCAATGCATAGACTCCTCTATATATCAACTCCCCACCAGATAGTAGATATGTTTTATACTGACCTTTCCAAGTGTTCTACAAATATTTGTACTTGGGCATCAATATGTTACCTTTTATAGCCATATTTATGCCATTTATCATCCCGTATTCTTCTTGTTATTGTGGCTTGTTGCAATGCTTAGACTCCTCTATATATCAACTCCCCACCAGATAGTAGATATGTTTTATACTGACCTTTTCAAGTGTCCTACAAATATTTGTACTTTGGCATCAATATGTTACCTAATATAGCTACATTCATTCCCTTTATCATCCCGTATTCTTCTTGTTATTGTGGCCTGTTGCAATGCTTAGACTCCTCTATATACCAACTCCCCGCTAGGTAGTAGATATGTTTGTTACTGACCTTTCCAAGTGTGCTACAAATATTTGTAATTGGGCATAAATATGATACCTATTATAGCTATATTAATTCCTTTTATCATTCCGTATTCTTCTTGTTATTGTGTCCTGTTGCAATGCTTAAACTCCTTTATATATCAACTCCCCACCAGATAGTAGATAGGTTTTATACTGACCTTTCCAAGTGTGCTACAAATATTTGTACTTGGGCATCTATATGTTACCTATTATAGCTACATTCATTCCCTTTATCACCCCGTATTCTTCTTGTTATTGTGGCCTGTTGCAATGCTTAGACTCATCTATATATCAACTCCCCACCAGATAGTAGATATGATTTATACTGACCTTTACAAGTGTTCTACAAATATTTGTACTTGCGCATCAATATGTCACCTTTTATAGCCACATTTATTCCCTTTTATCATCTGGTATTTTTCTTGTTATTGTGGCTTGTTGCAATGCTTAGACTCATCTATATATCAACTCCCCACCAGATAGTAGATATGTTTTATACTGACCATTACAAGTGTTCTACAAATATTTGTACTTGGGCATCAATATGTTACCTTTTATAGCCATATTTATGCCATTTATCATCCCGTATTCTTCTTGTTATTGTGGCTTGTTGCAATGCTCAGACTCCTGTATATATCAACTCCCCACCAGATAGTAGATAGGTTTTATACTGACCTTTTCAAGTGTGCTACAAATATTTGTACTTTGGCATCAATATGTTAAATATTATAGCCACATTTATTCCCTTTATCATCTGGTATTCTTCTTGTTATTGTGGCTTGTTGCAATGCATAGACTCCTCTATATATCAACTCCCCACCAGATAGTAGATATGTTTTATACTGACCTTTTCAAGTGTGCTACAAATATTTGTACTTTGGCATCAATATGTTACCTATTATAGCCACATTTATTCCCTTTATCATCTGGTATTCTTCTTGTTATTGTGGCTTGTTGCAATGCTTAGACTCCTCTATATATCAACTCCCCACCAGATAGTAGATATGTTTTATACTGACCTTTTCAAGTGTGCTACAAATATTTGTACTTTGGCATCAATATGTTACCTATTATAGCTACATTCATTCCCTTTATCATCCCGTATTCTTCTTGTTATTAAGGCCTGTTGCAATGCTTAGACTCCTCTATATACCAACTCCCCGCTAGGTAGTAGATATGTTTGTTACTGACCTTTCCAAGTGTGCTACAAATATTTGTAATTGGGCATAAATATGATACCTATTATAGCTATATTAATTCCATTTATCATTCCGTATTCTTCTTGTTATTGTGTCCTGTTGCAATGCTTAGACTCCTTTATATATCAACTCCCCACCAGATAGTAGATAGGTTTTATACTGACCTTTCCAAGTGTGCTACAAATATTTGTACTTGGGCATCTATATGTTACCTATTATATCTACATTCATTCCCTTTATCACCCCGTATTCTTCTTGTTATTGTGGCCTGTTGCAATGCTTAGACTCATCTATATATCAACTCCCCACCAGATAGTAGATATGATTTATACTGACCTTTACAAGTGTTCTACAAATATTTGTACTTGCGCATCAATATGTCACCTTTTATAGCCACATTTATTCCCTTTATCATCTGGTATTTTTCTTGTTATTGTGGCTTGTTGCAATGCTTAGACTCATCTATATATCAACTCCCCACCAGATAGTAGATATGTTTTATACTGACCTTTACAAGTGTTCTACAAATATTTGTACTTGGGCATCAATATGTTACCTTTTATAGCCATATTTATGCCATTTATCATCCCGTATTCTTCTTGTTATTGTGGCCTGTTGCAATGCTTAGACTCCTCTATATACCAACTCCCCGCTAGGTAGTAGATATGTTTGTTACTGACCTTTCCAAGTGTGTTACAAATATTTGTAATTGGGCATAAATATGTTACCTATTATAGCTATATTAATTCCTTTTATCTTTCCGTATTCTTCTTGTTATTGTGTCCTGTTGCAATGCTTAGACTCCTTTATATATCAACTCCCCACTAGATAGTAGATATGTTTGTTACTGACCTTTCCAAGTGTACTCTAAATATATGTACTTGGGCATCAATATGTTACCTATTATAGCTACATTTATTCCCTTTATCATCCCGTATTCTTCTTGTTATTGTGGCTTGTTGCAATGCTTAGACTCCCCTATATATCAACTCCCCGCTAGATAGTAGATATGTTTGTTACTGACCTTTCCAAGTGTGCTACCAATATTTGTACTTGGGCATCAATATGTTACCTTTTATAGCCACATTTATTCCCTGTATCATCCCGTATTCTTGTTGTTATTGTGACCTGTTGCAATGCATAGACTCCTCTATATATCAACTCCCCACTAGGTAGTAGATATGTTTGTTACTGACCTTTCCAAGTGTTTTACAAATATTTGTACTTGGGCATAAATATGTTACCTATTATAGCTATATTAATTCCTTTTATCATTCCGTATTCTTCTTGTTATTGTGTCCTGTTGCAATGCTTAGACTCCTCTATATATCAACTCCCCATTAGATAGCAGATATGTTTGTTACTGACCTTTCCAAGCGTGCTCTAAATATATGTACTTGGGCATCAATATGTTACCTATTATAGCTACATTTATTCCCTTTATCATCCCGTATTCTTCTTGTTATTGTGGCTTGTTGCAATGCTTAGACTCCTCTATATACCAGCTCCCCACTAGGTAGTAGATATGTTTGTTACTGACATTTCCAAGTGTGCTACAAATATTTGTACTTGGGCATCTATATGTCACCTTTTATAGCCACATTTATTCCCTTTATCATCCCGTATTCTTCCTGTTATTGTGGCTTGATGCAATGCTTAGACTCCTCTATATATGAATTCCCCACTAGATAGTAGATATGTTTTATACTGACTTATCTAAGTGTGCTACAAATATTTGTACTTGGGCATCAATATGTTACCTATTATAGCTACATTTATTCCCTTTATCATCCCGTATTCTTCCTGTTATTGTGGCTTGTTGCAATGCTTAGTCTCCTCTATATATCAACTCCCCACTAGATAGTAGATATGTTTGTTACTGACCTTTCCAAGCGTGCTACAAGTATTTTTACTTGGGCATCAATGTGTTACCTTTTATAGCCACATTTATTCCATTTACCATCCCGCATTCTTCTGGTTATTGTGGCTTGTTGCAATGCTTAGACTCCTCTATATATGAATTCCCCACTAGATAGTAGGTATGTTTTATACTGACCTTTCCAAGTGTGCTACAAATATTTGTACTTGGGCATCAATATGTTACCTTTTATAGCCATATTTATTCCCTTTATCATCCCGTATTCTTCTTGTTATTGTTGCCTGTTGCAATGCTTAGACTCCCCTATATATCAACTCACCACCAGATAGTAGATATGTTTTATACTGACCTTTCCAAGTGTGCTACAAATATTTGTACTTGGGCATCTATATGTCACCTTTTATAGCCACATTTATTCCCTTTATTATCCCGTATTCGTCTTGTTATTGTGGCCTGTTGCAATGCTTAGACCCCTCTATATATCAACTCCCCACCAGATAGTAGGTATGTTTTATACTGACCTTTCCAAGTGTGCTACAAATATTTGTACTTGGGCATCAATATGTTACCTTTTATAGCCACATTTATTCCCTTTATCATCCCGTATTCTTCTTGTTATTGTTGCCTGTTGCAATGCTTAGACTCCTCTATAAATCAACTCACCACCAGATAGTAGATATGTTTTATACTGACCTTTCCAAGTGTGCTACAAATATTTGTACTTGGGCATCTATATGTCACCTTTTATAGCCACATTTATTCCCTTTATTATCCCGTATTCGTCTTGTTATTGTGGCCTGTTGCAATGCTTAGACCCCTCTATATATCAACTCCCCACCAGATAGTAGATAGGTTTTATACTGACCTTTCCAAGTGTGCTACAAATATTTGTACTTGGGCATCTATATGTTACCTATTATAGCTACATTCATTCTCTTTATCACCCCGTATTCTTCTTGTTATTGTGGCCTGTTGCAATGCTTAGACTCATCTATATATCAACTCTCCACCAGATAGTAGATATGTTTTATACTGACCTTTCCAAGTGTGCTACAAATATTTGTACTTGAGCATCTATATGTCACCTTTTATAGCCACATTTATTCCCTTTATTATCCCGTATTCGTCTTGTTATTGTGGCCTGTTGCAATGCTTAGACCCCTCTATATATCAACTCCCCACCAGATAGTAGATAGGTTTTATACTGACCTTTCCAAGTGTGCTACAAATATTTGTACTTGGGCATCTATATGTTACCTATTATAGCTACATTCATTCCCTTTATCACCCCGTATTCTTCTTGTTATTGTAGCCTGTTGCAATGCTTAGACTCATCTATATATCAACTCCCCACCAGATAGTAGATATGTTTTATACTGACCTTTACAAGTGTTCTACAAATATTTGTACTTGGGCATCAACATGTCACCTTTTATAGCCACATTTATTCCCTTTATCATCTGGTATTTTTCTTGTTATTGTGGCTTGTTGCAATGCTTAGACTCATCTATATATCAACTCCCCACCAGATAGTAGATATGTTTTATACAGACCTTTACAAGTGTTCTACAAATATTTGTACTTGGGCATCAATATGTTACCTTTTATAGCCATATTTATGCCATTTATCATCCCGTATTCTTCTTGTTATTGTGGTTTGTTGCAATGCTTAGACTCCTGTATATATCAACTCCCCACCAGATAGTAGATATGTTTTATACTGACCTTTTCAAGTGTGCTACAAATATTTGTACTTTTGCATCAATATGTTACCTATTATAGCCACATTTATTCCCTTTATCATCTGGTATTTTTCTTGTTATTGTGGCTTGTTGCAATGCATAGACTCCTCTATATATCAACTCCCCACCAGATAGTAGATATGTTTTATACTGACCTTTCCAAGTGTTCTACAAATATTTGTACTTGGGCATCAATATGTTACCTTTTATAGCCATATTTATGCCATTTATCATCCCGTATTCTTCTTGTTATTGTGGCTTGTTGCAATGCTTAGACTCCTCTATATATCAACTCCCCACCAGATAGTAGATATGTTTTATACTGACCTTTTCAAGTGTGCTACAAATATTTGTACTTTGGCATCAATATGTTACCTATTATAGCTACATTCATTCCCTTTATCATCCCGTATTCTTCTTGTTATTGTGGCCTGTTGCAATGCTTAGACTCCTCTATATACCAACTCCCCGCTAGGTAGTAGATATGTTTGTTACTGACCTTTCCAAGTGTGCTACAAATATTTGTAATTGGGCATAAATATGATACCTATTATAGCTATATTAATTCCTTTTATCATTCCGTATTCTTCTTGTTATTGTGTCCTGTTTCAATGCTTAGACTCCTTTATATATCAACTCCCCACCAGATAGTAGATAGGTTTTATACTGACCTTTCCAAGTGTGCTACAAATATTTGTACTTGGGCATCTATATGTTACCTATTATAGCTACATTCATTCCCTTTATCACCCCGTATTCTTCTTGTTATTGTGGCCTGTTGCAATGCTTAGACTCATCTATATATCAACTCCCCACCAGATAGTAGATATGATTTATACTGACCTTTACAAGTGTGCTACAAATATTTGTACTTGCGCATCAATATGTCACCTTTTATAGCCACATTAATTCCCTTTTCTCATATGGTATTTTTCTTGTTATTGTGGCTTGTTGCAATGCTTAGACTCATCTATATATCAACTCCCCACCAGATAGTAGATATGTTTTATACTGACCTTTACAAGTGTTCTACAAATATTTGTACTTGGGCATCAATATGTTACCTATTATAGCCACATTTATTCCCTTTATCATCTGGTATTCTTCTTGTTATTGTGGCTTGTTGCAATGCATAGACTCCTCTATATATCAACTCCCCACCAGATAGTAGATATGTTTTATACTGACCTTTCCAAGTGTTCTACAAATATTTGTACTTGGGCATCAATATGTTACCTTTTATAGCCATATTTATGCCATTTATCATCCCGTATTCTTCTTGTTATTGTGGCTTGTTGCAATGCTTAGACTCCTCTATATATCAACTCCCCACCAGATAGTAGATATGTTTTATACTGACCTTTTCAAGTGTGCTACAAATATTTGTACTTTGGCATCAATATGTTACCTATTATAGCTACATTCATTCCCTTTATCATCCCGTATTCTTCTTGTTATTGTGGCCTGTTGCAATGCTTAGACTCCTCTATATACCAACTCCCCGCTAGGTAGTAGATATGTTTGTTACTGACCTTTCCACGTGTGCTACAAATATTTGTAATTGGGCATAAATATGATACCTATTATAGCTATATTAATTCCTTTTATCATTCCGTATTCTTCTTGTTATTGTGTCCTGTTGCAATGCTTAGACTCCTTTATATATCAACTCCCCACCAGATAGTAGATAGGTTTTATACTGATCTTTCCAAGTGTGCTACAAATATTTGTACTTGGGCATCTATATGTTACCTATTATAGCTACATTCATTCCCTTTATCACCCCGTATTCTTCTTGTTATTGTGGCCTGTTGCAATGCTTAGACTCATCTATATATCAACTCCCCACCAGATAGTAGATATGATTTATACTGACCTTTACAAGTGTTCTACAAATATTTGTACTTGCGCATCAATATGTCACCTTTTATAGCCACATTTATTCCCTTTATCATCTGGTATTTTTCTTGTTATTGTGGCTTGTTGCAATGCTTAGACTCATCTATATATCAACTCCCCACCAGATAGTAGATATGTTTTATACTGACCTTTACAAGTGTTCTACAAATATTTGTACTTGGGCATCAATATGTTACCTTTTATAGCCATATTTATGCCATTTATCATCCCGTATTCTTCTTGTTATTGTGGCTTGTTGCAATGCTTAGACTCCTGTATATATCAACTCCCCACCAGATAGTAGATATGTTTTATACTGACCTTTTCAAGTGTGCTACAAATATTTGTACTTTGGCATCAATATGTTACCTATTATAGCCACATTTATTCCCTTTATCATCTGGTATTCTTCTTGTTATTGTGGCTTGTTGCAATGCATAGACTCCTCTATATATCAACTCCCCACCAGATGTTAGATATGTTTTATACTGACCTTTCCAAGTGTTCTACAAATATTTGTACTTGGGCATCAATATGTTACCTTTTATAGCCATATTTATGCCATTTATCATCCCGTATTCTTCTTGTTATTGTGGCCTGTTGCAATGCTTAGACTCCTCTATATACCAACTCCCCGCTAGGTAGTAGATATGTTTGTTACTGACCTTTCCAAGTGTGCTACAAATATTTGTAATTGGGCATAAATATGTTACCTATTATAGCTATATTAATTCCTTTTATCTTTCCGTATTCTTCTTGTTATTGTGTCCTGTTGAAATGCTTAGACTCCTTTATATATCAACTCCCCACTAGATAGTAGATATGTTTGTTACTGACCTTTCCAAGTGTACTCTAAATATATGTACTTGGGCATCAATATGTTACCTATTATAGCTACATTTATTCCCTTTATCATCCCGTATTCATCTTGTTATTGTGGCTTGTTGCAATGCTTAGACTCCCCTATATATCAACTCCCCGCTAGATAGTAGATATGTTTGTTACTGACCTTTCCAAGTGTGCTACCAATATTTGTACTTGGGCATCAATATGTTACCTTTTATAGCCACATTTATTCCCTGTATCATCCCGTATTCTTGTTGTTATTGTGGCCTGTTGCAATGCATAGACTCCTCTATATATCAACTCCCCACTAGGTAGTAGATATGTTTGTTACTGACCTTTCCAAGTGTTTTACAAATATTTGTACTTGGGCATAAATATGTTACCTATTATAGCTATATTAATTCCTTTTATCATTCCGTATTCTTCTTGTTATTGTGTCCTCTTGCAATGCTTAGACTCCTCTATATATCAACTCCCCTTTAGATAGCAGATATGTTTGTTACTGACCTTTCCAAGCGTGCTCTAAATATATGTACTTGGGCATCAATATGTTACCTATTATAGCTACATTTATTCCCTTTATCATCCCGTATTCTTCTTGTTATTGTGGCTTGTTGCAATGCTTAGACTCCTCTATATACCAGCTCCCCACTAGGTAGTAGATATGTTTGTTACTGACATTTCCAAGTGTGCTACAAATATTTGTACTTGGGCATCTATATGTCACCTTTTATAGCCACATTTATTCCCTTTATCATCCCGTATTCTTCCTGTTATTGTGGCTTGATGCAATGCTTAGACTCCTCTATATATCAACTCCCCACTAGATAGTAGATATGTTTGTTACTGACCTTTACAAGTGTGCTAAAAATATTTGTACTTGGGCATCAATATGTTACCTTTTATAGCTACATTTATTCCCTTTATCATCCCGTATTCTTCTTGTTATTGTGGCCTGTTGCAGTGCTTAGACTCCTCTATATATCAACTCACTACCAGATAGTAGATATGTTTTATAATGACCTTTCCAAGTGTGCTACATATATTTGTACTTGGGCTACAATATGTTACCTATTACAGCCACATTTATTCCCTTTATCATCCCGTATTCTTCTTGTTATTGTGTCCTGTTGCAATGCTTAGACTCCTCTATATACCAACTCCCCGCTAGGTAGTAGATATGTTTGTTACTGACCTTTCCAAGTGTGCTACAAATATTTGTAATTGGGCATAAATATGTTACCTTTTATAGCTATATTAATTCCTTTTATCATTCCGTATTCTTCTTGTTATTGTGTCCTGTTGCAATGCTTAGACTCCTTTATATATCAACTCCCCACTAGATAGTAGATATGTTTGTTACTGACCTTTCCAAGTGTGCTCTAAATATATGTACTTGGGCATCAATATGTTACCTATTATAGCTACATTTATTCCCTTTATCATCCCGTATTCTTCTGGTTATTGTGGCTTGTTGCAATGCTTAGACTCCTCTATATATCTACTCCCCACCAGATAGTAGACATGTTTTATACTGACCTTTCCAAGTGTGCTACAAATATTTGTACTTGGGCATCAATATGTTACCTTTTATAGCCACATTTATGCCCTGTATCATCCCGTATTCTTCTTGTTATTGTGGCCTGTTGCAATGCTTAGACTCTTCTATATATCAACTCCCCACTAAGTAGTAGATATGTTTGTTACTGACCTTTCCAAGTGTGCTACAAATATATGTACTTGGGCATCAATATGTTACCTATTATAGCTACATTTATTCCCTTTATCATCCCGTATTCTTCCTGTTATTGTGGCTTGATGCAATGCTTAGACTCCTCTATATCTCAACTCCCCACTAGATAGTAGATATGTTTGTTACTGACCTTTACAAGTGTGCTAAAAATATTTGTACTTGGGCATCAATATGTTACCTTTTATAGCTATATTCATTCCCTTTATCACCCCGTATTCTTCTTGTTATTGTGGCCTGTTGCAATGCTTAGACTCATCTATATATCAACTCCCCACCAGATAGTAGATATGTTTTATACTGACCTTTCCAAGTGTGCTACAAATATTTGTACTTGGGCATCTATATGTCACCTTTTATAGCCACATTTATTCCCTTTATTATCCCGTATTCGTCTTGTTATTGTGGCCTGTTGCAATGCTTAGACCCCTCTATATATCAACTCCCCACCAGATAGTAGATAGGTTTTATACTGACCTTTCCAAGTGTGCTACAAATATTTGTACTTGGGCATCTATATGTTACCTATTATAGCTACATTCATTCCCTTTATCACCCCGTATTCTTCTTGTTATTGTGGCCTGTTGCAATGCTTAGACTCATCTATATATCAACTCCCCACCAGATAGTAGATATGTTTTATACTGACCTTTACAAGTGTTCTACAAATATTTGTACTTGGGCATCAATATGTCACCTTTTATAGCCACATTTATTCCCTTTATCATCTGGTATTTTTCTTGTTATTGTGGCTTGTTGCAATGCTTAGACTCACCTATATATCAACTCCCCACCAGATAGTAGATAGGTTTTATACTGACCTTTCCAAGTGTGCTACAAATATTTGTACTTGGGCATCTATATTTTACCTTTTATAGCCACATTTATTCCATTTATCATCCCGTATTCTTCTTGTTATTGTGGCTTGTTGCAATGCTGAGACTCCTCTATATATCAACTCCCCACCAGATAGTAGATATGTTTTATACTGACCTTTCCAAGTGTGCTACAAATATTTGTACTTGGGCATCTTTTTATACCTTTTATAGTCACATTTATTCCATTTATCATCCCGTATTCTTCTTGTGATTGTGGCTTGTTGCAATGCTTAGACTCCTCCACATCTCAACTCTCCACTAGGTAGTAGATATGTTGTTACTGACCTTTCCAAGTGGTCTACAAATATTTGTACTTGGGCATCAATATTTTACCTTTTATAGCCACATATATTCCCTTTATCATCCCGTATTCATCTTGTGATTGTGGCTTGTTGCAACGGTTAGCCTCCACATCTCCTATCCTTCTAGTGAAAAGTCCTACCTTATGTATACCTTATGTTTTTCATTTATCACCTGTATTCGTCTTGCTGTTGTAACTTTGTGTAACGGGGGATCTCCTCCACTTTTCCCTTACCACTAGTGAGTATATATATACTTTTAATATGGCTTTCCAATCGTTCTACTACTCTTAGTACATGAATATAAATATATTCCTTTTTCATATCAACATGTCTTAAATTTATCACCCGTATTCGTCTTGCTGTTGTACCTTGGTCCATCGGTTAGTCTCCTCTACATTTCCCTTCGCACTATTGAGTATATATAGTATATGTACAGCTTCAAACGTTCTACTACTCTTAGTACAAGAATATAAATATATTCCTTTTTTATCCCAACATTTTTTCCATATTCCTTTTTTATCCCAACATTTTTTCCATTTATCACCCGTATTCGTCTTGCTGTTCTACCTTGGTGCATCGGTTAGTCTCCTCCACATTTTCCTTCGCACTATTGAGTATATATAATTTATGTACAGCTTTCCAAACGTTCTACTACTCATAGTACATGGATATAAATATATTCCTTTTTTATCCCAACATGTGTTCCATTTATCACCCGTATTCGTCTTGCTGTTGTACCTTGGTGCAACGGTTAATCTCCTCCAGATTTCCCTTCCCACTAGTGAGTATATATATATATATATATAATTTTTATATGGCTTTCCAATCGTTCTACTACTCTTAGTACATGAATATAATTATATTCCTTTTTCATATCATCATGTTTTCCATTTATCACCCGTATTCGTCTTTCTGTTGAATCCTTGGTGCAACGGTTAGTCTCCTCCACATTTCCTTTCCCATTAGTGACTATATATACTTTGTGTACAGCTTTCTAAACGTTCTACTACTCTTAGTACATGAATATAAATATATTCCTATTTCATCCCAACTTGTTTTCCATTTATCACCCGTATTCGTCTTGCGGTTGTACCTTGGTGCAGCGGTTAGTCTCCTCCACATTTCCCTTTTCACTAGTGAGTATATATAATTTATGTACAGCTTTACAAACGTTCTACTACTCTTAGTACATGAATATAAATATACTCCTTTTTTTATCCCAACATGTGTTCCATTTATCACCCGTATTCGTCTTGCGGTTGTACCTTGGTGCAGCGGTTAGTCTCCTCCACATTTCCCTTCACACTAGTGAGCATATATAATTTATGTACAGCTTTCCAAACGTTCTACTACTCTTAGTACATGAATATAAATATACTCCTTTTTTATCCCAACATGTGTTCCATTTATCACCCGTATTCGTCTTGCTGTTGTACCTTGATGCAACGGTTAGTCTCCTCCAAATTTCATTTCTCACTAGTGAGTATATATAATTTTTGTACAGACTTCAAAACGTTCTACTACTCTTAGTACATGAATATAAATATATTCCTTTTTTATCCCAAGTTTTTTTCCATTTATCACCCGTATTCGTCTTGCGTTTGTACCTTGGTGCAACGGTTAGTCTCCTGCACATTTCTCTTCCCATTAGTGACTATATATACTTTGTGTACAGCTTTTCAAACGTTCTACTACTCTTAGTACATGAATATAATAATGTTACTTTTTTATCCCAACATTTCTTCCATTTGTCACCCGTATTCGTCTTGCTGTTGTACCTTGGTGCATCGGTTAGTCTCCTCCACATTTTCCTTCGCACTAGTGAGTATATATATTTCATGTACAGCTTTCCAAACGTTCTACTACTCTTAGTACATAAATATAAATATATTCCTTTTTTATTCCAACATTTTTTCTATTTTTCACCCGTATTCGTCTTGCTGTTGTACCTTGGTGCATCGGTTAGTCTCCTCCACATTTTCCTTCACACTATTGAGTATATATAATTTATGTACAGCTTTCCAAACGTTCTACTACTCATAGTACATGGATATAAATATATTCCTTTTTCATCCCAGTGTTCCATTTATCACCCGTATTCGTCTTGCTGTTGTACTTTGGTGTAACGGTTAATCTCCTTCACATTTCCCTTCCCACTAGTGAGTATATATATACTTTTTATATGGCTTTCCAATCGTTGCACTACTCTTAGTACATGAATAAGAATATATTCCTTTCTCATATCATCATGTTTTCCATTTATCACCCGTATTCTTCTTGCGGTTGTACCTTGGTGCAACGGTTAGTCTCCTCTACATTTCCCTTCCCAATAGTGACTATATATACCTTGTGTACAGCTTTCCAAACGTTCTACTACTCTTAGTACATGAATATAAATATATTCCTTTCTAATATCATCATGTTTTCCATTTATCACCCGTATTCGTTTTGCGGTTGTACCTTGGTGCAACGGTTAGTCTCCTCCACATTTCCCTTCCTATTAGTGACTATATATACTTTGTGTACAGCTTTCCAAACGTTCTACTGCTCATAGTACATGGATATAAATATATTCCTTTTTTATCCCAGTGGTCCATTTATCACCCGTATTCGTCTTGCTGTTGTACTTTCGTGCAACGGTTAATGTCCTCCACATTTCCCTTCCCATTAGTGAGTATATATATACTTTTTATATGGCTTTCCAATCGTTCTACTACTCTTAGTACATGAGTATAAATATATTCCTTTTTCATATCATCATGCTTTCCATTTATCACCCGTATTCTGTCTTGCGGTTGTACCTTGGTGCAACGGTTAGTCTCCTCCACATTTCCCTTCCCATTAGTGATTATATATACTTCGTGTACAGCTTTCCAAACGTTCTACTACTCTTAGTACATGAATATAAATTAGGGATGGGTAGATTCCGATTCTCGATTCCAGGAATCGTCGATTCTAGGTAGTATCGTGGAATCGTCAATAAAAGTGTCGATTCCGATTCCTATTTGGTAACTATTATAATATGCGTGTGGAGTAATTTATTATCAAACAAAATTTATTACCAAAATTTATTATATTTGTGTGGAAAAATAATTAATTACCAACTATATCTTATTTATGTATTAGTTGATTTTAATGAATTAAATGATTATAGTAAACGAAAATATTATTATTTATGAAGCAACAGCAATCAAGATCGTAGCCATTTCTGGTCGTTTGACATAGCTCGTCTCTCTCTCTCTCTCTCTCTCTCACCAAATGTCAGAACAAAACTCAAATAAGTACAGTAAAAACTCGATTAACCGTCACCGTCGGAACCGTGGCCATGACGGTTGAGCGAATATATGGATAACAGAAACACTGTATTATTCCTCCGAAACTTAACCTTAATAATTTATATTATAGACAGATATCACTCTCACGGTTGAAGGTTTTGTGTAGCCTATTACATTAAAACAGAACTTTTAAAAGGTTTTGCCATAAAACTTGAAAGAATCGAGAATCGACTAAAGAATCTAGGATCGAAAGGAAAATTTTAGAATCGGAATCGGAATCGGAATCGAAAATTTTAGGAATAGGCCAATCCCTAATATAAATACATTCCTTTTTTATCCCAACTGGTTTTCCATTTATCACCCGTATTCGTCTTGCTGTTGTACCTTGGTGCATCGGTTAGTCTCATCTACATTTCCCTTCGCACTATTGAGTATATATAATTTATGCACAGCTTTCCAAACATTCTACTACTCATAGTACATGGATATAAATATATTCCTTTTTATCCCAGTGTTCCATTTATCACCCGTATTCGTCTTGCTGTTGTACCTTGGTGCAACGGTTAATCTCCTCCAGATTTCCCTTCCCACTAGTGAGTATATATATATATATATATATAATTTTTATATGGCTTTCCAATCGTTCTACTACTCTTAGTACATGAATATAATTATATTCCTTTTTCATATCATCATGTTTTCCATTTATCACCCGTATTCGTCTTTCTGTTGAATCCTTGGTGCAACGGTTAGTCTCCTCCACATTTCCTTTCCCATTAGTGACTATATATACTTTGTGTACAGCTTTCTAAACGTTCTACTACTCTTAGTACATGAATATAAATATATTCCTATTTCATCCCAACTTGTTTTCCATTTATCACCCGTATTCGTCTTGCGGTTGTACCTTGGTGCAGCGGTTAGTCTCCTCCACATTTCCCTTTTCACTAGTGAGTATATATAATTTATGTACAGCTTTACAAACGTTCTACTACTCTTAGTACATGAATATAAATATACTCCTTTTTTTATCCCAACATGTGTTCCATTTATCACCCGTATTCGTCTTGCGGTTGTACCTTGGTGCAGCGGTTAGTCTCCTCCACATTTCCCTTCACACTAGTGAGCATATATAATTTATGTACAGCTTTCCAAACGTTCTACTACTCTTAGTACATGAATATAAATATACTCCTTTTTTATCCCAACATGTGTTCCATTTATCACCCGTATTCGTCTTGCTGTTGTACCTTGATGCAACGGTTAGTCTCCTCCAAATTTCATTTCTCACTAGTGAGTATATATAATTTTTGTACAGACTTCAAAACGTTCTACTACTCTTAGTACATGAATATAAATATATTCCTTTTTTATCCCAAGTTTTTTTCCATTTATCACCCGTATTCGTCTTGCGTTTGTACCTTGGTGCAACGGTTAGTCTCCTGCACATTTCTCTTCCCATTAGTGACTATATATACTTTGTGTACAGCTTTTCAAACGTTCTACTACTCTTAGTACATGAATATAATAATGTTACTTTTTTATCCCAACATTTCTTCCATTTGTCACCCGTATTCGTCTTGCTGTTGTACCTTGGTGCATCGGTTAGTCTCCTCCACATTTTCCTTCGCACTAGTGAGTATATATATTTCATGTACAGCTTTCCAAACGTTCTACTACTCTTAGTACATAAATATAAATATATTCCTTTTTTATCCCAACATTTTTTCTATTTTTCACCCGTATTCGTCTTGCTGTTGTACCTTGGTGCATCGGTTAGTCTCCTCCACATTTTCCTTCACACTATTGAGTATATATAATTTATGTACAGCTTTCCAAACGTTCTACTACTCATAGTACATGGATATAAATATATTCCTTTTTCATCCCAGTGTTCCATTTATCACCCGTATTCGTCTTGCTGTTGTACTTTGGTGTAACGGTTAATCTCCTTCACATTTCCCTTCCCACTAGTGAGTATATATATACTTTTTATATGGCTTTCCAATCGTTGCACTACTCTTAGTACATGAATAAGAATATATTCCTTTCTCATATCATCATGTTTTCCATTTATCACCCGTATTCTTCTTGCGGTTGTACCTTGGTGCAACGGTTAGTCTCCTCTACATTTCCCTTCCCAATAGTGACTATATATACCTTGTGTACAGCTTTCCAAACGTTCTACTACTCTTAGTACATGAATATAAATATATTCCTTTCTAATATCATCATGTTTTCCATTTATCACCCGTATTCGTTTTGCGGTTGTACCTTGGTGCAACGGTTAGTCTCCTCCACATTTCCCTTCCCAATAGTGACTATATATACCTTGTGTACAGCTTTCCAAACGTTCTACTGCTCATAGTACATGGATATAAATATATTCCTTTTTTATCCCAGTGGTCCATTTATCACCCGTATTCGTCTTGCTGTTGTACTTTCGTGCAACGGTTAATGTCCTCCACATTTCCCTTCCCATTAGTGAGTATATATATACTTTTTATATGGCTTTCCAATCGTTCTACTACTCTTAGTACATGAGTATAAATATATTCCTTTTTCATATCATCATTCTTTCCATTTATCACCCGTATTCTGTCTTGCGGTTGTACCTTGGTGCAACGGTTAGTCTCCTCCACATTTCCCTTCCCATTAGTGATTATATATACTTCGTGTACAGCTTTCCAAACGTTCTACTACTCTTAGTACATGAATATAAATTAGGGATGGGTAGATTCCGATTCTCGATTCCAGGAATCGTCGATTCTAGGTAGTATCGTGGAATCGTCAATAAAAGTGTCGATTCCGATTCCTATTTGGTAACTATTATAATATGCGTGTGGAGTAATTTATTATCAAACAAAATTTATTACCAAAATTTATTATATTTGTGTGGAAAAATAATTAATTACCAACTATATCTTATTTATGTATTAGTTGATTTTAATGAATTAAATGATTATAGTAAACGAAAATATTATTATTTATGAAGCAACAGCAATCAAGATCGTAGCCATTTCTGGTCGTTTGACATAGCTCGTCTCTCTCTCTCTCTCTCTCTCTCTCTCACCAAATGTCAGAACAAAACTCAAATAAGTACAGTAAAAACTCGATTAACCGTCACCGTCGGAACCGTGGCCATGACGGTTGAGCGAATATATGGATAACAGAAACACTGTATTATTCCTCCGAAACTTAACCTTAATAATTTATATTATAGACAGATATCACTCTCACGGTTGAAGGTTTTGTGTAGCCTATTACATTAAAACAGAACTTTTAAAAGGTTTTGCCATAAAACTTGAAAGAATCGAGAATCGACTAAAGAATCTAGGATCGAAAGGAAAATTTTAGAATCGGAATCGGAATCGAAAATTTTAGGAATAGGCCAATCCCTAATATAAATACATTCCTTTTTTATCCCAACTGGTTTTCCATTTATCACCCGTATTCGTCTTGCTGTTGTACCTTGGTGCATCGGTTAGTCTCATCTACATTTCCCTTCGCACTATTGAGTATATATAATTTATGCACAGCTTTCCAAACATTCTACTACTCATAGTACATGGATATAAATATATTCCTTTTTATCCCAGTGTTCCATTTATCACCCGTATTCGTCTTGCTGTTGTACCTTGGTGCAACGGTTAATCTCCTCCACATTTCCCTTCCCACTAGTGAGTATATATAATTCATGTACAGCTTTCAAAACGTTCTACTACTCTTAGTACATGAATATAAATATATTCTTTTTTTATCCAAACTTATTTTCCATTTATCACCCGTATTCGTCTTTCTGTTGTACCTTGGTGCAACGGTTAGTATCCTCCACATTTCCGTTCTCACTAGTGAGTATATATAATTCATGTACAGCTTTCCAATCGTTCTACTACTCTTAGTACATAAATATAAATATATTCTTTTTTTATTCCAACTTGTTTTCCAATTATCACCCGTATTCGTCTTGCGGTTGTACCTTGGTGCATCGGTTAGTCTCCTCAACATTTCCCTTTGCACTATTGAGTATATATAATTTATGTACAGCCTTCCAAACGTTCTACCACGCATAGTACATTGATATAAATATATTTCTTTTTTATCCCAGTGTTCCATTTATCACCCGTATTCGTCTTGGTGTTGTACTTTGGTGCAACGGTTAATCTCCTCCACATTTCCCTTCCCACTAGTGAGTATATATATACTTTTTATATGGCTTTCCAATCGTTCTACTACTCTTAGTACATGAATATAAATATATTCCTTCGTCATATCATCATGTTTTCCATTTATCACCAGTATTCGTCTTGCGGTTGTACCTTGGTGCAACGGTTAGTCTCCTCCACATTTCCCTTCCCATTAGTGACTATATATACTTTGTGTACAGCTTTCCAAACGTTCTACTACTCTTAGTACATGAATATAAATATATTCCTTTTTTATCCCAACTTGTTTTCCATTTATCACCCGTATTCGTCTTGCTGTTGTACCTTGGTGCATCGGTTAGTCTCCTCTACATTTCCCTTCGCACTATTGAGTATTATTAATTTATGTACAGCTTTCCAAACGTTCTACTACTCATAGTACATGGATATAAATATATTCCTTTTTTATCCCAGTGTTCCATTTATCATCCGTATTCGTCTTGCTGTTGTACTTTGGTGCAACGGTTAATCTCCTCCACATTTCCCTTCCCACTAGTGAGTATATATATATATATATATATATATATATATACTTTTTATATGGCTTTCCAATCGTTCTACTACTCTTAGGACATGCATATAAAAATATTCCTTTTTTATATCATCATGCTTTCCATTTATCACCCGTATTCGTCTTGCGGTTGTACTTTCGTGCAACGGTTAGTCTCCTCCACATTTCCCTTCCCATTAGTGACAATATATACTTTGTGTACAGCTTTCCAAACTTTCTACTACTCTTAGTACATGAATATAAATATATTCCTTTTTTATCCCAACTTGTTTTCCATTAATCACCCGTATTCGTCTTGCGGTTGTACCTTGTTGCAACGGTTAGTCTCCTCCACATTTCCCTTCTCACTAGTGAGTATATATAATTTATGTACAGCTTTCCAAACGTTCTACTACTCTTAGTACATGAATATGAATATTCTCCCTTTTTATCCCAACTTGTTTTCCATTTATCACCCATATTCGTCTTGCTGTTGTACCTTGGTCCATCGGTTAGTCTCCTCTACATTTCCTTCGCACTATTGAGTATATATAGTTTATGTACAGCTTTCCAAACGTTCTACTACTCATAGTACATGGATATAAATATATTCCTTTTTTATCCCAGTGTTCCATTTATCACCCGTATTCGTCTTGCTGTTGTACTTTGGTGCAACGGTTAATCTCCTCCACATTTCTCTTCCCACTAGTGAGTATATATATATATATATATATATATATATATATATACTTTTTATATGGCTTTCCAATCGTTCTACTACTCTTAGGACATGAATATAAATATATTCCTTTTTCATATCATCATGCTTTCTATTTATCACCCGTATTCGTCTTGCGGTTGTACCTTGGTGCAACGGTTAGTCTCTTCCACATTTCCCTTCCCATTAGTGACAATATATACTTTGTATACAGCTTTCCAAACGTTCTACTACTCTTAGTACATGAATATAAATATATTCCTTTTTTATACCAACTTGTTTTCCATTAATCACCCGTATTCGTCTTGCGGTTGTACCTTGGTGCAACGGTTAGTCTCCTCCACATTTTCCTTCTCACTAGTGAGTATATATAATTTTTGTACAGCTTTCCAAACGTTCTACTACTCTTAGTACATGAATATGAATATTCTCCCTTTTTATCCCAACTTGTTTTCCATTTATCACCCATATTCGTCTTGCTGTTGTACCTTGGTCCATCGGTTAGTCTCCTCTACATTTCCCTTCGCACTATTGAGTATATATAGTTTATGTACAGCTTTCCAAACGTTCTACTACTCATAGTACATGGATATAAATATATTCCCTTTTTATCCCAGTGTTCCATTTATCACCCGTATTCGTCTTGCTGTTGTACTTTGGTGCAACGGTTAATCTCCTCCACATTTCCCTTCCCACTAGTGAGTATATATATATATATATATACTTTTTATATGGCTTTCCAATCGATCTACTACTCTTAGGACATGAATATAAATATATTCCTTTTTCATATCATCATGCTTTCTATTTATCACCCGTATTCGTCTTGCGGTTGTACCTTGGTGCAACGGTTAGTCTCTTCCACATTTCCCTTCCCATTAGTGACAATATATATTTTGTATACAGCTTTCCAAACGTTCTCTACTCTTAGTACATGAATATAAATATATTCCTTTTTTATCCCAACTTGTTTTCCATTAATCACCCGTATTCGTCTTGCGGTTGTACCTTGGTGCAACGGTTAGTCTCCTCCACATTTCCCTTCGCACTATTGAGTATATATAGTTTATGTAAAGCTTTCCAAACGTTCTATTACTCATAGTACATGGATATAAATATATTCCTTTTTTATCCCAGTGTTCCATTTATCACCAGTATTCGTCTTGCTGTTGTACCTTGGTCCATCGGTTAGTCTCCTCTACATTTCCCTTCGCACTATTGAGTATATATAGTTTATGTAAAGCTTTCCAAACGTTCTATTACTCATAGTACATGGATATAAATATATTCCTTTTTTATCCCAGTGTTCCATTTATCACCAGTATTCGTCTTGCTGTTGTACTTTGTTGCAACGGTTAATCACCTCCACATTTCCCTTCCCACTAGTGAGTATATATATATACTTTTTATATGGCTTTCCAATCGTTCTACTACTCTTAGGACATGAATATAAATATATTCCTTTTTCATATCATCATGCTTTCCATTTATCACCCGTATTCGTCTTGCGGTTGTACCTTGGTGCAACGGTTAGTCTCCTCCACATTTCCCTTCCCATTAGGGACTATATATACTTTGTGTACAGCTTTCCAAACGTTATACTACTCTTAGTACATGAATATAAATATATTCCTTTTTTATCCCAACTTGTTTTCCATTTATCACCCGTATTCGTCTTGCGGTTGTACCTTGGTGCAAAGGTTAGTCTCCTCTACATTTCCCTTCGCACTATTGAGTATATATAATTTATGTACAGCTTTCCAAACGTTCTACTACTCATAGTACATGGATATAAATATATTCCCTTTTTATCCCAGTGTTCCATTTATCACCCGTATTCGTCTTGCTGTTGTACTTTGGTGCAACGTGTAATCTCCTCCACATTTCCCTTCCCACTAGTGAGTATATATATATATATACTTTTTATATGGCTTTCCAATCGTTCTACTACTCTTAGGACATGAATATAAATATATTACTTTTTCATATCATCATGCTTTCCATTTATCACCCGTATTCGTCTTGCGGTTGTACCTTGGTGCAACGGTTAGTCTCCTCCACATTTCCCTTCCTATTAGTGACTATATATACTTTGTGTACAGCTTTCCAAACGTTCTAATACTCTTAGTACATGAATATAAATGTATTCCTTTTTTATCCCAACTTGTTTTCCATTTATCACCCGTAGTCGTCTTGCTGTTGTACCTTGGTCCATCGGTTAGTCTCCTCTACATTTCCCTTCGCACTATTGAGTATATATAGTTTATGTACAGCTTTCCAAACGTTCTACTACTCTTAGTACATGAATATAAATATATTCCTTTTTTTATCCCAACGTGTTTTCAATTTATCACCTGTAGTCGTCTTGCTGTTGTACCTTGGTCCATCGGTTAGTCTCCTCTACATTTCCCTTCACACTATTGAGTATATATAGTTTATGTACAGCTTTCCAAACGTTCTACTACTCTTAGTACAAGAATATAAATATATTCCTTTTTTTATCCCAAAGTGTTTTCCATTTATCACCCGTAGTCGTCTTGCTGTTGTACCTTGGTGCAACGGTTAATCTCCTCCACATTTCCCTTCGCACTATTGAGTATATATAGTTTATGTACAGCTTTCCAAACTTTCTACTACTCATAGTACATGGATATAAATATATTCGTTTTTTATCCCAGTGTTCCATTTATCACCCGTATTCGTCTTGCTGTTGTACTTTGGTGCAACGGTTAATCTCCTCCACATTTCCCTTCCCACTAGTGAGTAATATATACTTTTTATATGGCTTTCCAATCGTTCTACTACTCTTAGGACATGAATATAAATATATTACTTTTTCATATCATCATGTTTTCCATTTATCACCCGTATTCGTCTTGCTGTTGTACCTTGAAGCAACGGTTAGTATCCTCCACATTTCCGTTCTCACTAGTGAGTATATATAATTCATGTACAGCTTTCCAAACGTTCTACTACTCATAGTACATGGATATAAATATATTCCTTTTTTATCCCAGTGTTCCATTTATCACCCGTATTCGTCTTGCTGTTGTACTTTGGTGCAACGTGTAATCTCCTCCACATTTCCCTTCCCACTAGTGAGTATATATATATATATATACTTTTTATATGGCTTTCCAATCGTTCTACTACTCTTAGGACATGAATATAAATATATTACTTTTTCATATCATCATGCTTTCCATTTATCACCCGTATTCGTCTTGCGGTTGTACCTTGGTGCAACGGTTAGTCTCCTCCACATTTCCCTTCCTATTAGTGACTATATATACTTTGTGTACAGCTTTCCAAACGTTCTAATACTCTTAGTACATGAATATAAATGTATTCCTTTTTTATCCCAACTTGTTTTCCATTTATCACCCGTAGTCGTCTTGCTGTTGTACCTTGGTCCATCGGTTAGTCTCCTCTACATTTCCCTTCGCACTATTGAGTATATATAGTTTATGTACAGCTTTCCAAACGTTCTACTACTCTTAGTACATGAATATAAATATATTCCTTTTTTTATCCCAACGTGTTTTCAATTTATCACCTGTAGTCGTCTTGCTGTTGTACCTTGGTCCATCGGTTAGTCTCCTCTACATTTCCCTTCACACTATTGAGTATATATAGTTTATGTACAGCTTTCCAAACGTTCTACTACTCTTAGTACAAGAATATAAATATATTCCTTTTTTTATCCCAAAGTGTTTTCCATTTATCACCCGTAGTCGTCTTGCTGTTGTACCTTGGTGCAACGGTTAATCTCCTCCACATTTCCCTTCGCACTATTGAGTATATATAGTTTATGTACAGCTTTCCAAACTTTCTACTACTCATAGTACATGGATATAAATATATTCGTTTTTTATCCCAGTGTTCCATTTATCACCCGTATTCGTCTTGCTGTTGTACTTTGGTGCAACGGTTAATCTCCTCCACATTTCCCTTCCCACTAGTGAGTAATATATACTTTTTATATGGCTTTCCAATCGTTCTACTACTCTTAGGACATGAATATAAATATATTACTTTTTCATATCATCATGTTTTCCATTTATCACCCGTATTCGTCTTGCTGTTGTACCTTGAAGCAACGGTTAGTATCCTCCACATTTCCGTTCTCACTAGTGAGTATATATAATTCATGTACAGCTTTCCAAACGTTCTACTACTCATAGTACATGGATATAAATATATTCCTTTTTTATCCCAGTGTTCCATTTATCACCCGTATTCGTCTTGCTGTTGTACTTTGGTGCAACGGTTAATCTCCTCCACATTTCTTTTCCCACTAGTGAGTATATATATATACTTTTTATATGGCTTTCCAATCGTTCTACTACTCTTAGGACATGAATATAAATATATTACTTTTTCATATCATCATGCTTTCCATTTATCACCCGTATTCGTCTTGCGGTTGTACCTTGGTGCAACGGTTAGTCTCCTCCACATTTCCCTTCCTATTAGTGACTATATATACTTTGTGTACAGCTTTCCAAAAGTTCTACTACTCTTAGTACATGAATATAAATGTATTCCTTTTTTATCCCAACTTGTTTTCCATTTATCACTCGTAGTCGTCTTGCTGTTGTACCTTGGTCCATCGGTTAGTCTCCTCTACATTTCCCTTCGCACCATTGAGTATATATAGTTTATGTACAGCTTTCCAAACGTTCTACTACTCTTAGTACATGAATATAAATATATTCCTTTTTTTATCCCAACGTGTTTTCAATTTATCACCTATAGTCGTCTTGCTGTTGTACCTTGGTCTATCGGTTAGTCTCCTCTACATTTCCCTTCGCACTATTGAGTATATATAGTTTATGTACAGCTTTCCAAACGTTCTACTACTCTTAGTACAAGAATATAAATATATTCCTTTTTTATCCCAACTTGTTTTCCATTTATAACCCGTATTCGTCTTGCGGTTGTACTTTCGTGCAACGGTTAGTCTCCTCCACATTTCCCATCCCATTAGTGACAATATATACTTTGTGTACAGCTTTCCAAACTTTCTACTACTCTTAGTACATGAATATAAATATATTCCTTTTTTATCCCAACTTGTTTTCCATTAATCACCCGTATTCGTCTTGCTGTTGTACCTTGTTGCAACGGTTAGTCTCCTCCACATTTCCCTTCTCACTAGTGAGTATATATAATTTATGTACAGCTTTCCAAACGTTCTACTACTCTTAGTACATGAATATGAATATTCTCCCTTTTTATCCCAACTTGTTTTCCATTTATCACCCATATTCGTCTTGCTGTTGTACCTTGGTCCATCGGTTAGTCTCCTCTACATTTCCTTCGCACTATTGAGTATATATAGTTTATGTACAGCTTTCCAAACGTTCTACTACTCATAGTACATGGATATAAATATATTCCTTTTTTATCCCAGTGTTCCATTTATCACCCGTATTCGTCTTGCTGTTGTACTTTGATGCAACGGTTAATCTCCTCCACATTTCTCTTCCCACTAGTGAGTATATATATATATATATATATACTTTTTATATGGCTTTCCAATCGTTCTACTACTCTTAGGACATGAATATAAATATATTCCTTTTTCATATCATCATGCTCTCTATTTATCACCCGTATTCGTCTTGCGGTTGTACCTTGGTGCAACGGTTAGTCTCTTCCACATTTCCCTTCCCATTAGTGACAATATATACTTTGTATACAGCTATCCAAACGTTCTACTACTCTTAGTACATGAATATAAATATATTCCTTTTTTATACCAACTTGTTTTCCATTAATCACCCGTATTCGTCTTGCGGTTGTACCTTGGTGCAACGGTTAGTCTCCTCCACATTTTCCTTCTCACTAGTGAGTATATATAATTTTTGTACAGCTTTCCAAACGTTCTACTACTCTTAGTACATGAATATGAATATTCTCCCTTTTTATCCCAACTTGTTTTCCATTTATCACCCATAATCGTCTTGCTGTTGTACCTTGGTCCATCGGTTAGTCTCCTCTACATTTTCCTTCGCACTATTGAGTATATATAGTTTATGTACAGTTTTCCAAACGTTCTACTACTCATAGTACTTGGATATAAATATATTCCTTTTTTATCCCAGTGTTCCATTTATCACCCGTATTCGTCTTGCTGTTGTACTTTGGTGCAACGGTTAATCTCCTCCACATTTCCCTTCCCACTAGTGAGTATATATATATATATATATATATATATATATATATATATATATATATATATATATATATACTTTTTATATGGCTTTCCAATCGATCTACTACTCTTAGGACATGAATATAAATATATTCCTTTTTCATATCATCATGCTTTCTATTTATCACCCGTATTCTTCTTGCGGTTGTACCTTGGTGCAACGGTTAGTCTCTTCCACATTTCCCTTCCCATTAGTGACAATATATATTTTGTATACAGCTTTCCAAACGTTCTACTACTCTTAGTACATGAATATAAATATATTCCTTTTTTATCCCAACTTGTTTTCCATTAATCACCCGTATTCGTCTTGCGGTTGTACCTTGGTGCAACGGTTAGTCTCCTCCACATTTCCCTTCTCACTAGTGAGTATATATAATTTATGTACAGCTTTCCAAACGTTCTACTACTCTTAGTACATGAATATGAATATTCTCCCTTTTTATCCCAACTTGTTTTCCATTTATCACCCGTATTCGTCTTGCTGTTGTACCTTGGTCCATCGGTTAGTCTCCTCTACATTTCCCTTCGCACTATTGAGTATATATAGTTTATGTAAAGCTTTCCAAACGTTCTATTACTCATAGTACATGGATATAAATATATTCCTTTTTTATCCCAGTGTTCCATTTATCACCAGTATTCGTCTTGCTGTTGTACTTTGTTGCAACGGTTAATCTCCTCCACATTTCCCTTCCCACTAGTGAGTATATATATATACTTTTTATATGGCTTTCCAATCGTTCTACTACTCTTAGGACATGAATATAAATATATTCCTTTTTCATATCATCATGCTTTCCATTTATCACCCGTATTCGTCTTGCGGTTGTACCTTGGTGCAACGGTTAGTCTCCTCCACATTTCCCTTCCCATTATTGACTATATATACTTTGTGTACAGCTTTCCAAACGTTATACTACTCTTAGTACATGAATATAAATATATTCCTTTTTTATCCCAACTTGTTTTCCATTTATCACCCGTATTCGTCTTGCGGTTGTACCTTGGTGCAAAGGTTAGTCTCCTCTACATTTCCCTTCGCACTATTGAGTATATATAATTTATGTACAGCTTTCCAAACGTTCTACTACTCATAGTACATGGATATAAATATATTCCCTTTTTATCCCAGTGTTCCATTTATCACCCGTATTCGTCTTGCTGTTGTACTTTGGTGCAACGTGTAATCTCCTCCACATTTCCCTTCCCACTAGTGAGTATATATATATATATATACTTTTTATATGGCTTTCCAATCGTTCTACTACTCTTAGGACATGAATATAAATATATTACTTTTTCATATCATCATGCTTTCCATTTATCACCCGTATTCGTCTTGCGGTTGTACCTTGGTGCAACGGTTAGTCTCCTCCACATTTCCCTTCCTATTAGTGACTATATATACTTTGTGTACAGCTTTCCAAACGTTCTAATACTCTTAGTACATGAATATAAATGTATTCCTTTTTTATCCCAACTTGTTTTCCATTTATCACCCGTAGTCGTCTTGCTGTTGTACCTTGGTCCATCGGTTAGTCTCCTCTACATTTCCCTTCGCACTATTGAGTATATATAGTTTATGTACAGCTTTCCAAACGTTCTACTACTCTTAGTACATGAATATAAATATATTCCTTTTTTTATCCCAACGTGTTTTCAATTTATCACCTGTAGTCGTCTTGCTGTTGTACCTTGGTCCATCGGTTAGTCTCCTCTACATTTCCCTTCACACTATTGAGTATATATAATTTATGTACAGCTTTCCAAACGTTCTACTACTCATAGTACATGGATATAAATATATTCCTTTTTTATCCCAGTGTTCCATTTATCACCCGTATTCGTCTTGGTGTTGTACTTTGGTGCAACGGTTAATCTCCTCCACATTTCCCTTCCCACTAGTGAGTAAAATATACTTTTTATATGGCTTTCCAATCGTTCTACTACTCTCAGTACATGAATATATATCTATTCCTTTTTCATATCATCATGTTTTCCATTTATCACCCGTATTCGTCTTGCTGTTGTACCTTGGTGCAACGGTTAGTCTCCTCCACATTTCCCTTCCCATTAGTGACTATATATACTTTGTGTACAGCTTTCCAAACGTTCTACTACTCTTAGTACATGAATATAAATATATTCCTTTTTATCCCAACTTGTTTTCCATTTATCACCCGTATTCGTCTTGAGTTGTACTTTGGTGCAACGGTTAATCTCCTCCACATTTCCCTTCCCACTAGTGAGTATATATATATACTTTTTATATGGCTTTCCAATCGTTCTACTACTCTTAGGACATGAATATAAATATATTACTTTTTCATATCATCATGCTTTCCATTTATCACCCGTATTCGTCTTGCGGTTGTACCTTGGTGCAACGGTTAGTCTCCTCCACATTTCCCTTCCTATTAGTGACTATATATACTTTGTGTACAGCTTTCCAAACGTTCAACTACTCTTAGTACATGAATATAAATATATTCCTTTTTTTATCCCAACGTGTTTTCAATTTATCACCTGTAGTCGTCTTGCTGTTGTACCTTGGTCCATCGGTTAGTCTCCTCTACATTTCCCTTCGCACTATTGAGTATATATAGTTTATGTACAGCTTTCTAAACGTTCTACTACTCTTAGTACAAGAATATAAATATATTCCTTTTTTTATCCCAAAGTGTTTTCCATTTATCACCCGTAGTCGTCTTGCTGTTGTACCTTGGTGCAACGGTTAATGTCCACCACATTTCCCTTCGCACTATTGAGTATATATAGTTTATGTACAGCTTTCCAAACTTTCTACTACTCATAGTACATGGATATAAATATATTCGTTTTTTATCCCAGTGTTCCATTTATCACCCGTATTCGTCTTGCTGTTGTACTTTGGTGCAACGGTTAATCTCCTCCACATTTCCCTTCCCACTAGTGAGTAATATATACTTTTTATATGGCTTTCCAATCGTTCTACTACTCTTAGGACATGAATATAAATATATTACTTTTTCATATCATCATGTTTTCCATTTATCACCCGTATTCGTCTTGCTGTTGTACCTTGAAGCAACGGTTAGTATCCTCCACATTTCCGTTCTCACTAGTGAGTATATATAATTCATGTACAGCTTTCCAAACGTTCTACTACTCATAGTACATGGATATAAATATATTCCTTTTTTATCCCAGTGTTCCATTTATCACCCGTATTCGTCTTGGTGTTGTACTTTGGTGCAACGGTTAATCTCCTCCACATTTCCCTTCCCACTAGTGAGTAATATATACTTTTTATATGGCTTTCCAATCGTTCTACTACTCTCAGTACATTAATATATATCTATTCCTTTTTCATATCATCATGTTTTCCATTTATCACCCGTATTCGTCTTGCTGTTGTACCTTGGTGCAACGGTTAGTCTCCTCCACATTTCCCTTCCCATTAGTGACTATATATACTTTGTGTACAGCTTTCCAAACGTTCTACTACTCTTAGGACATGAATATAAATATATTACTTTTTCATATCATCATGTTTTCCATTTATCACCCGTATTCGTCTTGCTGTTGTACCTTGGTGCAACGGTTAAACTCCTCCACATTTCCCTTCCCATTAGTGACTATATATACTTTGTTTACAGCTTTCCAAACGTTCTACTACTCTTAGTACATGAATATAAATATATTCCTTTTTATCCCAACTTGTTTTCCATTTATCACCCGTATTCGTCTTGCTGTTGTACTTTGGTGCAACGGATAATCTCCTCCACATTTCCCTTCCCACTAGTGAGTATATATATATACTTTTTATATGGCTTTCCAATCGTTCTACTACTCTTAGGACATGAATATAAATATATTACTTTTTCATATCATCATGCTTTCCATTTATCACCCGTATTCGTCTTGCGGTTGTACCTTGGTGCAACGGTTAGTCTCCTCCACATTTCCCTTCCTATTAGTGACTATATATACTTTGTGTACAGCTTTCCAAACGTTCTACTACTCTTAGTACATGAATATAAATGTATTCCTTTTTTATCCCAACTTGTTTTCCATTTATCACCCGTAGTCGTCTTGCTGTTGTACCTTGGTCCATCGGTTGGTCTCCTCTACATTTTCCTTCGCACTATTGAGTATATATAGTTTATGTACAGCTTTCCAAACGTTCTACTACTCTTAGTACATGAATATAAATATATTCCTTTTTTTATCCCAACTTGTTTTCAATTTATCACCTGTAGTCGTCTTGCTGTTGTACCTTGGTCCATCGGTTAGTCTCCTCTACATTTCCCTTCGCACTATTGAGTATATATAGTTTATGTACAACTTTCCAAACGTTCTACTACTCTTAGTACAAGAATATAAATATATTCCTTTTTTTATCCCAAAGTGTTTTCCATTTATCACCCGTAGTCGTCTTGCTGTTGTACCTTGGTGCAACGGTTAATCTCCTCCACATTTCCCTTCGCACTATTGAGTATATATAGTTTATGTACAGCTTTCCAAACTTTCTACTACTCATAGTACATGGATATAAATATATTCCTTTTTTATCCCAGTGTTCCATTTATCACCCGTATTCGTCTTGCTGTTGTACTTTGGTGCAACGGTTAATCTCCTCCACATATCCCTTCCCACTAGTGAGTAATATATACTTTTTATATGGCTTTCCAATCGTTCTACTACTCTTAGGACATGAATATAAATATATTACTTTTTCATATCATCATGTTTTCCATTTATCACCCGTATTCGTCTTGCTGTTTTACCTTGAAGCAACGGTTAGTATCCTCCACATTTCCGTTCTCACTAGTGAGTATATATAATTCATGTACAGCTTTCCAAACGTTCTACTACTCATAGTACATGGATATAAATAAATTCCTTTTTTATCCCAGTGTTCCATTTATCACCCGTATTCGTCTTGGTGTTGTACTTTGGTGCAACGGTTAATCTCCTCCACATTTCCCTTCCCACTAGTGAGTAATATATACTTTTTATATGGCTTTCCAATCGTTCTACTACTCTCAGTACATGAATATATATCTATTCCTTTTTCATATCATCATGTTTTCCATTTATCACCCGTATTCGTCTTGCTGTTGTACCTTGGTGCAACGGTTAAACTCCTCCACATTTCCCTTCCCATTAGTGACTATATATACTTTGTGTACAGCTTTCCAAACGTTCTACTACTCTTAGTACATGAATATAAATATATTCCTTTTTATCCCAACTTGTTTTCCATTTATCACCCGTATTCGTCTTGCTGTTGTACTTTGGTGCAACGGTTAATCTCCTCCACATATCCCTTCCCACTAGTGAGTAATATATACTTTTTATATGGCTTTCCAATCGTTCTACTACTCTTAGGACATGAATATAAATATATTACTTTTTCATATCATCATGCTTTCCATTTATCACCCGTATTCGTCTTGCGGTTGTACCTTGGTGCAACGGTTAGTCTCCTCCACATTTCCCTTCCTATTAGTGACTATATATACTTTGTGTACAGCTTTCCAAACGTTCTACTACTCTTAGTACATGAATATAAATGTATTCCTTTTTTATCCCAACTTGTTTTCCATTTATCTCCCGTAGTCGTCTTGCTGTTGTACCTTGGTCCATCGGTTAGTCTCCTCTACATTTCCCTTCGCACTATTGAGTATATATAGTTTATGTACAGCTTTCCAAACGTTCTACTACTCTTAGTACATGAATGTAAATATATTCCTTTTTTTATCCCAACTTGTTTTCAATTTATCACCTGTAGTCGTCTTGCTGTTGTACCTTGGTCCATCGGTTAGTCTCCTCTACATTTCCCTTCGCACTATTGAGTATATATAGTTTATGTACAGCTTTCCAAACGTTCTACTACTCTTAGTACAAGAATATAAATATATTCCTTTTTTTATCCCAAAGTGTTTTCCATTTATCACCCGCAGTCGTCATGCTGTTGTACCTTGGTGCAACGGTTAATCTCCTCCACATTTCCCTTCGCACTATTGAGTATATATAGTTTATGTACAGCTTTCCAAACCTTCTACTACTCATAGTACATGGATATAAATATATTCCTTTTTTATCCCAGTGTTCCATTTATCACCCGTATTCGTCTTGCTGTTGTACTTTGGTGCAACGGTTAATCTCCTCCACATTTCCCTTCCCACTAGTGAGTAACATATACTTTTTATATGGCTTTCCAATCGTTCTACTACTCTTAGGACATGAATATAAATATATTACTTTTTCATATCATCATGTTTTCCATTTATCACCCGTATTCGTCTTGCTGTTGTACCTTGGTGCAACGGTTAGTCTCCTCCACATTTCCCTTCCCATTAGTGACTATATATACTTTGTGTACAGCTTTCCAATCGTTCTACTACTCTTAGTACATGAATACAAATATATTCCTTTTTATCCCAACTTGTTTTCCATTTATCACCCGTATTCGTCTTGCTGTTGTACCTTAGGGCAACGGTTAATCTCCTCCACATTTCCCTCCCCACTAGTGAGTATATATAATTTATGTATAGCTTTCCAAACGTTCTACTACTCTTAGTACATGAATATAAATATACTCCTTTTTCATCCCAACTTGTTTTCCATTTATCACCCGTGTTCGTCTTGCTGTTGTACCTTGGTGCAACGGTTAATCTCCTCCACATTTCCCTTCCCACTAGTGAGTAATATATACTTTTTATATGGCTTTCCAATCGTTCTACTACTCTTAGGACATGAATATAAATATATTACTTTTTCATATCATCATGTTTTCCATTTATCACCCGTATTCGTCTTGCTGTTGTACCTTGAAGCAACGGTTAGTATCCTCCACATTTCCGTTCTCACTAGTGAGTATATATAATTCATGTACAGCTTTCAAAACGTTCTACTACTCATAGTACATGAATATAAATATATTACTTTTTCATATCATCATGTTTTCCATTTATCACCCGTATTCGTCTTGCTGTTGTACCTTGGTGCAACGGTTAGTCTCCTCCACATTTCCCTTCCCATTAGTGACTATATATACTTTGTGTACAGCTCTCCAAACGTTCTACTACTCTTAGTACATGAATATAAATATATACCTTTTTATTCCAACTTGTTTTCCATTTATCACCCGTATTCGTCTTGCTGTTGTACCTTGGGGCAACGGGTAATCTCCTTCACATTTCCCTCCCCACTAGTGAGTATATATATACTTTTTATATGGCTTTCCAATCGTTCTACTACTCTTAGTACATGAATATAAATATACTCCTTTTTCATCCCAACTTTTTTTCCAATTAGCACCCGTATTCGTCTTGCTGTTGTACCTTGGTGCAACGGTTAATCTCCTCCACATTCCCCTTCCCACTAGTGAGTATATATATACTTTTTATATGACTTTCCAATCGTTCTACTACTCTTAGTACATGATTATAAATATATTCCTTTTTCATATCATTATGTTTTCCATTTATCATCAGTTTTCGTTTTGCGGTTGTACGTTGGTGCAACGGTTAGTCTCCTCCACATTTCCCTTCCCATTAGTGACTATATATACTTTGTGTACAGCTTTCCAAACGTTCTACTACTCTTAGTACATGAATATAAATATATTCCTTTTTTATCCCAACATTTTTTCCATTTATCACCCGTATTCGTCTTGCGGTTGTACCTTGGTGCAACGGTTAGTCTACTCCACATTTCAATTCCCATTAGTGACTATATATACTTTGTGTACAGCTTTCCAAACGTTCTACTACTCTTAGTACATGAATATAAATATGTTATTTTTTTATCCCAACATTTATCCATTTATCACCCGTATTCGTCTTGCGGTTGTACCTTGGTGCAACGGTTAGTCTCCTCCACATTTCCCTTCCCATTAGTGACTATATATACTTTGTGTACAGCTTTCCAAACGTTCTACTACTCTTAGTACATGAATATAAATATATTCCTTTTTATCCCAACTTGTTTTCCATTTATCACCCGTATTCGTCTTGCTGTTGTACTTTGGTGCAACGGTTAATCTCCTCCACATTTCCCTTCCCACTAGTGAGTATATATATATACTTTTTATATGGCTTTCCAATCGTTCTACTACTCTTAGGACATGAATATAAATATATTACTTTTTCATATCATCATGCTTTCCATTTATCACCCGTATTCGTCTTGCGGTTGTACCTTGGTGCAACGGTTAGTCTCCTCCACATTTCCCTTCCCATTAGTGACTATATGTACTTTGTGTACAGCTTTCCAAACGTTCTACTACTCTTAGTACATGAATATAAATATATTCCTTTTTTATCCCAACTTGTTTTCCATTTATCACCCGTATTCGTCTTGCGGTTGTACCTTGGTGCAACGGTTAGTCTCCTCTACATTTCCCTACGCACTATTGAGTATATATAATTTATGTACAGCTTTCCAAACGTTCTACTACTCATAGTACATGGATATAAATATATTCCTTTTTTATCCCAGTGTTCCATTTATCACCCGTATTCGTCTTGCTGTTGTACCTTGGTGCAACGGGTTATCTCCTCCACATTTCCCTTCGAACTTGTGAGTAGGCTTTTCAATCGTTCTACTACTCTTAGTACATGAATATATACATATATATATATATATATATATATATATATATATATATATATTCCTTTTTCATATCATCATGTTTTCCATTTATCACCCGTATTCGTCTTGCGGTTGTACCTCGGTGCAACGGTTAGTCTCCTCCACATTTCCCTTCCCATTAGTGACTATATACACTTTGTGTACAGCTTTCCAAACGTTCTACTACTCTTAGTACATGAATATAAATATATTCCTTTATATCCCAACTTGTTTTCCATTTATCACCCGTATTCGTCTTGCTGTTGTACATTGGTGCAACGGTTAATCTATTCCACATTTCCCTTCCCACTAGTGAGTAATATATACTTTTTATATGGCTTTCCAATCGTTCTACTACTCTCAGTACATGAATATATATGTATTCCTTTTTCATATCATCATGTTTTCCATTTATCACCCGTATTCGTCTTGCGGTTGTACCTTGGTGCAACGGTTAGTCTCCTCCACATTTCCCTTCCCATTAGTGACTATATTTACTTTGTGTACAGCTTTCCAAACGGTCTACTACTCTTAGTACATGAATATAAATATATTCCTTTTTATCCCAACTTGTTTTCCATTTATCACCCGTATTCGTCTTGCTGTTGTACATTGGTGCAACGGTTAATCTCCTCCACATTACCCTCCCCTCTAGTGAGTATATATATACTTTTTATATGGCTTTACAATCGTTCTACTACTCTTTGTACATGAATATAAATATATTCCTTTTTCATATCATCACGTTTTCCATTTATCACCCGTATTTTTCTTGCGGTTGTACCTTGGTGCAACGGTTAGTCTCCTCCACATTTCCCTTCCCATTAGTGACTCTATATACTTTGTGTACAGCTTTCCAAACGTTCTACTACTCTTAGTACATGAATAGAAATATATTCCTTTTTTATCCCAACATTTTTTCCATTTATCACCCGTATTCGTCTTGCGGTTGTACCTCGGTGCATCGTTTAGTCTCCTCCACATTTCCCTTCCCATTAGTGACTCTATATACTTTGTGTACAGCTTTCCAAACGTTCTACTACTCTTAGTACATGAATAGAAATATATTCCTTTTTTATCCCAACATTTTTTCCATTTATCACCCGTATTCGTCTTGCGGTTGTACCTTGGTGCATCGGTTAGTCTCCTCCACATTTCCCTTCCCATTAGTAACTATATATACTTTGTGTACAGCTTTCCAACCGTTCTACTACTCTTAGTACATGAATATAAATATGTTAATTTTTTATCCCAACATGTTTTCTATTATCACCCGTATTCGTCTTGCGGTTGTACCTTGGTGCAACGGTTAGTCTACTCCACATTTCCCTTCCCATTAGTGACTATATATAATTTGTGTACAGCTTTCCAAACGTTCTACTACTCTTAGTACATGAATATAAATATATTCCTTTTGCATATCATCATGTTTTCCATTTATCACCCGTATTCGTCTTGCGGTTGTACCTTGGTGCAACAGTTAGTCTCCTCCACATTTCCCTTCCCATTAGTAACTATATATACTTTGTGTACAGCTTTCCAAACGTTCTACTACTCTTAGTACATGAATATAAATATGTTACTTTTTTATCCCAACATTTTTTCCATTTATCCCCCGTATTCATTTTGCTGTTGTACCTTGGAGCAACGGCTAGTCTCCTCCACATTTCCCTTCCCATTAGTGACTATATATACTTTGTGTACAGCTTTCCAAACGTTCTACTACTCTTAGTACATGTATAGAAATATGTTACTTTTTTATACCAACATTTTTTCCATTTATCACCCGTTTTCGTCTTGCGGTTGTACCTTGGTGCAACGGTTAGTCTACTCTACATTTCCCTTCCCATTAGTGACTATTTATACTTTGTGTACAGCTATCCAAACGTTCTACTACTCTTAGTAAATGAATATAAATATGTTACTTTTTTATCCCAACATTTTCCCCATTTATCACCCGTATTCGTCTTGCGGTTGTACCTTGGTGCAACGGTTAGTCTCCTCCACCTTTCTCTTTCTATTAGTGACTATATATACTTTGTGTACAGATTTCCAAACGTTCTACTACTCTTAGTACATGAATATAAATACGTTACTTTTTTATCCCAGTGTTCCATTTATCACCCGTATTCGTCTTGGTGTTGTACTTTGGTGCAACGGGTTATCTCCTCCACATTTCCCTTCGAACTTGAGAGTAATATATACTTTTTATATGGCTTTCCAATCGTTCTACTACTCTTAGTACATGAATATATATATATTCCTTTTTCATATCATCATGTTCTCCATTTATCACCCGTATTCGTCTTGCGGTTGTACCTTGGTGCAACGGTTAGTCTCCTCCACCTTTCTCTTTCTATTAGTGACTATATATACTTTGTGTACAGATTTCCAAACGTTCTACTACTCTTAGTACATGAATATAAATACGTTACTTTTTTATCCCAGTGTTCCATTTATCACCCGTATTCGTCTTGGTGTTGTACTTTGGTGCAACGGGTTATCTCCTCCACATTTCCCTTCGAACTTGAGAGTAATATATACTTTTTATATGGCTTTCCAATCGTTCTACTACTCTTAGTACATGAATATATATATATTCCTTTTTCATATCATCATGTTCTCCATTTATCACCCGTAGTCGTCTTGCGGTTGTACCTTGGTGCAACGGTTAGTCTCCTCCACCTTTCCCTTCCTATTAGTGACTATATATACTTTGTGTACAGCTTTCCAAACGTTCTACTACTCTTAGTACATGAATATAAATTTGTTACTTTTTTATCCCAACTTGTTTTCAATTTATCACCTGTATTCGTCTTGCGGCTGTACCTTGGTGCAACGGTTAGTCTCCTCTACATTTCCCTTCGCACTATTGCGTATATATAATTTATGTACAGCTTTCCAAACGTTCTACTACTCATAGTAATTGGATATAAGTATATTCCTTTTTTTATCCCAGTGTTCCATTTATCACCCGTATTCGTCTTGCTGTTGTACCTTGGTGCAACGGTTAATCTCCTGCACATTTCCTTTCCCACTAGTGATTATATATATAATTTTTAAATGGCTTTCCAATCGTTCTACTACTCTTAGTACATGAATATAAATATATTCCTTTTTCATATCATCATGCCTTCCATTTATCACCCGTATTCGTCTTGCGGTTGTACCTTGGTGCAACGGTTAGTCTCCTCCACATTTCCCTTCTCACTAGTGAGTATATATAATTTATGTACAGCTTTCCAAACGTTCTACTACTCTTAGTACATGAATATAAATTTGTTACTTTTTTATCCCAACATTTTTTCCATTTATCACCCGTATTCGTCTTGCGGTTGTACCTTGGTGCAACGGTTAGTCTCCTCTACCTTTCCCTTTCTATTAGTGACTATATATACTTTGTGTACAGCTTTCCAAACGTTCTACTACTCTTAGTACATGAATATAAATATGTTACTTTTTTATCCCAGTGTTCCATTTATCACCCGTATTCGTCTTGGTGTTGTACTTTGGTGCAACGGTTAATCTCCTCCACATTTCCCTTCCCACTAGTGAGTAATATTTACTTTTTATATCTCTTTCCAATCGTTCTACTACTCTTATTACATGAATATATATATATATATATATATATATATATATATATATATATATATATATATATATATATATATATATTCCTTTTTCATACCATCATGTTTTCCATTTATCACCCGTATTCGTCTTGCGGTTGTACCTTGGTGCAACGGTTAGTCTCCTCCCCATTTTCCTTCCCATTAGTGACTATATATACTTTGTGTACAGCTTTCCAAACGTTCTACTACTCTTAGTACATGAATATAAATTTATTACTTTTTTATCCCAACATTTTTTCCATTTATCACCCGTATTCGTCTTGCGGTTGTACCTTGGTGCAACGGTTAGTCTCCTCCACCTTTCCCTTCCTATTAGTGACTATATATACTTTGTGTACAGCTTTCCAAACGTTCTACTACTCTTAGTACATGAATATAAATTTGTTACTTTTTTATCCCAACTTGTTTTCAATTTATCACCTGTATTCGTCTTGCGGCTGTACCTTGGTGCAACGGTTAATCTCCTCCACATTTCCCTTCCCACTAGTGAGTAATATTTACTTTTTATATCTCTTTCCAATCGTTCTACTACTCTTATTACATGAATATATATATATATATATATATATATATATATATATATATATATATATATATATTCCTTTTTCATACCATCATGTTTTCCATTTATCACCCGTATTCGTCTTGCGGTTGTACCTTGGTGCAACGGTTAGTCTCCTCCACCTTTCCCTTCCTATTAGTGACTATATATACTTTGTGTACAGCTTTCCAAACGTTCTACTACTCTTAGTACATGAATATAAATTTGTTACTTTTTTATCCCAACTTGTTTTCAATTTATCACCTGTATTCGTCTTGCGGCTGTACCTTGGTGCAACGATTAGTCTCCTCTACATTTCCCTTCGCACTATTGAGTATATATAATTTATGTACAGCTTTCCAAACGTTCTACTACTCATAGTACTTGGATATAAGTATATTCCTTTTTTTATCCCAGTGTTCCATTTATCACCCGTATTCGTCTTGCTGTTGTACCTTGGTGCAACGGTTAATCTCCTGCACATTTCCTTTCCCACTAGTGATTATATATATACTTTTTAAATGGCTTTCCAATCGTTCTACTACTCTTAGTACATGAATATAAATATATTCCTTTTTCATATCATCATGCTTTCCATTTATCACCCGTATTCGTCTTGCGGTTGTACATTGGTGCAACGGTTAGTCTCCTCTACATTTCCCTTCGCACTATTGAGTATATATAATTTATGTACAGCTTTCCAAACGTTCTACTACTCATAGTACTTGGATATAAGTATATTCCTTTTTTTATCCCAGTGTTCCATTTATCACCCGTATTCGTCTTGCTGTTGTACCTTGGTGCAACGGTTAATCTCCTGCACATTTCCTTTCCCACTAGTGATTATATATATAATTTTTAAATGGCTTTCCAATCGTTCTACTACTCTTAGTACATGAATATAAATATATTCCTTTTTCATATCATCATGCTTTCCATTTATCACCCGTATTCGTCTTGCGGTTGTACCTTGGTGCAACGGTTAGTCTCCTCCACATTTCCCTTCTCACTAGTGAGTATATATAATTTATGTACAGCTTTCCAAACGTTCTACTACTCTTAGTACATGAATATAAATTTGTTACTTTTTTATCCCAACATTTTTTCCATTTATCAACCGTATTCGTCTTGCGGTTGTACCTTGGTGCAACGGCTAGTCTCCTCCACCTTTCCCTTTCTATTAGTGACTATATATACTTTGTGTACAGCTTTCCAAACGTTCTACTACTCTTAGTACATGAATATAAATATGTTACTTTTTTATCCCAGTGTTCCATTTATCACCCGTATTCGTCTTGGTGTTGTACTTTGGTGCAACGGTTAATCTCCTCCACATTTCCCTTCCCACTAGTGAGTAATATTTACTTTTTATATCTCTTTCCAATCGTTCTACTACTCTTATTACATGAATATATATATATTCCTTTTTCATACCATCATGTTTTCCATTTATCACCCGTATTCGTCTTGCGGTTGTACCTTGGTGCAACGGTTAGTCTCCTCCACATTTTCCTTCCCATTAGTGACTATATATACTTTGTGTACAGCTTTCCAAACGTTCTACTACTCTTAGTACATGAATATAAATTTGTTACTTTTTTATCCCAACATTTTTTCCATTTATCACCCGTATTCGTCTTGCGGTTGTACCTTGGTGCAACGGTTAGTCTCCTCCACCTTTCCCTTCCTATTAGTGATTATATATACTTTGTGTACAGCTTTCCAAACGTTCTACTACTCTTAGTACATGAATATAAATTTGTTACTTTTTTATCCCAACTTGTTTTCAATGTATCACCTGTATTCGTCTTGCGGCTGTACCTTGGTGCAACGGTTAATCTCCTCCACATTTCCCTTCCCACTAGTGAGTAATATTTACTTTTTATATCTCTTTCCAATCGTTCTACTACTCTTATTACATGAATATATATATATATATATATATATATATATATATATATATATATTCCTTTTTCATACTATCATGTTTTCCATTTATCACCCGTATTCGTCTTGCGGTTATACCTTGGTGCAACGTTTAGTCTCCTCCACATTTTCCTTCCCATTAGTGACTATATATACTTTGTGTACAGCTTTCCAAACGTTCTACTACTCTTAGTACATGAATATAAATTTGTTACTTTTTTATCCCAACATTTTTTCCATTTATCACCCGTATTCGTCTTGCGGTTGTACCTTGGTGCAACGGTTAGTCTCCTCCACCTTTCCCTTCCTATTAGTGACTATATATACTTTGTGTACAGCTTTCCAAACGTTCTACTACTCTTAGTACATGAATATAAATTTGTTACTTTTTTATCCCAACTTGTTTTCAATTTATCACCTGTATTCGTCTTGCGGCTGTACCTTGGTGCAAAGATTAGTCTCCTCTACATTTCCCTTCGCACTATTGAGTATATATAATTTCTGTACAGCGTTCCAAACGTTCTACTACTCATAGTACTTGGATATAAGTATATTCCTTTTTTTATCCCAGTGTTCCATTTATCACCCGTATTCGTCTTGCTGTTGTATCTTGGTGCAACGGTTAATCTCCTGCACATTTCCTTTCCCACTAGTGATTATATATATACTTTTTAAATGGCTTTCCAATCGTTCTACTACTCTTAGTACATGAATATAAATATATTCCTTTTTCATATCATCATGCTTTCCATTTATCACCCGTATTCGTCTTGCGGTTGTACCTTGGTGCAACGGTTAGTCTCCTCTACATTTCCCTTCGCACTATTGAGTATATATAATTTATGTACAGCTTTCCAAACGTTCTACTACTCATAGTACTTGGATATAAGTATATTCCTTTTTTTATCCCAGTGTTCCATTTATCACCCGTATTCGTCTTGCTGTTGTACCTTGGTGCAACGGTTAATCTCCTGCACATTTCCTTTCCCACTAGTGATTATATATATAATTTTTAAATGGCTTTCTAATCGTTCTACTACTCTTAGTACATGAATATAAATATATTCCTTTTTCATATCATCATGCTTTCCATTTATCACCCGTATTCGTCTTGCGGTTGTACCTTGTTGCAACGGTTAGTCTCCTCCACATTTCCCTTCTCACTAGTGAGTATATATAATTTATGTACAGCTTTCCAAACGTTCTACTACTCTTAGTACATGAATATAAATTTGTTACTTTTTTATCCCAACATTTTTTCCATTTATCACCCGTATTCGTCTTGCGGTTGTACCTTGGTGCAACGGTTAGTCTCCTCCACCTTTCCCTTTCTATTAGTGACTATATATACTTTGTGTACAGCTTTCCAAACGTTCTACTACTCTTAGTACATGAATATAAATATGTTACTTTTTTATCCCAGTGTTCCATTTATCACCCGTATTCGTCTTGGTGTTGTACTTTGGTGCAACGGTTAATCTCCTCCACATTTCCCTTCCCACTAGTGAGTAATATTTACTTTTTATATCTCTTTCCAATCGTTCTACTACTCTTATTACATGAATATATATATATTCCTTTTTCATACCATCATGTTTTCCATTTATCACCCGTATTCGTCTTGCGGTTGTACCTTGGTGCAACGGTTAGTCTCCTCCACATTTTCCTTCCCATTAGTGACTATATATACTTTGTGTACAGCTTTCCAAACGTTCTACTACTCTTAGTACATGAATATAAATTTGTTACTTTTTTATCCCAACATTTTTTCCATTTATCACCCGTATTCGTCTTGCGGTTGTACCTTGGTGCAACGGTTAGTCTCCTCCACCTTTCCCTTCCTATTAGTGACTATATATACTTTGTGTACAGCTTTCCAAACGTTCTACTACTCTTAGTACATGAATATAAATTTGTTACTTTTTTATCCCAACTTGTTTTCAATTTATCACCTGTATTCGTCTTGCGGCTGTTCCTTGGTGCAACGGTTAGTCTCCTCTACATTTCCCTTCGCACTATTGAGTATATATAATTTATGTACAGCTTTCCAAACGTTCTACTACTCATAGTACTTGGATATAAGTATATTCCTTTTTTTATCCCAGTGTTCCATTTATCACCCGTATTCGTCTTGCTGTTGTACCTTGGTGCAACGGTTAGTCTCCTCCACCTTTCCCTTCCTATTAGTGACTATATATACTTTGTGTACAGCTTTCCAAACGTTCTACTACTCTTAGTACATGAATATAAATTTATTACTTTTTTATCCCAACTTGTTTTCCATTTATCACCCGTATTCTTCTTGCGGTTGTACCTTGGTGCAACGGTTAGTCTCCTCTACATTTCCCTTCGCACTATTGAGTATATATAATTTATGTACAGCTTTCCAAACGTTCTACTACTCATAGTACTTGGATATAAGTATATTCCTTTTTTTATCCCAGTGTTCCATTTATCACCCGTATTCGTCTTGCGGTTGTACCTTGGTGCAACGGTTAGTCTCCTCCACATTTCTCTTCTCACTAGTGAGTATATATAATTTATGTACAGCTTTCCAAACGTTCTACTACTCTTAGTACATGAATATAAATTTGTTACTTTTTTATCCCAACATTTTTTCCATTTATCACCCGTATTCGTCTTGCGGTTGTACCTTGGTGCAACGGTTAGTCTCCTCCACCTTTCCCTTTCTATTAGTGACTATATATACTTTATGTACAGCTTTCCAAACGTTCTACTACTCTTAGTACATGAATATAAATATGTTACTTTTTTATTCCAGTGTTCCATTTATCACCCGTATTCGTCTTGGTGTTGTACTTTGGTGCAACGGTTAATCTCCTCCACATTTCCCTTCCCACTAGTGAGTAATATTTACTTTTTATATCTCTTTCCAATCGTTCTACTACTCTTATTACATGAATATATATATATATATATATATATATATATATATATATATATATATATATTCCTTTTTCATACCATCATGTTTTCCATTTATCACCCGTATTCGTCTTGCGGTTGTACCTTGGTGCAACGGTTAGTCTCCTCCACATTTCCCTTCCCATTAGTGACTATATATACTTTGTGTACAGCTTTCCAAACGTTCTACTACTCTTAGTACATGAATATAAATATATTCCTTTTATCCCAACTTGTTTTCCATTTATCACCCGTATTCGTCTTGCGGATGTACCTTGGTGCAACGGTTAGTCTCCTCCACATTTCCCTGCTCACTAGTGAGTATATATAATTTATGTATAGCTTTCCAAACGTTCTACTACTCTTAGTACATGAATATAAATATACTCCTTTTTCATCCCAACTTGTTTTCCATTTATCATCCGTATTCGTCTTGCTGTTGTACCTTGGTGCAACGGTTAATCTCCTCCACATTTCCTTTCCCACTAGTGAGTATATATATAATTTTTATATAGCTTTCCAATCGTTCTACTACTCTTAGTACATGAATATAAATATATTCCTTTTTCATATCATCATGTTTTCCATTTATCACCCGTATTCGTCTTGCGGTTGTACCTTGGTTCAACGGTTAGTCTCCTCCACATTTCCCTTCCCATTAGTAACTATATATACTTTGTGTACAGACTTCCAAACGTTCTACTACTCTTAGTAAATGAATATATATATGTTACTTTTTTATCCCAACAATTGTTCCATTTATCACCCGTATTCGTCTTGCGGTTGTACCTTGGTGCAACGGTTAGTCTCCTGCACATTTCCCTGCTCACTAGTGAGTATATATAATTTATGTATAGCTTTCCAAACGTTCTACTACTCTTAGTACATGAATATAAATATACTCCTTTTTCATCCCAACTTGTTTTTCATTTATCATCCGTATTCGTCTTGCTGCTGTACCTTGGTGCAACGGTTAATCTCCTCCACATTTCCCTTCCCACTAGTGAGTATATATATACTTTTTATATAGCTTTCCAATCCTTCTACTACTCTTAGTACATGAATATAAATATATTCCTTTTTCATATCATCATGTTTTCCATTTATCACCCGTATTCTTCTTGCGGTTGTACTTTGATTCAACGGTTAGTCTCCTCCACATTTCCCTTCCCATTAGTAACTATATATACTTTGTGTACAGATTTCCAAACGTTCTACTACTCTTAGTAAATGAATATAAATATGTTACTTTTTTATCCCAACAAATGTTCCATTTTTCACCCGAATTCGTCTTGCGGTTGTACCTTGGTGCAACGGTTAGTCTCCTCCACATTTCCCTTCCCATTAGTGACTATATATACTTTGTGTAAAGCTTTCAAAACGGTCTACTACTCTTAGTACATGAATATAAATATGTTACTTTTTTATCCCAGTGTTCCATTTATCACCCGTATTCGTCTTGGTGTTGTACGTTGGTGCAACGGTTAATCTCCTCCACATTTCCCTTCCCACTAGTGAGTAATATATACTTCTTATATGGCTTTCCAATCGTTCTACTACTCTTAGTACATGTATATATATATATATATATATATGTTCCTTTTTCATACCATCATGTTTTCCATTTATCACCCGTATTCGTCTTGCGGTTGTACCTTGGTGCAACGGTTAGTCTCCTCCACATTTCCCTTCCCATTAGTGATTATATATACATTGTGTACAGCTTTCCAAACGTTCTACTACTCTTAGGACATGAATATAAATATATTCCTTTTATCCCAACTTGTTTTCCATTTATCACCCGTATTCGTCTTGCGGATGTACCTTGGTGCAACGGTTAGTCTCCTCCACATTTCCCTGCTCACTAGTGAGTATATATAATTTATGTATAGCTTTCCAAACGTTCTACTACTCTTAGTACATGAATATAAATATACTCCTTTTTCATCCCAACTTGTTTTCCATTTATCATCCGTATTCGTCTTGCTGTTGTACCTTGGTGCAACGGGTAATCTCCTCCACATTTCCCTTCCCACTAGTGAGTATATATATAATTTTTATATAGCTTTCCAATCGTTCTACTACTCTTAGTACATGAATATAAATATATTTCTTTTTCATATCATCATGTTTTCCATTTATCACCCGTATTCGTCTTGCGGTTGTACCTTGGTTCAACGGTTAGTCTCCTCCACATTTCCCTTCCCATTAGTAACTATATATACTTTGTGTACAGACTTCCAAACGTTCTACTACTCTTAGTAAATGAATATATATATGTTACTTTTTTATCCCAACAATTGTTCCATTTATCACCCGTATTCTTCTTGCGGTTGTACCTTGGTGCAACGGTTAGTCTCCTGCACATTTCCCTTCCCATTAGTGACTATATATACTTTGTGTACAGCTTTCCAAACGTTCTACTACTCTTAGTACATGAATATAAATATGTTATTTTTTATCCCAACATTTATCCATTTATCACCCGTATTTGTCTTGCGGTTGTACCTTGGTGCAACGGTTAGTCTCCTCCACATTTCCCTTCCCATTAGTGACTATATATACTTTGTGTACAGCTTTCCAAACGTTCTACTACTCTTAGTACATGAATATAAATATATTCCTTTTATCCCAACTTGTTTTCCATTTATCACCCGTATTTGTCTTGCGGTTGTACCTTGGTGCAACGGTTAGTCTCCTCCACATTTCCCGGCTCACTAGTGAGTATATATAATTTATGTATAGCTTTCCAAACGTTCTACTACTCTTAGTACATGAATATAAATATACTCCTTTTTCATCCCAACTTGTTTTCCATTTATCATCCGTATTCGTCTTGCTGTTGTACCTTGGTGCAACGGTTAATCTCCTCCACATTTCCCTTCCCACTAGTGAGTATATATATACTTTTTATATAGCTTTCCAATCGTTCTACTACTCCTAGTACATGAATATAAATATATTCCTTTTTCATATCATCATGTTTTCCATTTATCACCCGTATTCTTCTTGCGGTTGTACCTTGGTTCAACGGTTAGTCTCCTCCACATTTCCCTTCCCATTAGTAACTATATATACTTTGTGTAAAGCTTTCCAAACGTTCTACTACTCTTAGTAAATGAATATGAATATGTTACTTTTTTATCCCAACATTTTTTCCATTTATCACCCGTATTCGCCTTGCGGTTGTACCTTGGTGCAACGGTTAGTCTCCTCCACATTTCCCTTCCCATTAGTGACTATATATACTTTGTGTACAGCTTTCCAAACGTTCTACTACTCTTAGTACATGAATATAAATATGTTACTTTTTTATCCCAACATTTATCCATTTATCACCCGTATTCGTCTTGCGGTTGTACCTTGGTGCAACGGTTAGTCTCCTCCACATTTCCCTTCCCATTAGTAACTAGATATACTTTGTGTACAGCTTTACAAACGTTTTACTATTCGTAATACACGAATATAAATATGTTACATTTTATCCCAACATTTTTTCCATTTATCACCCGTATTCGTCTTGCGGTTGTACCTTGGTGCAACGGTTAGTCTCCTCCACATTTCCCTTCCCATTAGTCACTATATATACATTGTGTACAGCTTTCCAAACGTTCTACTACTCTTAGTACATGAATATAAATATGTTACTTTTTTATCCCAATTTTTTTTCCATTTATCACCCGTATTCGTCTTGCGGTCGTACCTTGGTGCAACGTTTAGTCTCCTCCACATTTCCCTTCCCATTAGTGACTATATATACTTTGTGTACAGCTTTACAAACGTTTTACTATTCTTAATACACGAATATAAATATGTTACTTTTTTATCTCAACATTTTTTCCATTTTTCACCCGTATTCGTCTTGCCTTTTGTAACATAGCTCTATTTCCGGTTTTTAAAAATCAACGTTTTGATGCCGTGCAATCATATTGCCCAGTATTTCTTTACAATATACCTCAAGTTCCGGCTATTTAGAAAACAATGTGTCTTTCCCGTACAAGCACATTATCCTACATTCCTTTTATAACATACCTCGGTTCCGGTCGTTTAAAAATCAACGTTTTGATGCCGTGCAATCATATTGCAATGCATTCCTTTAATAATATATACCTCCCGTTTCGTTTATTTAGACAACAATGTATGTTTCCCTTACAAGCTACTATCCTTTTATGTTATTCCTCCGGTTCCGGTTATTTAGATAAAAATATTTTGAAGTTGTGCAATCATATTGTCCTACATTCTTTTATCAACTTTAGGAAGGTCATGTTTTGAAATCATAGCTTGGAAATATTTTCCCGTAAAGACCATTTTCTCATGACATAGTTCTAATATATCTTTCGGCAATGTTCCTTTTTATAGTCTATATCTATCATCGATATCGGTAGTAAGTTTTATATGACTTCTACAAGAGTGTATTCTGAATTTTCCTTTTCTCATTTATTTTATAAACAAATAAAACATTTCTCTATTGCTTGGACAAGTTTTCTGCATAATATCTGGGACGATAATAACAGGAATAGCTAGTTCTAGCCATCAAACCATGGGCTACAATGGCGGTTGCTGGTAATTGCAGTTCCGTAATAGAGAAAGTGGGGAAGCCGCAGCGTGAAAATGTAGTTGCGGTTGACGGGCAAATTGTCGTTCTGCTGTTACGGTTCTAACGGATGACAGTTGCAACCATTGTCGAATTATTAATGCGCTTCAGGGAAAGAATATCTTTGTTTTGCTACTGATTATCATATATCTCCCTCCGAGCCTTGGCCACACACTTCAGGACAGGAAAATAACTTCTAATGTTTAAAAAAATATTATTTTAACAAATAATAATCAAAAAATAGTAACGGAGAGAGCGTTACTAGGAAAAGTGCAGAAACCACCAACTCAGATATAATAGAGAGTTAAAAATATTAGAAAGGAATATAACCATTCAGCTGATATACATAGATTCTAGAGTTGTATAGCCTAAGTATAACATCTATCTATCGACATTTTGTGAGAAATAAATATGTCTATAAAGGAAAATATTGATAGACAGGTAGGCCTACTAAGAGTTGTGGCACGCTTGGAAAGTTCTGAATAAAGAAGATCTACTCTCTAGTGTGGAAAGGAGATGTGGAGGTGTCTAACCATAGCACCAAGGGACAGCAGCAAGAAGAATTTGGAATTATTTAGGAAGTAAATGTGGGAATAAAAAATAAAATAATTTTACCCATGTACTATGAGTAGAAGAACGTTTGGAAAGGTGTATATAAAGTAGATCTACTCGCTAGTGGGAGAGATGTGGAGGAGTCTAACCATTTTGCACCAGGGGACAACAGAAAGAAGAATTTGGAATGATATAGGAATTGAATGAGGGGATAAAAAATTAAACAGTTATACCCAGGTACTAAGAGTAGCAGAACGTTTGGAAAGGTGTATATAAAGTAGATCTACTCGCTAGTGGGAGAGATGTGGAGGAGTCTAACCATTTTGCACCAGGGGACAACAGAAAGAAGAATTTGGAATGATATAGGAATTGAATGAGGGGATAAAAAATTAAACAGTTATACCCAGGTACTAAGAGTAGCAGAACGTTTGGAAAGGTGTATATAAAGTAGATCTACTCGCTAGTGGGAGAGATGTGGAGGAGTCTAACCATTTTGCACCAGGGGACAACAGAAAGAAGAATTTGGAATGATATAGGAATTGAATGAGGGGATAAAAAATAAAACAGTTATACCCAGGTACTAAGAGTAGTAGAACGTTTGGAAAGGTGTATATAAAGTAGATCTACTCGCTAGTGGGAGAGATGTGGAGGAGTCTAACCATTTTGCACCAGGGGACAACAGAAAGAAGAATTTGGAATGATATAGGAATTGAATGAGGGGATAAAAAATAAAACAGTTATACCCAGGTACTAAGAGTAGTAGAACGTTTGGAAAGGTGTATATAAAGTAGATCTACTCGATAGTGGGAGAGATGTGGAGGAGTCTAACCATTTTGCACCAGGGGACAACAGAAAGAAGAATTTGGAATGATATAGGAATTGAATGAGGGGATAAAAAATTAAACAGTTATACCCAGGTACTAAGAGTAGTAGAACGTTTGGAAAGGTGTATATAAAGTAGATCTACTCGCTAGTGGGAGAGATGTGGAGGAGTCTAACCATTTTGCACCAGGGGACAACAGAAAGAAGAATTTGGAATGATATAGGAATTGAATGAGGGGATAAAAAATTAAACAGTTATACCCAGGTACTAAGAGTAGTAGAACGTTTGGAAAGGTGTATATAAAGTAGATCTACTCGCTAGTGGGAGAGATGTGGAGGAGTCTAACCATTTTGCACCAGGGGACAACAGAAAGAAGAATTTGGAATGATATAGGAATTGAATGAGGGGATAAAAAATAAAACAGTTATACCCAGGTACTAAGAGTAGTAGAACGTTTGGAAAGGTGTATATAAAGTAGATCTACTCGCTAGTGGGAGAGATGTGGAGGAGTCTAACCATTTTGCACCAGGGGACAACAGAACGAAGAATTTGGAATGATATAGGAATTGAATGAGGGGATAAAAAATTAAACAGTTATACCCAGGTACTAAGAGTAGTAGAACGTTTGGAATGGTGTATATAAAGTAGATCTACTCGCTAGTGGGAGAGATGTGGAGGAGACAACAGCAAGAAGAATATCCAATGATATTGGGAATAAATGTGGGGATATAAAATAAAATAAATATATCCACGTACTAACAGTAGTAGAACGTTTTTAAGGTGTACATAAAATAGGTTTACTCACTAGTGGGAAAGGAGATGTGGAGGTGTAACCTTTGCACCAAGCTACAACAGCTTTTTTTTTTTTTTTTTTTTAACTTGGGAGCGGGTTTGAATTGCCCGAAGCACTGCTACCTTAAGGTATATTGTACTTACCTCCCTGATCTAGTCAAATAACCCCTTCCCTCTTACCAGGTTTAGGAGTTTTACCTTCAGCATCCACCAAAGCCGTTCCATCACCAAAGAGGTTGAAGCGCCTCTCAGCAAGTAATTCACATCTGTAAATAATGTGTGTGGCAGTCTCCAGTTCCTGCCCGCACAATCTGCACACTGGTTCATCCTTGTAGATACCCATTTTATGCAAATGTTTCCTTAGTCCACAGTGTCCCGTGAGTAGACCTGTGGCTATCCTTAATTCCTGCCTAGACAGATAGATGAGACTCTTCTGCAGCCCCAAGGAAGGTTTCCTAAGGGTTAGCTTACTGTGTCTCATCCCTTCGGCCCTGATCCAGTGCTCACAGTGTCTTTCAGCCATCCACCTTCGCACTGTCATCCTGACCATGGATTTGGAAATACCTACCGCAGGCTCCGGTCCAATCAGGGGAGTCGAAGACCCCTCCCTGGCCAGCGCATCTGCGGCTTCATTTCTAAGTATTCCCCTATGCCCTGGCACCCAACCTATCTTGACTTGATTGTGCCTTGCCAGAGCTTGTAGGTTAATTAGGCACTCCCTGACTATGGCCGAGGTGACCACGTGTCCGTTTAGTGCCTTAATTACTGCCTGACTGTCGGAGAAAATAGCAATCCGGGCCCCATGTGTTTCCCTTCTCGCTATCTCTCCCAGACAGGCATTTATAGCAAATACTTCGGCCTGAAAGACAGAGGTATGCCTCCCCAAGGAAAAAACTAGGTCTACCCTTGGGTTTTTACAATACACCCCCGCTCCAGTGCCGAAGTCCATCTTGGAGCCATCTGTGTACCAGATCTGAGCTCCCGATGTTAATGTCCCTGACCATTCCATCACAGTTTGGTGGACCTGGTCAGGTGCAAACATTCGAGTAATGTGGTCGCTGCCCATTTCTAAGACGGGTTCTTTGACCACGCACTCGATACTCATATGTCCCGAGACATCTGGGAGGTTAGCCCAGTTGCTCGAGTTGCGCAATACCATGCCGCTAGCCTCGCCTCTCCCCTAAGGACAAGCTCAAGGGGAGGGAGGTTAAGCATTACTTCCATTGCTGCACCTGGTGTAGTTGACATCGCTCCCAGTGTGCACAGACAGGCCAATCTCTGGATAGAGCTCAGTTTAGCTCTTGTCTGTGCCTGGTTGGCCTTTGTCCACCACACCAGAGCTCCATAGGTAATCATAGGTCTTATCACCCTCAGATACATCCAGTGCATCATTGATGGCTTCAGTCCCCATTTTTTACCCACCATTCTTCTCACAGTCATCAGTGCCCTTTTGGCCCTGTTAACTGTCCTCTCAAGATGTGGGTTCCAGGTGAGTTTCTTGTCCAGAGTAACTCCCAGGTACTTCACCTCCCCCACAAACTCAAGGTATTCACCAAACAAGCGGGGCATCCTGGTCGTCAGATCTTTTCGCTGTCTGGGGAAGTTAATGAGAGCAGTCTTTTTTGGATTTACCCTAAGGTTCTCCTTTTTACACCACTCTTCAATCAGTCGTAGAGGATTTCTGATTACCTCAAGGACTGTATCAGGGAATCTGCCCAGGATCATGACAACTATGTCGTCCGCATATCCTAGACAGAAGTACCCCTGTTCATTCAGGAGTTCAATAAGGTTGTCAACCACTAGGCACCACAACAGAGGAGAGAGAACCCCCCCCCCCCCTGTGCACAGCCCAGATTTGTCTCCGCCCTTCTGACCTCCCCTGCCACCTCTACAGAAATGCTTCTGTTTGTTAACATGGAACTTATCCAACCACATGTGGTCGCATCCACTCCATGACCTCTTGCACCACTTACCATCGTCTCCACTGAGGGGTTATTGAAAGCCCCATCAATGTCGAGGAAGGCACCTATGACACAACCTTTCTTAGCGATCATTTGCTCAATCCTGCCAACCACTTGATGGAGAGCTCCCTCGCAGGATTTCCCCGGTTGGTAAGCATACTGGTTCCAATGCAGTGGTTTGATAGCCAAAGCACCCCCCTCCCCCTAATATGCCTATCAACCAGTTTTTCAAGTCCCTTGAGAACAAAAGACATGAGTGTGATAGGTCTGTATCCTTTCCCTTCCGATTGGTTACCAGTGGGCTTAGGTATAAAGACCACCTTACTAGATTTCCAGGCTGCCGGCACATGCCCTAGAGCAATGCTTAGCCTGTATAATTTAGTAAGTACCAGCACCAGCATATCCATTCCCTGCTGCAGCAGCACAGGATAGATCCCATCTGGACCTGGAGATTTGTAGGGTTTTAAAGTGCCAACAGCCCATCTTACCCTTTGTGGAGTTACTATCCTCCTTGCCATTTCCCAGTCCTCCCTCTTACCACGTCTTGTGGAGAGTTTGGTAACTGGTTCAGTGTCTGCTCCCCCAAGTATCCTCAGGGTACTGGAAGAGAAATGTGTTCTGATTAATTCTTCCACAGTTTCCCCTGCCGTTTTTGTTATATTTCCCAGTGGGGTTCTTAGCATCCCCACCGGGTTAACCGGGTCCTTAGAGAGCACTTTATACAGTCGTGCCCCTTCCCGAGTTTTGTCAATCTCATGACAAAACTCCTTCCAGGACTTCCTGCGCGCTTCTCTAATTGCCCTGTTGTATTCGGTTAGTGTTTTCCTATACAGGTCCCACTCCCCGTTCTTTTTTGCTCTATTAAAGAGTCTCCTCTTGGTCTTCCGAAGTTTGGCTAGCTTCTTGTTCCACCATGACGGATCCCCTACTTTCCTCCCCTCACTGAGAGGGCAGTTATCAGTAAAGGATTCTATTATAGCCTCGCCAACCAATGTGGCAGAGTCTTCTAGCTCTCTCCTCCCACCATACTCCAATCCAGCCTCCTCAATCCGAACACCCAGGTCCCTCCTGTAGGAGTCCCAGTCTGTTCTTCTTGGATCCCTGGTTGGGCGAAGCATGGCTGGATTTAGAGAGATATCATACCTAATATGTCTGTGATCAGAAGAAGATGGTTCATCCGACACATACCAATTTAGTACATACCTAGCCATCTGGTTCGATGCCACCGTAATGTCCAGGACTTCCTGTCTGGCCCTAGTGACAAACGTCGGCTCTTCCCCCTGATTTAAGACTAGTAAATTCTTAGAGCTAAGATAAGCTAAAAGTTCCTCATCTCTAGTGTTGGTACCTGTACTTCCCCACGAAGTGTGATGGGAGTTAGCATCCATCCTCACCAGCAGCTCCTCATCCACAGCCCCGCAGTGCTCGACCAGGCTCCTCAGCTCTTGTGTTGGTAGAGCCCCCGCGCAGTCAAAGGGAAGATATGCCGTGGCCAGGTTCAGCCTCTTCATCCTCCCCTCCGCCCGCAGCTCCACTGTCGCTGCTAACAAATCCCTGCAACAGAAGTTCGTTAGTACAAAAGCACACAACCCCCTCCTAACCAGGATACACGTCCTGGGAACACCGGAGTCCTTATCATACAACAACTTACCTCCAGATGTCGCCAGCCCGCATATTCTTCCTCCAGAAATCCATGGTTCCTGGATGAGCACCAAGTCCACCTCTCCCCTGTCCAGCATCCTACACACGACAGCACTGGCCGCCCTGCTATGCTGTAGGTTCACTTGGAGGATCTTGATCATTTTCCTGCTTACTCTGCAGTTGCCTGGGTTCGCAGAGCAGCCCCAGGACTAGAGAGCACCTTGAACGTGGCCTGTCTCAGCCCCACGTTCACCCTCAGGTTGTTGTTCCGCAGTGCCCTGAGGGAGCCCTCTCCTATATACAAGATCAGGGTAAGACCTGCATCCTCCCTTTTCCTAGTAATAACCTTCCAAGTATCCTGAACAACCCCAGGGTTCTGGGTTTTGACCACCTTCAGGATTTCTTCCGGCTCCTTGTCATTGTAGGGTTTGGGCACCCACATTGACACCTTTGCAATGCAAAAGATCTCCTTGGGTGGCCCTGCCCTCAACTTTACCCCCTCGCTCAGGGTGAAGCTTGGCAGGACCCGAAGGACCCATTCCAGGCTCTCCCGTGAGGAGCATACGACATTTAGAGCTCCCCTCTCTAAGTATGCTGTCCTAAATCCTCTATCCCCACTCTCCGCCTCAGCGGACAGCAGTTCCGAGAAGAACAGCTCCTCCAGCTCCAACGCCATCTCTCCCGAGAGTTGTCTCTCAGGGTAACTAACTGGGACAATTGCTAGCTTTTGCCTGAGGTTATCGCCGTATGTGCCCGAAGACACTCCAGCATCCCCCCTTGTCCCAGTTTCACTTTCTTCATTCCTCCCTTCACTGGAGAGGGATTGGACGTCTCACTCCTAGGCCTTTTTGACGTGCTGGGGTTTGGTGCTCTCGGTTGATTTCTTCCCTGTTGCACTTCCCTCCTCACAACATCCAAGCCCTGGACTTTGACAGACTCAGCTCGGTTTTGGCCTCCCCTCCGTTTTTTCAGGGTTGTTGGCCCTCCCGCTGCTCTCGCCTGTTCTTTTCGGAGCCGCCTTTTGGCCGCTCCACTCATTCGCTTTCTCCGTAAAGAGAGCGTACTCAACTCTGCAGCCACTTCACCGGTTTCTGCAGTCAGCAGCTTGACAGCCGCCCCCGCACCCCCAGTGATGGTTGCCGTTGGCATCTCAGCTACAGACCCACGGTTTGCCAACTCATTGGCTCCCGCCGTCTGTGCAGTCTCAAAATTATTATTTGTATTATTCTGGTCCATAAACGTCCCACGAGTATGGGGGAAATAAGGGTCGACCAGAGCAGAGCCCCCATTGCCCTGGCAAGACAACATACAATGAGGTATTGTCTGGTTCCTCAAGGGGATCGTTTGGGACTGCATTTTATACCCTGCAGCCATTCATCCTTCGGCACGATGCCTTCCACCTTGGATTGGGTATTCAGTCACTGACCTTGAAGCACACCCCAAGTTCAGGACATTATTAACTGCTCAGAGCGAACAGCCTGCTTTACTCTCTTTTTTACAACTGTGTCGTTAGGGTAGTTTCCCGCCCATACTTCACTCTCGCATTGCCCTTGGTTCACCCGGGAGGTGAGAGTAGCATTGTGAGGACTTAATTCCCAACTACCCCAGTCTCCCCGGTCAGAGCACTCGGTTATTTCTACCACGCCCAACCGGTTGACTGACGAGGAGGGATAATTCCTCACCTTTGAACCATAGCCTTGGTCCAGGCCTGCATATTCAGAAACCTTCCGGAATCGTTATTCACAGGTAACCTACATTTCTGTAGGCCGTCCCACTATCCGCCACCTGTGGACCCGCCCGGTTGCTCAGGCCAGCTTGCCGGGTACAACAGCTATACCCATGTAGTAAGAGTAGTAAAACGTATTAAAAGTGTGCATAAGTAGGTCTACTCACTAGTGTGAAACGAGATGTGGTGTCGTCTAACCGTTGCACCAAAATACAACAGCAAGAAGAGTCCCCTATGATATTGGGAATAAATGTGGGGATAAAAAAAAAAATAAAATAAATATACCCAAAGGTGTACATGAAGTAGATATACTTCCTAGTGGGAAAGGAGATGTTGAGTAGACTAACCGGTTCATTAAGGCACAACAGCAATATGATTCCCCTATGATATTGGGAATAAATGAGGAGATAAAAAATAAAATAAATATACCCAAAGGTGTACATGAAGTAGATATACTCCCTAGTGGGAAAGGAGATGTTGAGTAGTCTAACCGGTTCATTAAGGCACAACAGCAATATGAGTCCCCTATGATATTGGGAATAAATGTGGAGATAAAAAATAAAATAAATATACCCAAAGGTGTACATGAAGTAGATATACTCCCTAGTGGGAAAGGAGATGTTGAGGAGTCTAACCGGTGCTTTAAGAGAAATTGAGGAAGGTAGTTGTAATTAATTAAGACTAAAGTGTTATTTTAACTAACCCCTTGTTCTGGAAGTCGATGTTATCCCTGTTGGACCTGTTACACTTTTGTTAAATGAAGAAAACTGATGTTTAAATTCAGGTAAGTAAGACTTAGGAAGCCATAGAATGATCCCTGGGCCTTTTATGCATTAAGGACGCAAATGGCAGCATTGCAATGATCCATCTTAGTAGATCCAAACCAGTTAGAGCCCACGGAATGTATTGAAATGTTCTATTCAGAAGTGTAATCATATTAGAACTTTTATCCGATAAAATATTGAAAATTATCTCTTAATTGCCAAACATATAAACTATTTAGTTAATTATAAAAAAATTAATATTTTACACGGCAGGTTTAATAGACCGGTAATACAGGAAACAATATTATTGTAATTATTAAGGAATCCACTTTGTTTTAATTGGATATCTGCAGAAGCAACCGGTTCGTTGGCGTGTGACTTGGGAGAGTGCTTAATTGAGGCAATAAATCGTTGTGCTCATTGCTGTGACATTTGCTAGTGCTTTCACGCAACTGTAGATTGGCACCGAGTGTTCGATGTAATTGCAGTGGGACTAAATTGACGTTTCAACAGTATAATTGTCCCTAAAGTAATTTTCACTTCTTTCAAATACCGAAACCCGTGTTAAGTTATTTATTTAATTAACTGTAAAACTTTTGAATAATATTTAGCGTTTCTCAGTCCTTAGTAAATCGGTTATTTTACTCAAAACCATTAGTGCGTAATAAAATTTAATGTTACCTTGTGAGCATAGAATTATAAATAAATAATAACAAACACCTACTCAAAATTAATAATAATTTTTCGGACGCGCATTTCAATGAGAATGTTATTATTATGAATGAATAAAAATTACTTATAGTTTAGAATTCATTAACTTATAATTACTCATGATGATGACGTTTTCATTACCATTGAAACGCTAATGAGAAAATAAATTATTGATTCTGAGCTAGTAATTACTAACAACATTATTATCTAACAATATTATTTTAAATGATTATAAAATAATTTTATTGCCAATAGAATTTCCTAATATACAATTTTTGTTTTCCACTTTCGTACAACAGCAAGTGCCGAGAGATCATATCCAAAAGCAAGTAGAAAACTCTTTATGAAACTTATTGTGCGAATAAAATCTCTTAACAATAATGAAATACTTTTTATTTAAATCCTAATGTACATTTCGATTGTAAAGCATTCGTCTTCAGAGGACTGTATTACAAGAATGACTACTTTTCATTAACAATAACACATTAGTTAGCTATTTTTGTGATAATTACGTATTAGAATTATTGTTTTACCATCATGTACATTAGCATTAAAATAAAAAGTATTTGTGGTTAAAAGTTCCCATTTATTTAAAGTAAAACAATTAGGCTACACCAAACGAACCAGCGGCCATTCTAAGCACTGGGCATGATTACGCTCATAGATTGGAATTAAATTCAAATTGCTTTAAGTAATGAATAAAACGCTAAATTCGTTTAATTTGTTTTTGAAAGGTTTCCATAAAAATAGCGTATTAAATGGAAAAGGAATGGCATATTATTGAGTCATAAATAAATCGTAAAACCGTTAAAACATTTTCGTATTTACAGGCAAATAAGAATAAAGTACAGTCTACGAGCTGTATTTATTATTAGCCTTTTATAAACAGTTGGAATTACTTATAATCTTATTTATATGTTTGTTGCTGTAGAAAAGCATATACATTTTATCAACTACAAATAAATTACGAACACTTGGCATGCATCTATTAGTTACCGTTGTTCTATTCATATAGTCTATTATCTTACAATCTATTTCTTAGTTGGGTTTACTGTATTGGTAACAACTGTCAGGCAGAAATCTCCGATAGAGAGCGAATAATATAGTGACTCTTCCTATTTGAGTCACGTGGTACTTTAACTTCCGGTACCAGAGTACGCTAGTGACTCTTCCTATTCGAATCACGTGTTACCCTAACTTCCAGTATAAGAGTACGCTAGTGACTCTTCCTATTCAGTCACGTGTTACCCTAACTTCCAGTACCAGAGTACGCTAGTGACTTTTTCTACTCGAGTCACGTGGTACCCTAACTTCCAGTACCAGAGTACGCTAGTGACTCTTTCTACTCGAGTCACGTGGTACCCTAACTTCCAGTATAAGAGTACGCTAGTGACTCTTCCTATTCGAATCACGTGTTACCCTAACTTCCAGTACCAGAGTACGCTAGTGACTCTTCCTATTCGTGTCACGTGTTACCCTAACTTCCAGTACCAGAGTACGCTAGTGACTCTTTCTATTCGAGTCACGTGTTACCCTAACTTCCAGTACCAGAGTACGCTAGTGACTTTTCCTATTCGAGTCACGTGTTACCCTAACTTTCAGAACCAGAGTACCAGAGTACGAACTTTGTTCGTTCCTTAGTCTTATATTTCTTTCATCATCTTATTTTCCCTAAAACCAATGGAATCCCTTGAAGAAATACACCGCTTTTACCGCAATAAGGACAGATCTACGTCAGTTAGCAAAATTATTCATGTGGACCATGATATCTGTTTATGTCTTACCTTCATCCGCTATTAGATTTGCTTTACCCCAGTTTGATTCTGATTCTTGGTTCACATTTTGAGAAGACAAAGTCAATAAAATTGGTTTTATTTGTTTGCTAGAACAAGCAACACCATATTAAAGCAAATAATAATATTTTTTCTATTGTAGAACAAAGTAATGCATTATTATTTTAGAAAAAAAACATAAATTGGAAACAACTGGATTTTAAAGCAGGCCAGTTATTGGAAACTCTTTTGGGTATTGAAAAAACTGGTTTTGAGGCGTACAAAAATGTGCAGCCAATACAATGACTAGTAATAGTTTTAGAGAAATGTTCACCTCATAGTACAAGTAGAAGAGGCTTCCGTTGCCAACAAAATATAACTACGAAAACATTCCTACTTAGAGAACACGAGTTCTTACTCATCACTTCTTTTTTTTCCTAAATCCATTGTTTCATTGTGTAGCACCAAATGAAACACCATACCAAGATTTCATTGTCTAGCACTAATGACAACACCATACCATTGCTTCATTGCATAGCACCAATGTCACCATACTATTGCTTCATTGTGTAGCATCAATCGCACCATAACATTTTTTCATTGTGTAACACAATTAACACTGTTCCATTTACATCACAGTACTTTGTTTCATCGTTGCCAATGTCCACCCCATTCATAACGGGTTTTCGTGCCCCTAAGAGTGACACACTGGGTTTTGGTTTACATATTTTGTCGTCCTGTTACAGACCGTAGTTTTCTTTTGTACACCAAGCCATTGTATCCAAGTGTACCCCAATGACACCATGTCATTGTTTCATTGTGTACCACCAATGGCACCATACTATCCTTTCATTGTGTAGCACCAACGACACCATGCCATTGTTTCATTGTGTACCACCAATGGTACCATACTATCGTTTCATTGTGTAGCACAAATGACACAATACCATTGTTTCGTTTTGTAGCACCTAAGACATCATACTATTGTTTCATTGTGTAGCACCAATGACAGCATACAATAGTTTCATTGTGTTGCAGCAACGATACAATACCATTATTTCATTGTGTAGCACCAACGACATCATACTATTCTTTCATCGTGTAGCACCAAAAGACAGCATATGATAGTTTCATTGTGTTGCAGCAACGATACAATACCATTGTTTTATTGTGTAGGACCAATGATACCATACTATTGTTTTATTTTTTAACACCAATGACAACAATACCATTGTATCGTTTTTTAGCACCAACGACACCATACTATTGTTTCATTGTATAGCACCACTGACAGCAAACGATAGTTTCATTGTGTCGTAGCAACGATACAATACCATTGTTTTATTGTGTAGCACCAATGACACAATACTATTGTTTCGTTGTGTAGCACACTAATAACACTATTGTATTTACAACACAGTTCCTTTGTTTCATTATTTCCAATAGCCACTCCATTCTTAACAAGTTTTTGTGCCTATATAAGTGACACACTGGGTTTTGGTTCTAACATCTCTTGTTCTGTTACAAGAACTACACCCGATGTTTGTTATAGAACGCATATATCGATTTGGTCCTCTTGGATATTGCCTACTTCTAAGGCTTTCTTTATGAAAATTTAGTCTTTGATTAAATTTGTTATTTGTTGCTCTAAGCTACATGCGGCCTACAAATTTCCAAGACAAATCCTTCAGAAAGTATTTGTTTATTTCGTTGTTTTTTGCTTCACTGAAAATGACATAAAGCTGATCCTCTTATAGTTAGTATAGAAAAAAATAATACTCATGATCATCTTCTGCTTGTTCTCGAGACAATAATCGTCATCTCACTATCGTCATTTCCTCATCTAAAATGACTAGTTCTCCTAGTTCTGTCACGTACAATAATTGTCTTCGTTAATTTTCTATCTCTATGGAATTTAATCAGTCGTTATCTTTCCTCTTTTCGTTAGTGAAAAGAAATTTTAAAAATTCTTCTTCTTGAACAATATATAAAACATTTCTGCCAGAAAATATCAAACGAACATTTATATATATATATATATATATATATATATATATATATATATATATATATATATATATATATAGCATTCACAAAACACGTGAGCAATGAAACCTTGAATCTTGTTCGCGAAAAGACCATGCATTGTGAGTTCACTATAATATTCAGAGCCAGAGAGATATCGCCACTCCAGCTACAAATGCCCTGACAAGTAGATAAAAAGGTCAGGGAGAGAGGGGCTTGCGTTCTGATTTTATAAAAGAATAATGTTAATGGCGGTCGAAACAAACGGAAAGGGCCCTAATACCGATGAATTATCTCTACAATAACAGTCCTTCACTCTTCATTGTCAAACTGACTTGCTGTCTAATCGACCGGAAAGAGCCCTACTACCGATTAATTATCTCTACAATAACAGTCCTTTACTTTTCATAGTCAAACTGACTTCTGGTCTGATCGACCGGGAAGAGCCCTACGATCGATTATCTCTACAATAACAGTCCCTTACTCTTCATAGTCAAACCGACTTTCGGTCTAATCAACCGGAAAGAGCCCTACTACCGATTAATTACCTCTACAATAACAGTCATTTACTTTTCATTGTCAAACCGTTGATGTCTAAAGAGGTCATAACAAAATTGTCTTGTAAAAATTGCAATAATAATAACTGATATTATAAGCTGTCACTTACACTAAGGGAATATTAATTTTAATATTTGGAACATCCATGCTGCAAATTTAATGCCACCAGCGTTATAGTGGGAGAAGAAAGGTTGATGTGGCTGACTGGGACTGTGATTTACGACTAGACATTTATTATAAGTAGAAGCGTAAAGAGGTCTTGGAGGGTCATTGTCTTTCGTTTACTCTGAATTCTCTTCACTGTATTCTCATCTTTATTATTTGTCTTTATTAATTTCAGGCATTTCACAAATTTTCGACTATAGTTTATGTTGTTTTTTTCTGTAATCTTCTTCTGTTTTAGTTGTCTGTTTCACTTTGTATTTCTTATTTATAATATATGTTTGTATATTTATGAGGATGGCTGTTATATATATATATATATATATATATATATATTTATATATATATATTTGTTCCTGTTTACTTCTCAAATATTTTCTTGTATTTCTGCAGCATTTAGTGTCTATATTATAGTGTCTGACTAACGTAATTAGTAGTAGTGGAACATACTTAAAGGGTTAACTATAATACTATAAAGGGTTAACTATACTATATAGGGTTAACTCGCTAGAGTATACGCTAACGCAGGGGTTCTCAACCTTTTAGGCTCTGAGCCCCCCTTCACACTTTGGTGTGAAGTCACGCCTCCCTTTACGGATTAAGTTAATTTAGACTTATATATGATAAATTTACTTATATTATGTTTGAGTAAAATGACTTTGAACTTAGGCTAGACATACTCTAGTAAGGGTAAGGAATATAAAATCATATTGGCTCAAATACAAATTTTATTTACACAAATCATCGAATAAATCACAACAAAATATCAATAATGTAACCAGAAAAATGTTCCCTACTTTTGTAGTGCTAGTGTGAGGGCTGGCACTGTTTCTCGTTAAATATTATTTGTATGTTTAGATGAAATTTTGACAAAGAACACCGCAGGTCACTTTCCACATCTATTCTGGCTTGATATTTAGATTTTATATTAGCCAGGGCTGGAAATCCTGTCTCTCATAGATAAGTTGATGGAAATTGTACAAGCAACTTGACTGCCTACATTGCTACTTCTGGGTAAACAGGAAGATATAGTAGCCAGAAATCTTCGAGATCCATGTATGGAAAATCCAATTTAGCTTTGGAATCACATTGCAAGTCAATTGTTTGTTTTTGAATGTGATCAGGAAGTATATCAATGTTGATTTGAAAGGGGTCTCTTGTTAACTTGAATTCCCAGTTTTCGGATCTTATATCTGGGAAATAGGCTCCGATTTTGTTCTTCAGAGACAACAAATGCTCAGATATTAGGTCTCATTTCATTTACTAGGTCTTTTGGAAGACTTTGGGTACCATCGAGGAGGTTGTTTATTTTGGAAAGGGAGAAAAGTTCGGCTGCGAAATGTGCAGGCGGCGTTGCCAAAGACCCATCTTCTCAGCAAAACTCTTAATTGAATCATAGTTCTTCAAAGTACTTTTCTGACCTTGTAGCTTTAGGTTCAGAAGATTTATTGTTTCGAAAAAGTCTGACAAATATGCAGGGTAAAAGTTAAATTTGTAATCTGTAAATTTCTTGTACAGTTCTTCACTTGAACTCATCAAAAAGATTTCAACTTCTGATTTCAAGTTGAACAATCTTGCAAGCATATTACCTTTGGACAACCAACGAACTTCGGTGTGAAAGAGAAGTGTTTCTTGATCACTGTTCAGTTCTTGACACAACACTCGAAAAAGTCTGGTGTTCAAAGCACTGGATTTGACGTGATTCACTACTTTAACTGCTAAGTTCAAAGCAGCGTTAAGTGATTCAGGGAGAGTCTGGTGTAGCCAAAGGTTGTCTGTGGATGATACAATGGGATCCAATTATTTTAGGGTTTTTTTCTTAGCCAATTCAATAAATCCTGATCGGCAACCTGTCAAAGCTTGAGCTCCATCAGTACATATTCCAATAACTCTCTCTCAGGGAAGCCCATTAGCTTCTAAAAATGTTTGAAGAGCAGAAAGTATATCGACTGCTTTGGTAGTTGTTTAAAGATTTTTTGAAAACAGTATTTCTTCAAGGAATTTCTTTTCATCTATATATCTACAGTAAAACAACAACTGCAATTGTTTTGAAATGTCTGGTGTTTCA
>JBAIZL010000002.1:231726142-231736142 GCA_036971475.1 Prosapia bicincta | reverse complement strand
TGCGTCCGCAAATATTTATTTACGGCTCCCATACTAACTGTTAAATCATTTTAAATGGAAAATATCTTGAAATTTTATTTTTTATGGAAGTTTTAAATCAAAACGATACGGAGCCAATTTATTATAATTTTTAGCAGGCGAAGCTTCAAAAGATTTTTAAAATACTCCTGAGAGAGATTAAAATCTAAAATCTCATTTAGAGATTATTGAATATAGTTTAACAGCTGTAAAATCTATTTTTTAGGACGTTCATTAGGAGATATTTATTCCATTGAATGAACAGTAAGTAAAAGCTTTAGTTGTAAGCATAACGAAATAATGATGTCCTTTGTCAATATATATAACTCAAACTGAGGTTAAAATTAAACCAAATACAGGTATGTGGTGTAGCAAATCCACGACCATACTAAATGTCTTGAAAAAAAACAAGTGAAAAAAACACAACTATTAAGCAAAGAGCACAAGGAGTACGAAAGCACATAGGCAGTCATTGTAACGTCGACTCTAACGCGACTTCGAGGTAGGACGACCGAAGGATACCGTTAGTAAAATACGAAAGTACAACGATAAGTCGGAGAACGCCAGCTCTATCGCGACTATTACACGAAGTATGAGGACCGAAGCATAGCATTAGTAAAATACGAAAGTACGACAAGTCGGGGAACGTCAACTATATCGCGACTATTACCCGAAAAAGGAGAACCGAAGCATAACGTTAGTAAAATACGAAAGTACGACAAGTCGGGGAACGTCAACTATATCGCGACTATTACCCGAAAAAGGAGAACCGAAGCATAACGTTAGTAAAATACGAAAGTACGACAAGTCGGGGAACGCCAGTTCTATCTAGACTATTACACGAAGTATGAGGACCGAAGCATAGCGTTAGTAAAATGCGAAAGTACAACGACAAGTCGGGGAACGTCAGCTCTATCTAGACTATTACACGAAGTATGAGGACCGAAGCATAGCATTAGTAAAATACGAAAGTACGACAAGTCGGGGAACGTCAACTATATCGCGACTATTACCCGAAAAAGGAGAACCGAAGTATAACGTTAGTAAAATACGAAAGTACGACAAGTCGGGGAACGCCAGTTCTATCTAGACTATTACACGAAGTATGAGGACCGAAGCATAGCGTTAGTAAAATGCGAAAGTACGACAAGTCGGGGAACGTCAACTATATCGCGACTATTACCCGAAAAAGGAGAACCGAAGCATAACGTTAGTAAAATACGACAGTACGACAAGTCGGGGAACGTCAACTATATCGCGACTATTAACCGAAAAAGGAGAACCGAAGCATAACGTTAGTAAAATACGAAAGTACGACAAGTCGGGGAACGTCAACTATATCGCGACTACTACCCGAAAAAGGAGAACCGAAGCATAACGTTAGTAAAATACGAAAGTACGACAAGTCGGGGAACGATAGTTCTATCTAGACTATTACACGAAGTATGAGGACCGAAGCATAGCGTTAGTAAAATGCGAAAGTACAACGACAAGTCGGGGAACGTCAGCTCTATCGCGACTATTACACGAAAAAGGAGAACCGAAGCATAACGTTAGTAAAATACGACAGTACGACAAGTCGGGGAACGTCAACTATATCGCGACTATTACCCGAAAAAGGAGAACCGAAGCATAACGTTAGTAAAATACGACAGTACGACAAGTCGGGGAACGTCAACTATATCGCGACTATTACCCGAAAAAGGAGAACCGAAGCATAACGTTAGTAAAATACGACAGTACGACAAGTCGGGGAACGTCAACTATATCGCGACTATTAACCGAAAAAGGAGAACCGAAGCATAACGTTAGTAAAATACGAAAGTACGACAAGTCGGGGAACGTCAACTATATCGCGACTATTAACCGAAAAAGAAGAACCGAAGCATAACGTTAGTAAAATACAAAAGTACGACAAGTCGGGGAACGTCAACTATATCGCGACTATTACCCGAAGAAGGAGAACCGAAGCATAACGTTAGTAAAATACGACAGTACGACAAGTCGGGGAACGTCAACTATATCACGACTATTAACCGAAAAAGGAGAACCGAAGCATAACGTTAGTAAAATACGAAAGTACGACAAGTCGGGGAACGTCAACTATATCGCGACTATTACCCGAAAAAGGAGAACCGAAGCATAACGTTAGTAAAATACGACAGTACGACAAGTCGGGGAACGTCAACTATATCGCGACTACTAACCGAAAAAGGAGAACCGAAGCATAACGTTAGTAAAATACGAAAGTACGACAAGTCGGGGAACGCCAGTTCTATCTAGACTATTACACGAAGTATGAGGACCGAAGCATAGCGTTAGTAAAATGCGAAAGTACAACGACAAGTCGGGGAACGTCAGCTCTATCTAGACTATTACACGAAGTATGAGGACCGAAGCATAGCGTTAGTAAAATGCGAAAGTACAACGACAAGTCGGGGAACGTCAGCTCTATCTAGACTATTACACGAAGTATGAGGACCGAAGCATAGCATTAGTAAAATACGAAAGTACGACAAGTCGGGGAACGTCAACTATATCGCGACTATTACCCGAAAAAGGAGAACCGAAGCGTAACGTTAGTAAAATACGAAAGTACGACAAGTCGGGGAACGCCAGTTCTATCTAGACTATTACACGAAGTATGAGGACCGAAGCATAGCGTTAGTAAAATGCGAAAGTACGACAAGTCGGGGAACGTCAACTATATCGCGACTATTACCCGAAAAAGGAGAACCGAAGCATAACGTTAGTAAAATACGACAGTACGACAAGTCGGGGAACGTCAACTATATCGCGACTATTAACCGAAAAAGGAGAACCGAAGCATAACGTTAGTAAAATACGAAAGTACGACAAATCGGGGAACGTCAACTATATCGCGATTACTACCCGAAAAAGGAGAACCGAAGCATAACGTTAGTAAAATACGAAAGTACGACAAGTCGGGGAACGATAGTTCTATCTAGACTATTACACGAAGTATGAGGACCGAAGCATAGCGTTAGTAAAATGCGAAAGTACAACGACAAGTCGGGGAACGTCAGCTCTATCGCGACTATTACACGAAAAAGGAGAACCGAAGCATAACGTTAGTAAAATACGACAGTACGACAAGTCGGGGAACGTCAACTATATCGCGACTATTACCCGAAAAAGGAGAACCGAAGCATAACGTTAGTAAAATACGACAGTACGACAAGTCGGGGAACGTCAACTATATCGCGACTATTACCCGAAAAAGGAGAACCGAAGCATAACGTTAGTAAAATACGACAGTACGACACAAGTCGGGGAACGTCAACTATATCGCGACTATTAACCGAAAAAGGAGAACCGAAGCATAACGTTAGTAAAATACGAAAGTACGACAAGTCGGGGAACGTCAACTATATCGCGACTATTAACCGAAAAAGAAGAACCGAAGCATAACGTTAGTAAAATACGAAAGTACGACAAGTCGGGGAACGTCAACTATATCGCGACTATTACCCGAAGAAGGAGAACCGAAGCATAACGTTAGTAAAATACGACAGTACGACAAGTCGGGGAACGTCAACTATATCACGACTATTAACCGAAAAAGGAGAACCGAAGCATAACGTTAGTAAAATACGAAAGTACGACAAGTCGGGGAACGTCAACTATATCGCGACTATTACCCGAAAAAGGAGAACCGAAGCATAACGTTAGTAAAATACGACAGTACGACAAGTCGGGGTACGTCAACTATATCGCGACTATTAACCGAAAAAGGAGAACCGAAGCATAACGTTAGTAAAATACGAAAGTACGACAAGTCGGGGAACGTCAACTATATCGCGACTATTACCCGAAAAAGGAGAACCGAAGCATAACGTTAGTAAAATACGAAAGTACGACAAGTCGGGGAACGATAGTTCTATCTAGACTATTACACGAAGTATGAGGACCGAAGCATAGCGTTAGTAAAATGCGAAAGTACAACAAGTCGGGGAACGTGAGCTCTATCGCAACTATTACACAAAGTATTAGAACCGAAGCATAGTTTTACTAAAATATGAAAATACAACAACAAGTGTTGTAACGTCAACTATATCGCGACTATTACCCGAAAAAGGAGAACCGAATCATAGCGTTAGTAAAATGCGAAAGTACAACGTAAAGTGGGGTAACGTCAGCTTTATCGCAACTATTACACGAAGTATTAGGACCGAAGCATAGCTTTACTAAAATACAAAAGTACAACAACAAGTGGGGTAACGTCAACTCTATCGCGACTATTACCCGAAAAAGGAGGGAGGCGGCTATTACACGAAGTTGGAGGACCGAAGCATAGCGTTAGTAAAATACGAAAGTACAAGGACAAGTGGGGTAACGTCAGCACTATCGCGACTATTACACGAAGTATGAGGACCGAAGCATAACGTTAATAAAATACGAAAGTACAAGGACAAGTGGGGTAACGTCAGCTCTATCGCGACTATTACACGAAGTATGAGGACCGAAGCATAACGTTAATAAAATACGGAAGTACAACGACAAGTGGGTTAACGTCAGCTCTATCGCAACTAGTACTCGACGTAGGACGACCGAAGCATAGTGCATGTGGAATCTGAAAGTTAAAGGTCAGTCGGAGTAACGTCAGCTCTATCGGGACTATTACACGAAGTAGGACGACCGACGAATTTCGTTAGTAAAATACGAAAGTACAACGACAAGTGGTGTAGCGTCAGCTCTATCGCAACTATTACACGAAGTAGGAGGATCGAAGCATAGCGTTAATAAAATACGAAAGTACAACGACAAGTGGGTTAACGTCAGCTCTATCGCGACTATTACACGAAGTAGGAGGACCGAAGCATAACGTTAGTAAAATACGAACGTACAAAGATAAGTGGGTTAACTTCAGCTCTATTGCGATTACTACACGAAGTAGGAGGACCGAAGCATAGTGCATGTGGAACACGAAAGTGCAATGGCAGTCGGATTAACGTCAGCTCTATCGCTACTATTACACGAAGTAGGAGGACCGAAGCATAACGTTAATAAAATACGTACGTACAAAGACAAGTGAGATAACGTCAGCTCTAATGCGATTACTACACGGAGTAGGAGGACCGAAGCATAGTGCATGTGGAACAGGAAAGTGCAAGGGCAGTCGGATTAACGTCAGCTCTATCGCGACTATTACACGAAGTAGGAGAACCGAAGCATAGCGTTAGTAAATTACGAAAGTACAAAGACAAGTGGGTTAACGTCAGCTCTATCGCGACAATTACACGAAGTAGGAGGACCGAAGCATAGCGTTAGTAAATTACGAAAGTACAAAGACAAGTGGGTTAACGTCAGCTCTATCGCGAATATTACACGAAATAGGAGGACCGAAGCATAGCGTTAGTAAAATACGAAAGGACAACTACAAGTCGGGTAACTTCAGCTCTATCGCGACTATTACACGAAGTATTGGGACCGAATCATGGTGCATGTAGTACACGAAAGTGCAAGGACAGTCAATCTCCTGATTAGGACGTATATGCAGTCTACGCAAATGCTTTGAGGCATAAACCTTAACCTCATCTATAACAAATTTGATTTTCAGATCCCGGTGCAGGTCTTCATTTCGAACGTACCATGGTGCATTTACCATGTGACGTAATACCTTATTTTGAAATGTCTGAATCATTTTCAGATTTGTTTTTTGTACATCCCCATAATTGAATACCCTATGTCCAGATAGGTTTTAGAATTTGGTTGTATAATCTTATTTTATTATTTAGTGATAGTTCAGAACTACGGCCCATCAACCAGTATAACTTTCTATATTTGTTATTTAGTTCTTCTTTTTTCTTTTTTACATGTTCCTTCCACTTCAATTTTGCACCCAGTGTCATATCTAGGTATTTTGTTGTATTTGCTGTTGGTATAGAATTGCCATTTATCAGTATTTGTGGAGTAATAACCTTTCTGTTTGTATAGGTTACAAGAACGGATTTGGTTTCATTTAACTTAATGCGCCATTTTTGAGTCCAGATATAAAGATTATTCATGGCAGTTTGTAAACTATTGGCCGCTTTGGTAACAGAGTTATCTGTTGATAAAAGTTTCCTTAAGTGTTACACATTGAATACTTATACTGCATGAAATATAGTTAAGGTTTATTAAGATTGGATTTGAGTTTGTATTAAGTGGAGTAAACACTTCTTCTAAATGATCAGCAAATAATTCAGCTTTTTGCTTCGCACTTTTAGCCCAATTACCGCCTCTCATTTTCAAAGACGGATTTTGAGCAATAGGCAATATTTAGCTTTCTGGCAGCCTTCCCTAAAGAATAGTTGGTAGTTTCATCATCTGTTAGGCTATTAAGAAAAGTGCTCAAGGATTCGTTTTCAACTTCCTTAATGGGTTTTCTCAACTCATTGTTGAGGCGATTAACCAATGATTTATCTTCAGGCGACCTAGATTGATGCCATTTTCTTCTAGCTCTTCTTTTAGCAAGAATCAACTCTCTAACATCTGGATAGCTTATTACTCTATACTTTTTAGCATACGATATTGGAGTACTCTCTTCAGCTGCTTGTTGAATGTCTGCTGTTAACTGTTCAACCTCATTATCAATTTCATCTGGTGTGTCCATTAGAGATTGGAGATTTATAAAGTCATAGAGCTTTTCCCTAAAGATTTCCCAATTAGTTAGTTTATTGGTAATTTTAGGGAGGTTGTTATTTATATTCACCCTTTCACTTAATGTGAGTATCACTGTAACTATGGTCTGAGGATAGATCACAGTTTATGAATCTTCGCTATACCTTTTGAAATGAAGAAATCAATCAAATCAGGGATTTTGTCAGGGTCCGATGACCAATACGTTGGCGATCCCGATGAGGAGAACACACATCTATAGTCCATAGCTGCTCGATATAGTTTCCTTCCTTTAGTATTTGTTAACCTTGATCCCCAGTGCGTATGCTTAGCATTAAAGTCTCCTCCAATAACGAAGCTATTGCCAAGCATTCCAAATATATTTCTATAGTCATATTGCGATAGCTTTTGTATCGGTTAGCAATAGATGGCTGATATTTTAACATCCTTATGATTTGCTTTAATATTTACCATAGTTACTTGCATTTTAAATGTTTCTACTTTGAACTCTTCATAGTGTTGTATATTGTTTTTAATTAAAATGGCAGAGCCACCTCTAGCTTTATTGTCTGGGTGCAAGGTGTGGTAACATATGTACTGTGGTATTCTTATAAGAGATTGCTTTGAGCAATGAGTTTCCGATATTAAACATATATCAATATCTTCATTATTCAAAAATATTTGAAGTTCAGAAATATGTTTATGGAGTCCATTTGCATTCCACGTAACAATTCTTCGTTCATCATTCATTTCTATTTTTGTCATTCACTGGAGTTTTAGTTTGATTTCATTTCATTTTTTTAATCTCATCAGTTAACAGCTTTATTGATTTTTCCTGGCCTTCTAATCTTTGTAGAATTTGACTAATTGCATACTTGATTGAGTTTTCATCTTCTTTTCTTTGATTTTTTATTATACTGGCATACGACTTGTTTATCAGTTACTTGACTCAAACCTGGTGAATTATTGATAACATCTCTACGATAGTTAATGTTTACGTTATTTCTTGCTCTTTGTTTTGTTCCTCTCTGATTTCTATTTCTTTCTTGATAGGTTTTAGCAATTACACATCCTCTATAACTTGCTGGGTGATCCCCTCGACAGTAACAAATTTAGGTTTATCTTCTTTTTTCAGCTGGCAATCTTTAGTAAGATGCTTTCCAGCACATTTCACACAAGCTAAGTCCCTCTTGCAGTAACCCTGTGTATGTCCAAATGCCTGACATCTCTTGCATTGCGGTACTAAGTTTGCATTTCGTTTCACAGCTTCAATTTTTACTCCTATTCTCATTATTGATTTTATAGAAAAAATCTTTTCCATACTTTCTTCATTATGAAATGAGAGCATAAACAGTTGAAGGCCCCTTCTCACTACAAACCTCTCTCCTGCTTTGTTCTCTTTCACTTCTTTTTTTATTATATTTCTGTTTAAGGTAGCATGTTTAAGGTAGCACTTGCAGTATACTCTGGTACAGTAGAGGATCATCCTGGCATATAGCATGTTTAATGGTACCAGTATACTCTGGGACAGTAGAGGATCATCAAGGCATCTAGCTTGTTTAATGGTACCGGTATACTCTGGGACAGTAAAGGATCATCAATGCACGTAGCTTGTCTAAAGTAGCACTTCCAGTTTACTCTGCCGTAGTATGGTATCATAAAGGCTCATCAGGGCATCTGCCATGTACAGATATATTGTGATAGGTTATGGATTGGTAGCTATCCTTACGGAGCAACTCTTTTAGCTACTGAAGAATTAAGTAATCATGCTAACGAAATCGATCGTAACAGACGTAGTCCATCAATATTACGAAGGATTGCATGGACACTGTACTATAGCCGCCATTTGATGGTTGATCAAGCAGAACCAAGTGGAGAGACAAGTGGTAGTGCATCACAGGTAATTATAAACAATTTAGATTATTATCAGTTTCATTTTCATATCTAATAAGCTTTTTTCTTTCAGGGAACAAGCAATACGACTCCTTCTAGAACCAGAATACCCAATACCACCAATTCTAGCAGATATACCCAATACCACCCCCTAACACATAATACACTTAGGGTGAGTTAGGTTGGGTTAGGACACTAGAGCGAGACGCCGTCTTGCAAAATCATCCCCCACACCCCGGGTTACCCCAAAACTCACCCCCACATATACACCACAACCACCCCTAACACACACCACGTTTAGGGGTGGGTTAGGTTATCTGCCATCTGGCTGACTTAGGTTTGGCCAACATCTTGTGCCATTTGTTCTAAAGTAGCCTTATTTCTACTACTAATACTTTTACGTCACGTCTGTTCAATTTTTTCCCCCATCTTGGTTTTGGTAGTATAGCCCTGGTACACTCTGCATGACTGGAGGTCGACCATCTTTAAACGCTTTCTCCATCTGCAACCACTGGTGACGCTACGCCCTTTGTCTTGTCGTTACTTTGGAATTTTTTCACTCTTATTTCTTCGTTTACTTGAGTTTTTTAAATTTATAACTTAGACTTCTGAAATACGATAATTTCCTAATTTATGATTTTTACAACGGTAAAAGTTAAAACAGTTTACTCTAAGTCTCACTACACAATAGTTTATTAAAATAAACATACTAGTTTCGAAGACAATGTCGAGCAACTGTAGCCAAACACTGATGAAGACAACATCATCGTCAAAACTAATATGTTTGTTTTAATAAACTAGTGTGTTTAAACTAATCTGTAGTGAGATTTAGAGTGAACTGTTTTAACGTTTACCGTTGTGAACTGTTATTGCTAACTAAGCTCTAATTTACTTAGTATAATGATATTTAATTGTTTAATTCTGAAATTTTATAAAATTTACCCTTTATTTTTGAAGTTATTTCGCTGGGAAAGTTTCCCTTTCACTTTATTACAGATGATGGAAAAACTTATACACGTTATTTATTCTATATTTCTTTAAAGTTTCATTTCTGTGAAATTCTAAATTTTATTTGATCTAATATACTCGAAATAAGAAAACGCCACCCTTAAGATGTTATTTTTCCCACAAAAAGATTTAGTATACTATTTTAGGTATTTTGAACTTTTGTAAAATGTATTTTTGCTGAGTGTAACAAGGCACACCCGTACAGTTTTGAAAGAGGCTATCGAAAGCACGCTTGGTTTCATTTCTCCCTCCCTTACCTGCTTCAGTCTTGTTCGAAAGTTGTTCACCAATCAAATGCTCTGTAAATGGTCACTTGATGTGACCCCATCCTGTGGCGAGACTTAGCGTCATATTTCATCTACTCTTTATGCTTTGCCCCCTTGAGTAGGACTAAGTAAAGTTTTCCAAATCCATAATATTTTTATCTAGCGTCAACAAAATGTTTTATTCATCATTTTTT
>JBAIZL010000002.1:231618642-231723642 GCA_036971475.1 Prosapia bicincta | reverse complement strand
AATTCGCCAGTAGATGAGCAACATTTAGGTGTGAGGACAGAGATGAATTAGGGACTCTTGTAACCGGAATAGATATGCCACGGTTAATGCAATTCTTAAGTGCACGATTAGCAGAGGTAAATAGTAGATTCGATCAAAGTCAGCAAAATTTAAAGAACACTTAACAATATTTAAATGGTAAATTAGATCAAACTAACCAAGATTTAATGAAAACTTCACAAGATTTAAATAGTAAATTAGTTCAAACTAACGGCAAGATAGATGAAACAAATAAAAATAATGAAGAGTTAAAAAAATTAATTAAAGCAAATAAGGATAAAATTGTTAAGGATAGGGAAGAATGGAAGAGTGAAAGCTTAGAATTAAACAATAAAATCAATATAAACGAACCAAATTTAAAATAGACGATTGAAAAAAGGATCACAGAATCGGAACAAATAACACAAACTAAATTAGCAAACATTGAAATAAAATGCTCGGATCAACATCAGAGACAAACGGGAGATTTAAACACACTCAAAAATGACATTGAACAACGTATTACTGACAACCCTAAGTTTAAAGAGTTAGACGAACACCTTAAACAAATCAAATCACCTTCCATCGAAAGGAAAACACAATTGTACGTCCAGTCGAAACTAATATAATTTTCACCAACGGAAAGCGTGCACCTATAGTTTTTCTTCAAGGCATAACTAACCTTTTTGAAAAGTTTTGTCAGGGAAATGGTCTAGACTGGATAGTTTTGTATCTAAAAGGGCAGGCTTGGTGGAGACTTTATTCTGGAAGTTTTAAGGAATTTACTGATTTTGTATAAGCATTTGTAACACTCTTAAAAATAAGGTGTTACATATAAATTTATTTATGTATTTAATTTTTATTTAATAATTGTATCGTCCGAATATAAAAGAAAATTTTTGTTTTGTTTGTACAATTTTAATTCTAGGGTAAGTTTCGTAGCGCCCCTAGCGGGTAAAAATGTAAAATATCGTACGAGTTGGTAGCTTAAGTTAAAAAACTGACATCCCCCCATGTGACGTAAGCATGGTCTGATATCACCTGATCTGGACCAATCAAAAAATTCAAAATAATAACCAAGGGTGGGAAATTCCGTTGGCGTGCCCTTGCAGAAGGCCCACTCCTCCAGAGGTTCTTGAACAGAACAGACGTAATGGCATTTTCGGACATAATTTAGAAATTTGTAAGCTTCCAGTATTCAAAATTTAAGATGTCAAGGCCGGTACCAAATTTTATTAACGTAACTAAAGAAGAAGTCAGAAGCGATTATTCATATGTTTCAAATAAATAAAAGTTTATGTAATTTTTGTTTAAGTGCGCGGATTTGCAAGAGCGATGTGTTAAGTGTTTAGTGATTCCAAAAGCCATGGGCAATGTTTAATATGTTTTAAAGTATTTTATAAGTGCACAACCAGGTACGTTTTAGATATTAAGAAAGAAAATGTATTTTAATGTTAACTAAGTTGAATTTTAAATGATAAACGGTTAACACATGAACGGTAGAAATTGTCCCTTGAATATTCATTTCTAAAATTGGAAAACTTAAGTTACTATCTTCTCGATAAATATAATTTTAAAGGTTAATAAGTAATTAAAATATATGGAATAATTAGCAGTAATTAAAAAATAATTACTCGACACAATGCTGTCTTTTGTTCTATTGTAATTTGTCACTGATTAATAAATTGTATGACTTTGTATTTTAAAAATTTAAATTCTTATTTCACAAGTAACCTAGTCCGTTACACATTTAAAAAATCTTTTGGAGTGAAATAATTCAAGGTAGAGCTAGAAACTAGTTCTAGAGTTTGGTAAATATGATTATAATACCCCATTCAGGGGAGGAAAACACCCGAAATACTCAAGGACAATGATCTCGGAAGTACAATGCGACCCATATGTTGACCATATGTTGTAATTAACCAGACCCATATAATACCTTTTTGATTTATAAGAATAATAATATTTGTCCTACAAAAAAAAAACTAAACAAATCATATGCATTAACAAACTTAAAATTAATAGATGGCTGATACGGGAAATTTAAATAAGGAAATTATAAAATTATTAATTTAGTTAAACAAGTAGAATGTATTGTAAAATTTCAAACTTAAGTTTAGAAAAAGACTATTAATTTGTAGGATATAACTTTGTATTTATGTAATATTTGATAAGTGAAATGTGTTTAGGATATAAGAAGTTATTAATTATAGTAGGAATAAAATGTATTAGTAAACTTAAGATTGGGTGTAAGAATTTTAATCAAATTGTTCTTTGATGTCATAGTATGTCAAACATTGTAAAATTAAAATTTAAGGAATCAAAGAAAATTAATTTTAAGATACTGGGGACTCTATAACATAACGTATGAGGCTAAAGAATACATTCAATTTATATCAAAAAAAGAAATAAATAGTCGGAAGAAATATTAAACGATAAGAATAGTTATTAAATTTATGAACAAAGTACTTAACAATTGTTCTTATTCGAGAGTAGTCATAAAGGGCTGTGGGAATCTTTGACAAAAGAAGGGTTCAAATATTTTAAGATAGGACTTTAAAAGGACCAAAATACCCGGGGTATAATTACACTGTACCGTTAGGGAAGGCTCTTTGAAGATGGGTATGGGGATAACCAAATTAACTAAAATACGTGAGGAGGGAGAGATGATGCGATGTTGGAAAAGGAAGTGATCGGGGAGTCTTGAAGGAACTTCAGAAGAGGGCAGGCGTATTGGGATGGGACCAAGTGTCAGTAATGTTAATAAGGGGTAAATATTTTTAGTAGAAATAAGGGAAATGTAATTTTTGGTATGAGTATAAATTAGAAAGTGCGACGTAAATAATTTAGTAAAGAGTTAGGAAAAATAAGTTAGTTATGTGAAAAGTGCATCGAAGCAGTATCAATGGTCAAGATCCCAGGAACGCAACAAACAATAAGTACTTTTTTACATTTAAATTTGCCAACAGATCTTTATAAACAGTAAATTCAGAACAATTTTAAATTCATTAGTGTAAAATAATAATCTAATTTTTTTTCATCACGTTTTAATTTATAAAAAGATTCATAATAACGACCTCAGAGAAATATAAATTAACACTGTCATTACTAAACTTTATTGTAATAACCTAATCCTCAAGAGTCCATATTTTTTTGTAATTGTAATATTAGTTAAAAAAACAATCTTGTCACCAAATAGTATTAAAGTAAATGGGTATAAGGTGTATTAATTAAATGTCGAAAATAAATGCCAGTGATGTTAAATTTGATATTGTTGTTAATTAATTAGAAACCTGAAGGTGAGACTAAAGAGTGTTAAGGTAATTAAATATATAACCTAAATAAAAAGTTATATTTTAAATAACTTAGGTTATAATATATATATATATATATATATATATATATATATATATATATATATATATATATATATATATATATATATATATGTGTGTGTGTGTGTGTGTGTGTGTGTGTGTGTGTTTGTGTGTGTGTGTGTTTGTGTGTGTGTGTGTGTGTGTGTGTGTGTGTGTGTTTGTGTGTGTGTGTGTGTGTGTGTGTGTGTGTGTGTGTGTGTGTGTGTGTGTGTGTGTGTGTGTGTGTGTGTGTGTGTGTGTGTGTGTGTGTGTGTGTGTGTGTGTGTGTGTGTGTGCTTAACTTAACAACACTATTTTTTTGTATTCACTTATGCATTAATGTACTTTAATAAGTATGCATATTTAGCAAGTAAGATTCTTGTTTAAGTTCATTAATGTGTGAGTGCTATATATATATATATATATATATATATATATATATATATATATATATAAACACACACACACATATAAACATAACTACAACTACTATGCAATATATATATATATAAACACACACACAAACATAACTACAATTACTATGCAAAATATATATATATATAAACACTCACACACACATAAACATAACTACAATTACTATGCAATAGATATATATGATGATAGTTTAAGTTTACACGTCCGTATCACTCATTTCAACAACAAAAATGCCGCTTCAAATTAAACCGTTTCGCCGGCATTGCTCTATTTCTTTACGACAGAGTGATGCTTGGCTCTTAGCGAAATTAGTTTGGAATTAGTTTCGTACTAAATTGCCAATAACAACTGTAAAAGGGGTTTCACTCTGAAGTAGTCTGTATACACGGTTTTAATTATTGCTGCACAAACAAAACTGTATGCCAATGCGATATATTGTTTATTTGCAGGCTTTGTAATGTTGATAAAACCGTTCACGACTACTTGACAAACGTTTGTAGGAATTGTAGGAATTGCTGGAACAATAATAATTACACGCTTGCTGGAAAATTTACAATTTACTGTCTTTCGTTTGATACAGGGCAGTCTTGAAACCGTTGAGAATTTTATGATTCCATCGTTAATCCTGTAAACACGTTTCTTGTTTAACAAAACGTCGATGACTTTTCTACTTTGAACAAGTTAAAATAATTTTTTGGTTCTACTTGGAGTTGTTGCGTGTGCAAATCTCAGTAACACAAGTAGAGCTGTAGATCGATATCTACAGCTTAGATTCACGATCCCGCACGCTTAGGAGATGATTACCAGTGACGTGTCTTATACGTGAGGTTGTAGCGTGTATAAAAATCTCTATAACCCCGGTAGGGCTGTATATTATATCTACTATTTAGATGCATTGTTCTGGATGCTAATGACATGAATATCCAGGGAAGATTCCTGTGTACATTTGGAGTCGTGTCGTGTGTAGACATCTATTCAACCCATGTACAGCAGTATATCCATATTTACTATTTAGATGCACGAACAGGCATGCTTGTGACATGAATATCCAGGAAAGATTCCTGTGTACATTCGGAGTTGTAACGTGTGTACACATCTATATAACCACGGGAGAGCAGTATATCCATATCTACTATTTAGATGCACGAACATGCACGCTTGCGGTTTTATTATCGAGGGAAGATTCCTGTGTACATTCGGAGTTGTAACGTGTGTACACATCTATATAACTACGGTAGAGCAGTATATCCATATCTACTATTTAGATGCACGAACATGCACGCTTGCGGTTTTATTATCGAGGGAAGATTCCTGCGACAATTCGGAGTTGTAACGTGTGTACACATCTATATAACTACGGTAGAGCAGTATATCCATATCTACTATTTAGATGCACGAACATGCACGATTGCGGTTTTATTATCGAGGGAAGATTCCTGTGACAATTCGGAGTTGTAACGTGTGTACACATCTATATAACCACGGTAGAGCAGTATATCCATATCTACTATTTAGATGCACGAACATACACGCTTGCGGTTTTATTATCGAGGGAAGATTCCTGTGACAATTCGGAGTTGTAACGTGTGTACACATCTATATAACTACGGTAGAGCAGTATATCCATATCTACTATTTAGATGCACGAACATGCACGCTTGCGGTTTTATTATCGAGGGAAGATTCCTGTGTACATTCGGAGTTGTAACGTGTGTACACATCTATATAACTACGGTAGAGCAGTATATCCATATCTACTATTTAGATGCACGAACATGCACGCTTGCGGTTTTATTATCGAGGGAAGATTCCTGTGTACATTCGGAGTTGTAACGTGTGTACACATCTATATAACTACGGTAGAGCAGTATATCCATATCTACTATTTAGATGCACGAACATGCACGCTTGCGGTTTTATTATCGAGGGAAGATTCCTGTGTACATTCGGAGTTGTAACGTGTGTACACATCTATATAACTACGGTAGAGCAGTATATCCATATCTACTATTTGGATGCACGAACATGCACGCTTGCGGTTTTATTATCGAGGGAAGATTCCTGTGTACATTCGGAGTTGTAACGTGTGTACACATCTATATAACTACGGTAGAGCAGTATATCCATATCTACTATTTAGATGCACGAACATGCACGCTTGCGGTTTTATTATCGAGGGAAGATTCCTGTGTACATTCGGAGTTGTAACGTGTGTACACATCTATATAACTACGGTAAAGCAGTATATCCATATCTACTATTTAGATGCACGAACATGCACGCTTGCGGTTTTATTATCGAGGGAAGTTTCCTGTGACAATTCGGAGTTGTAACGTGTGTACACATCTATATAACTACAGTAGAGCAGTATATCCATATCTACTATTTAGATGCACGAACATGCACGCTTGCGGTTTTATTATCGAGGGAAGATTCCTGTGTACATTTGGAGTTGTAACGTGTGTACACATCTATATAACCACGGTAGAGCAGTATATCCATATCTACTATTTAGATGCACGAACATGCACGCTTGCGGTTTTATTATCGAGGGAAGATTCCTGTGTACATTCGGAGTTGTAACGTGTGTACACATCTATATAACTATGGTAGAGCAGTATATCCATATCTACTATTTAGATGCACGAACATGCACGCTTGCGGTTTTATTATCGAGGGAAGATTCCTGTGTACATTCGGAGTTGTAACGTGTGTACACATCTATATAACTACGGTAGAGCAGTATATCCATATCTACTATTTAGATGCACGAACATGCACGCTTGCGGTTTTATTATCGAGGGAAGTTTCCTGTGACAATTCGGAGTTGTAACGTGTGTACACATCTATATAACTACAGTAGAGCAGTATATCCATATCTACTATTTAGATGCACGAACATGCACGCTTGCGGTTTTATTATCGAGGGAAGTTTCCTGTGTACATTCGGAGTTGTAACGTGTGTACACATCTATATAACTACGGTAGAGCAGTATATCCATATCTACTATTTAGATGCACGAACATGCACGCTTGCGGTTTTATTATCGAGGGAAGATTCCTGTGTACATTCGGAGTTGTAACGTGTGTACACATCTATATAACTACGGTAGAGCAGTATATCCATATCTACTATTTAGATGCACGAACATGCACGCTTGCGGTTTTATTATCGAGGGAAGATTCCTGTGTACATTCGGAGTTGTAACGTGTGTACACATCTATATAACTACGGTAGAGCAGTATATCCATATCTACTATTTAGATGCACGAACATGCACGCTTGCGGTTTTATTATCGAGGGAAGATTCCTGTGTACATTCGGAGTTGTAACGTGTGTACACATCTATATAACTACGGTAGAGCAGTATATCCATATCTACTATTTAGATGCACGAACATGCACGCTTGCGGTTTTATTATCGAGGGAAGATTCCTGCGACAATTCGGAGTTGTAACGTGTGTACACATCTATATAACTACGGTAGAGCAGTATATCCATATCTACTATTTAGATGCACGAACATGCACGCTTGCGGTTTTATTATCGAGGGAAGATTCCTGTGTACATTCGGAGTTGTAACGTGTGTACACATCTATATAACTACGGTAGAGCAGTATATCCATATCTACTATTTAGATGCACGAACATGCACGCTTGCGGCTTTATTATCGAGGGAAGATTCCTGTGTACATTCGGAGTTGTAACGTGTGTACACATCTATATAACTACGGTAAAGCAGTATATCCATATCTACTATTTAGATGCACGAACATGCACGCTTGCGGTTTTATTATCGAGGGAAGTTTCCTGTGACAATTCGGAGTTGTAACGTGTGTACACATCTATATAACTACAGTAGAGCAGTATATCCATATCTACTATTTAGATGCACGAACATGCACGCTTGCGGTTTTATTATCGAGGGAAGATTCCTGTGTACATTTGGAGTTGTAACGTGTGTACACATCTATATAACCACGGTAGAGCAGTATATCCATATCTACTATTTAGATGCACGAACATGCACGCTTGCGGTTTTATTATCGAGGGAAGATTCCTGTGTACATTCGGAGTTGTAACGTGTGTACACATCTATATAACTATGGTAGAGCAGTATATCCATATCTACTATTTAGATGCACGAACATGCACGCTTGCGGTTTTATTATCGAGGGAAGATTCCTGTGTACATTCGGAGTTGTAACGTGTGTACACATCTATATAACTACGGTAGAGCAGTATATCCATATCTACTATTTAGATGCACGAACATGCACGCTTGCGGTTTTATTATCGAGGGAAGTTTCCTGTGACAATTCGGAGTTGTAACGTGTGTACACTTCTATATAACTACAGTAGAGCAGTATATCCATATCTACTATTTAGATGCACGAACATGCACGCTTGCGGTTTTATTATCGAGGGAAGTTTCCTGTGTACATTCGGAGTTGTAACGTGTGTACACATCTATATAACTACGGTAGAGCAGTATATCCATATCTACTATTTAGATGCACGAACATGCACGCTTGCGGTTTTATTATCGAGGGAAGATTCCTGTGTACATTCGGAGTTGTAACGTGTGTACACATCTATATAACTACGGTAGAGCAGTATATCCATATCTACTATTTAGATGCACGAACATGCACGCTTGCGGTTTTATTATCGAGGGAAGATTCCTGTGTACATTCGGAGTTGTAACGTGTGTACACATCTATATAACTACGGTAGAGCAGTATATCCATATCTACTATTTAGATGCACGAACATGCACGCTTGCGGTTTTATTATCGAGGGAAGATTCCTGTGTACATTCGGAGTTGTAACGTGTGTACACATCTATATAACTACGGTAGAGCAGTATATCCATATCTACTATTTAGATGCACGAACATGCACGCTTGCGGTTTTATTATCGAGGGAAGATTCCTGCGACAATTCGGAGTTGTAACGTGTGTACACATCTATATAACTACGGTAGAGCAGTATATCCATATCTACTATTTAGATGCACGAACATGCACGCTTGCGGTTTTATTATCGAGGGAAGATTCCTGTGTACATTCGGAGTTGTAACGTGTGTACACATCTATATAACTACGGTAGAGCAGTATATCCATATCTACTATTTGGATGCACGAACATGCACGCTTGCGGTTTTATTATCGAGGGAAGATTCCTGTGTACATTCGGAGTTGTAACGTGTGTACACATCTATATAACTACGGTAGAGCAGTATATCCATATCTACTATTTAGATGCACGAACATGCACGCTTGCGGTTTTATTATCGAAGGAAGATTCCTGTGTACATTTGGAGTTGTAACGTGTGTACACATCTATATAACTACGGTAGAGCAGTATATCCATATCTACTATTTAGATGCACGAACATGCACGCTTGCGGTTTTATTATCGAGGGAAGATTCCTGTGTACATTCGGAGTTGTAACGTGTGTACACATCTATATAACTACGGTAGAGCAGTATATCCATATCTACTATTTAGATGCACGAACATGCACGCTTGCGGTTTTATTATCGAGGGAAGATTCCTGTGTACATTCGGAGTTGTAACGTGTGTACACATCTATATAACTACGGTAGAGCAGTATATCCATATCTACTATTTAGATGCACGAACATGCACGCTTGCGGTTTTATTATCGAGGGAAGATTCCTGCGACAATTCGGAGTTGTAACGTGTGTACACATCTATATAACTACGGTAGAGCAGTATATCCATATCTACTATTTAGATGCACGAACATGCACGCTTGCGGTTTTATTATCGAGGGAAGATTCCTGTGTACATTCGGAGTTGTAACGTGTGTACACATCTATATAACTACGGTAGAGCAGTATATCCATATCTACTATTTGGATGCACGAACATGCACGCTTGCGGTTTTATTATCGAGGGAAGATTCCTGTGTACATTCGGAGTTGTAACGTGTGTACACATCTATATAACTACGGTAGAGCAGTATATCCATATCTACTATTTAGATGCACGAACATGCACGCTTGCGGTTTTATTATCGAAGGAAGATTCCTGTGTACATTTGGAGTTGTAACGTGTGTACACATCTATATAACCACGGTAGAGCAGTATATCCATATCTACTATTTAGATGCACGAACATGCACGCTTGCGGTTTTATTATCGAGGGAAGATTCCTGTGTACGTTTGGAGTTGTAACGTGTGTACACATCTATATAACTACGGTAGAGCAGTATATCCATATCTACTATTTAGATGCACGAACATGCACGCTTGCGGTTTTATTATCGAGGGAAGATTCCTGTGTACATTCGGAGTTGTAACGTGTGTACACATCTATATAACTACGGTAGAGCAGTATATCCATATCTACTATTTAGATGCACGAACATGCACGCTTGCGGTTTTATTATCGAGGGAAGTTTCCTGTGTACATTCGGAGTTGTAACGTGTGTACACATCTATATAACTACGGTAGAGCAGTATATCCATATCTACTATTTAGATGCACGAACATGCACGCTTGCGGTTTTATTATCGAGGGAAGATTCCTGTGTACATTCGGAGTTGTAACGTGTGTACACATCTATATAACTACGGTAGAGCAGTATATCCATATCTACTATTTAGATGCACGAACATGCACGCTTGCGGTTTTATTATCGAGGGAAGATTCCTGTGTACATTCAGAGTTGTAACGTGTGTACACATCTATATAACTACGGTAGAGCAGTATATCCATATCTACTATTTCGATGCACGAACATGCACGCTTGCGGTTTTATTATCGAGGGAAGATTCCTGTGTACATTCGGAGTTGTAACGTGTGTACACATCTATATAACTACGGTAGAGCAGTATATCCATATCTACTATTTAGATGCACGAACTTGCACGCTTGCGGTTTTATTATCGAGGGAAGATTCCTGCGACAATTCGGAGTTGTAACGTGTGTACACATCTATATAACTACGGTAGAGCAGTATATCCATATCTACTATTTAGATGCACGAACATGCACGATTGCGGTTTTATTATCGAGGGAAGATTCCTGTGACAATTCGGAGTTGTAACGTGTGTACACATCTATATAACCACGGTAGAGCAGTATATCCATATCTACTATTTAGATGCACGAACATACACGCTTGCGGTTTTATTATCGAGGGAAGATTCCTGTGACAATTCGGAGTTGTAACGTGTGTACACATCTATATAACTACGGTAGAGCAGTATATCCATATCTACTATTTAGATGCACGAACATGCACGCTTGCGGTTTTATTATCGAGGGAAGATTCCTGTGTACATTCGGAGTTGTAACGTGTGTACACATCTATATAACTACGGTAGAGCAGTATATCCATATCTACTATTTAGATGCACGAACATGCACGCTTGCGGTTTTATTATCGAGGGAAGATTCCTGTGTACATTCGGAGTTGTAACGTGTGTACACATCTATATAACTACGGTAGAGCAGTATATCCATATCTACTATTTGGATGCACGAACATGCACGCTTGCGGTTTTATTATCGAGGGAAGATTCCTGTGTACATTCGGAGTTGTAACGTGTGTACACATCTATATAACTACGGTAGAGCAGTATATCCATATCTACTATTTAGATGCACGAACATGCACGCTTGCGGTTTTATTATCGAGGGAAGACTCCTGTGTACATTCGGAGTTGTAACGTGTGTACACATCTATATAACTACGGTAAAGCAGTATATCCATATCTACTATTTAGATGCACGAACATGCACGCTTGCGGTTTTATTATCGAGGGAAGTTTCCTGTGACAATTCGGAGTTGTAACGTGTGTACACATCTATATAACTACAGTAGAGCAGTATATCCATATCTACTATTTAGATGCACGAACATGCACGCTTGCGGTTTTATTATCGAGGGAAGATTCCTGTGTACATTTGGAGTTGTAACGTGTGTACACATCTATATAACCACGGTAGAGCAGTATATCCATATCTACTATTTAGATGCACGAACATGCACGCTTGCGGTTTTATTATCGAGGGAAGATTCCTGTGTACATTCGGAGTTGTAACGTGTGTACACATCTATATAACTATGGTAGAGCAGTATATCCATATCTACTATTTAGATGCACGAACATGCACGCTTGCGGTTTTATTATCGAGGGAAGATTCCTGTGTACATTCGGAGTTGTAACGTGTGTACACATCTATATAACTACGGTAGAGCAGTATATCCATATCTACTATTTAGATGCACGAACATGCACGCTTGCGGTTTTATTATCGAGGGAAGTTTCCTGTGACAATTCGGAGTTGTAACGTGTGTACACATCTATATAACTACAGTAGAGCAGTATATCCATATCTACTATTTAGATGCACGAACATGCACGCTTGCGGTTTTATTATCGAAGGAAGATTCCTGTGTACATTTGGAGTTGTAACGTGTGTACACATCTATATAACCACGGTAGAGCAGTATATCCATATCTACTATTTAGATGCACGAACATGCACGCTTGCGGTTTTATTATCGAGGGAAGATTCCTGTGTACGTTTGGAGTTGTAACGTGTGTACACATCTATATAACTACGGTAGAGCAGTATATCCATATCTACTATTTAGATGCACGAACATGCACGCTTGCGGTTTTATTATCGAGGGAAGATTCCTGTGTACATTCGGAGTTGTAACGTGTGTACACATCTATATAACTACGGTAGAGCAGTATATCCATATCTACTATTTAGATGCACGAACATGCACGCTTGCGGTTTTATTATCGAGGGAAGTTTCCTGTGTACATTCGGAGTTGTAACGTGTGTACACATCTATATAACTACGGTAGAGCAGTATATCCATATCTACTATTTAGATGCACGAACATGCACGCTTGCGGTTTTATTATCGAGGGAAGATTCCTGTGTACATTCGGAGTTGTAACGTGTGTACACATCTATATAACTACGGTAGAGCAGTATATCCATATCTACTATTTAGATGCACGAACATGCACGCTTGCGGTTTTATTATCGAGGGAAGATTCCTGTGTACATTCGGAGTTGTAACGTGTGTACACATCTATATAACTACGGTAGAGCAGTATATCCATATCTACTATTTAGATGCACGAACATGCACGCTTGCGGTTTTATTATCGAGGGAAGATTCCTGTGTACATTCGGAGTTGTAACGTGTGTACACATCTATATAACTACGGTAGAGCAGTATATCCATATCTACTATTTAGATGCACGAACATGCACGCTTGCGGTTTTATTATCGAGGGAAGTTTCCTGTGACAATTCGGAGTTGTAACGTGTGTACACATCTATTTAACTACAGTAGAGCAGTATATCCATATTTACTATTTAGATGCACGAACATGCACGCTTGCGGTTTTATTATCGAGGGAAGATTCCTGTGTACATTTGGAGTTGTAACGTGTGTACACATCTATATAACCACGGTAGAGCAGTATATCCATATCTACTATTTAGATGCACGAACATGCACGCTTGCGGTTTTATTATCGATTGAAGATTCCTGTGTACATTCGGAGTTGTAACGTGTGTACACATCTATATAACTACGGTAGAGCAGTATATCCATATCTACTATTTAGATGCACGAACATGCACGCTTGCGGTTTTATTATCGAGGGAAGTTTCCTGTGACAATTCGGAGTTGTAACGTGTGTACACATCTATATAACTACAGTAGAGCAGTATATCCATATCTACTATTTAGATGCACGAACATGCACGCTTGCGGTTTTATTATCGAGGGAAGATTCCTGTGTACATTTGGAGTTGTAACGTGTGTACACATCTATATAACCACGGTAGAGCAGTATATCCATATCTACTATTTAGATGCACGAACATGCACGCTTGCGGTTTTATTATCGAGGGAAGATTCCTGTGTACATTTGGAGTTGTAACGTGTGTACACATCTATATAACCACGGTAGAGCAGTATATCCATATCTACTATTTAGATGCACGAACATGCATGCTTGTGACATTAATATCCAGGGATGATTCCCGAGTACATTTGGACTTGTAATCTGTGTACACATCTATATAACCACGAATATCTGGACATCCATATCTACTATTTAGATGCACGAACATTTATGCTTGTGACATTAATATCCAGGGATGATTCCCGAGTACATTTGGACTTGTAATCTGTATACACATCTATATAACCACGAATATCTGGACATCCATATCTACTATTTAGATGCACGAACATGCATGCTTGTGACATTAATATCCAGGGATGATTCCCGAGTACATTTGGACTTGTAATCTGTGTACACATCTATATAACCACGAATATCTGGACATCCATATCTACTATTTAGATGCACAAAAATGCATGCTTGTGACATGAATATCCAGAGAAGATTCCTATATACTTTTGGGGTTATTTCGTGTGTACATATCTGTATAACCACGGTACAGCAGTGTATCAATATCTATTATTGAGATTAACTTACATGCATGCTTGTGACTTATAATCCAGGTACGATTCCTGTGTACATTTGGAGTTGTTTCGTGTGTACACATGTATGTAACCACGGAAAAGCTGTAGATCCATATCTACTATTAAGATGCACGAGTCTGCAAGCGTATGACATCAATATCCACAGAATATTCCTGTTTACATTTGGAGTTGTGTCGTGTGTACCCATCTATATAATCACGGCAAATCTGTACATCCATATCCAATATTTAGATGCACGAACCTGTATGATTATGACATGCATATCCAGAGAAGATGACTGTCTGCATTTGGAATTTTGTCGTGTGTACACATGCATTTTACCATGGAGAAGCTGTATATCCATATGAACTATTTAAATGAGTGATTCTGCATGCCTATGACATGAATATCCAAGGAAGATTCCCGTGTACATTTGGAGTTGTGTCGTGTGAACACATCTATATAACTAAAGTAGAGCAGTATATCTATATCTACTATTTAGATGCTTGAACCTGCATGCCTACGACATGATTATCCAGTTAAGATTCCTGTGTACATTTGGAGTTGTGTCGTGTGTACACATCTATTAAACACATGTACAGCAGTATCTACTATTGAGATACACGAACATGCATGCTTGTGACATTATTATCCAGGAAAGATTCCTGAGTACATTTGGGGTGTGTCGTGTGTACACATCTGCATAACTACAGTAGAGCAGTATAACCAAAGCTACTATTTAGATGTACGAATCTGAATGCCTATGACTTTGAATATCCAGTTAAGACTCCTGTGTACATTTGGAGTTGTAACGTGTGTACACATCTATATAACCACGGAAGAGCAGTACATCCATATGTACTATTTACATGCACGAACATGCACGCATGTGACATTAATATCCAGGGAAGATTCCTGTATACATTTTTAGTTGTGAAGCGTGTACACATCTATATAACCACGGAAAAGCTGTAGATCCATACCTACTAATTAGATGAACAATCCTGCGTGCCTATGACGTGAATATTGAGGGAAGACCCCTGTTTACATTTGGAGTTTTGTCGTGTGTACATATGTATGTAATCACGGTTTAGCAGTATATCCATATCTAATATTTAGATGCACGAACCTGCATGCCTATGTCATGAATATCCAGTTACGATTCCTGTTTACGTTTTGAGTTGTTACATGTGCACACATCAATATAACCACGGAATAGCTGTAGATCCATATCTACTAATTTCAATTACCCAGTATTAAAATTATCTAACAGTTTTTCTTACTTATGAAACAAACTCTTGTGGGATTTTTTATTTAAAAATTCTTTTGTACCTTTCTCAATACAATTACTTTAAAAGAGAATTTTGTGAACAATTTTAAAATAAAATTGAAACAATATTTGTTAAAAATACCTGACCTAATATAAATCACAAATGTTATTTAAAATTATAAGGTTTCCTATATTCAATTTTCTGAATGGACAAAATCTCTTTTTCTTGCACATCTGATACCAAACAAGTTTTATATTATGATATGGTAATAATTAGTACTGAAAAACCTCACATATTTTAATCTTTACCGGACGTACATTTTGGTATCAAGTAACCATTCTCGGAGGCTTGATAACCAAAACTCTAAAGATGGTTACTTGGTAACCGAAATGTACGTTCGGTTAAAATGAAAATATTTGTGGTTAGAGGTTCTTTAGTATTATTTATTGTTATTAAACTACAGTGTATTCCAGATAAATAGTGGGAGTGATATGTTGCTTAAACTAGGCATATTAAAAAGCAAAAAAAGACACATTATATAAACATTTACATATATGAATCTACATAACAAGTCACAATGTAAATGGACCTATAAAACTTATAACTAACATACCACTTCAATATTTCTTGAAATCTCTTAATTTTCGAAATGAGTTAACATTGTTTAATATAAGTATAATGTAGTAAGGCATTAAAGACGTTTTGTATAAAATAATTTTTTCTTTACCATCTAATAAGGTAAATATCTGTCACAAATATTTATTAATAAGGTTGAAACCTACTTTAATATTTCAGTTAAACAAAATAAATAAGTGAACATTTCTAATACGCATACGAGTATTACCTCAATTATTTTATGAATGCACAAATTAAATTTCCTTTTGTTTCTAAATTTTTTTTAAAGCCTTTTTTCCTAACTAAAATTTTATAAAATCTGTTTATATTATTGAAACCTGTAAAATGTATTTTACTAAGCTCTGGTCATATTTAAAGCCCAGAATGTTAAATGAATGTTATTCTTTAAGGCAATTATATTTCCATTTTTTATATTTGTTTAGCAAAGCCATTACCCGTTTTAATGTTTAAAAAAAAAAATAATTTTTAAATTTTCTATCCAAATTTACGAACTATATTTTATTTAATTTATGTAAAATGGGAAATTAATTGTTACATTTTGAAAGAGCATTATAAAATAGAAAAAGGGTTTAGACTTTAAACATTAAAGAATTTCTACGACCCTTCTTCCTAATTTATTCCATTGGAATTCTGAAGTACAACGTAACATGGTAAACGTAAGACAAGACTCCAAGTCTTTGAAGTACTTTTTGAGAATTTCAATAGTATAATTTAGGGATAAGCTTGGAACAATGTGAGATGAAATTTTCTTGTTTACAAGATTAAGTACAAATACTTTAACATATATATATATATATATATATATATATATATATATATATATGTGTGTGTGTGTGTGTGTGTGTGTGTGTGTGTGTGTGTGTGTGTGTGTGTTAAAAAAGAAAAATGTCACGTGAAATCCATTTACGACAAGTGTAGATGCCTATGAAACTATTCATTTACGTTATAGTAGATTTATTATAATACTATACATTTTCTATTGTAAATTTGTATACAACAATAATAAAGTCCCTACAATAATAAACAACACTAAGCAACTTTTTTAACTAGATGTAAATCATGTCTTAGAGCTCCCTACACATTCGTATTTATTTTCTTTAATAAGTGAATTTTATTTCAACTTTACCATTAAAATTATAAACCGTGCAAAAGCTGAATATTTCAGGATTATTGCTTTGGCATTGTGCAGCCGGTCCAAGGAGCAAACAACGAGGATTATTAAACTGTTTGTTATAAAATAAAATATATTTTTTAAACTATATTTGTAGCTCAGACAAATACACTTGAGTTCGTGTAGAAACCATCATTTCTGCTTGCATGAGATATTATTTTACAGTATATACTTCTTTTACTTAGAAAAAAGGACCTTTTAGTCACGTTATCTAAATAAATATGTAATTGAATGGTTAACAAATTAAACTGTTGTGTTTAACCTGTTTAGACGTATACTTGCTTTACATGTTTCTTTTATTATTTTTAATATTTTACTATACAAAAGTAAACAAAACAATAACTTTAGTCCTGAATAAGGTTGATTTCTACATATTTCAGTCACAATTGAATAATATTTTCTAAACTTGTACCAAACCTCAACTAAGCTTATATTTAATGTAACCACTAACGATTTTAGCAAACATTTATTTTTTCGTGAATACTAAACCCTGCGCAGCATTAAACTAAATTTTATTAATTATACACAGGAACACACCATTTATTTCTTTTCACAAACAAGATCATTAATTACCTTCCCGAGTGAACTCTTTTCTAGAAAACCAGGTTCGGAGTTATCGAGAGCGGCAGATTTTGTTTAACTTGGGCTACAATATTTATCTTTCGATTATAATTATTTCTGGTACTGGTTTTGTTTGAACAAAAAAAAATTACTAACACGTTTTATCACCTAAATACAGTACATCAATCTAATTCTGTATTTTGCAGCCTAGCATGGATGTCTGTAATCTAATAAACAATGACTTTTGCATTTTATAGTAACAGAGCTCACAAAGTCCTTAACATATAAATTACAAATAATATGAATAGAATTTTTAATCGCAAAGCACTAGTAGTGCGACTGCTTGAGTGATTTATAATATAATAATATTTTAAGTTTCCCTTTCTCTTAGTGGATGGGTGCCTCCGAAATCACTCCTGCCAGTTACCAGAGTCGGAGGAACCCCAGTACACCAGGCAGAGCGTCAGTAGCGCCATCTAAAAACTTAATCTTAGGAAAGCTCTTGGCCTAGACTAAATTAATGCTGCCACCCTACAAAACCTTCCTCCGCAGAGGGTTCCGCAGAGACCCATCCTAAGCCTTCTCCTCTATCTCATTTACACAAATGATATCCATCTCTTTACTGTAATCTCATTATTCTTTATGTGAAAGACGCCATTCTATGACAGTTTTTTAAGCCCAACTAAAGGCACAAGAACCATCCAGGGGCGATTGGACACCTTGTCACCTTAGCTTGGGAAATGGAAAACAGCAGTCAGTATCGACATATCAGAAGCCAACTGCTTCGCCCACAAACAATGACTGCAGAACGGAGCCACCACTCTTGTATAACGAAGGTCCATCTCCAGGAGGATATCCCGTTTAATACCTTGGCGTTATCCTGAAAAATTGCCTGCCCTTCACCCTCAATTTGATCTCCCCCGTAATGAAAGGAAGAGCTAATCCTGTAGTAGTCCTGTGCGATAAAAGTTAAACATTTTATGTATCCCTGTTTCTGCTCCCGATTGTTACCTGCACTGTACCAGTCTGAGACCACTTCATCATCCTTCCAGGCGCAATCTCAAGATCTATCTCCACCTCATCCTAGTTCCTCTCCAACTCCACGATCCTGCAAACTTTTCTCGGCGGAATTTGTCCACCCCCTCTCCGCTTTCATGTTTATACTGTGTTAAACCTGTGAAACCGTGACGTAATGATAAGGTTGGTAAACATATTTAATATAAATGTTTCAATTCAGATGGTTTCAATAGGGTAAAATTTAACCTTAATTTAAAAAAAAACGATAATGGTATAAAACTTTATTGAAAACTGCAAATCAAACAAGTTTATTGTGATTAAGTTTTAAAATAGAAAATGTTCTATGAAAAACAATATAAATGTTTTATATGTTCAGAAACATATTTATATTCAGGAGTATTTCAGTTAAATGTACAGTTTCCATTTTCCCCTCTATCCCTCACGCTACCTGTTGAATCGAATGATTTATTTATTTCCACTATACTATGCTCTAAAACCAGCCCTCATATGTCTTGGCTCATACATACATGGAGAGGGGAACATTTGATTTATACAGGTTTCATAATAGTTTTAACGCTCCACGATTTCGAATGATAAAAATAAAACTTATGTGTTACAAAAAAATGAGATTTATTTAAGTCCAATTAAACTCTTACACATAGACTAAGTAGAAGAAAACGAAAAATCATGACAAATTTAAACATGTATTGAAATACGTTAGTTAGAAATTTGGTAAATGAACACCCAATTTTAATTAATTTACTCTGCAAAAGTGCCCTGATATTCGATAATTATTTGAAAGTATAATTAAGTAGAAATAAAAATACACGTGAAGAAGTTATATCTCCTGGATAGCAATAATGTGTTGTGATTAAAATAAAATCAAGAACGTCCTATTGGTGGACAGTAGTAACTCAAACTTACAGAACATCTGGTCATAATATACATATCTACAGGGGTTATATAGACGTGTACGCTCTTTACAACTCCAGTGCTAGCGGACTGATGTCTCAATAGCACATGGAATTTTCGGTGAAGGATTTAAACATATTAACAATGAAGATCTTGACAATCTTTTGAAAAGTGAGAACAAATTTGATAAAAGAGCTGAATGAACTAATTACCGAGCCTCGGATAACGAAGAAGAAGAAATCGTAAAAAATGTACCGTCGAAGTTGGCATTAAGACCTGTCGGTGGAGTGTATGTTTAGGGAAACAGTTAGCTGCAGCCGTTACTGAAATTGATCTCTCTTTGGAATGGACATTTATATTTAATCGAAAGTTGTAAAAACTACTAACGCTGTATAAAGAAGGGTAAAAAAAATTAGAAAAAGAATCGTGCAAAAAAATAAGTTCCTTTTGAAAATCAAAATAACAGTGTTTAAAAGATTATCTGTCTAAAATTAGGTGTTTAAAAATTTAGTGGATAGTGTTTAACAATGAAGAATACTTGTGTCTGTGTGTAAGCGCGCGCATATTTATTAAAATTTTCGTGTTTTTGGATTGAAGGAAAACGTAATTCAATTCGTTTCCTTCCCCTCCATAGATAAAACCATTAAAAGTAGGTTACACTAACACATTTATTAAACGTTTTCATGTAGGGGCACATAGACTTTAGTAACATAAAAAATAGTTTTAGGCCACTATTCTAACGAGAAACTACAAATGTGTTAAACGCAAGTAATATTAAAACAAAATATTATTTCTGGTTAGTTGGTTATCAATTTTTAATAATAAATTATAATCAAATGAAATATTATTTCCTGGGACGGTCTTCCATTAGGAATGTCTTGTGTATGAGAACATTATTCTCGCCAGGCAAAATGTTAGTTACAGACACAATAGCTTGGGAAATAGTCGGATCTACGAATACTTGGAATTACTATTGTAAAACGAATAATCGGTCCCAAGAGATAAGAACGTGGAGTGAGGAAAGTTCTATAACAATGAAACGTTACATTGCTTCATTGCGAACTAGCACATTGGGCCTTCACTATGATATACGTAATATACACTCTAACCTAACCTACAACATTTAAACCGAATCGATGTACACTATTTTTCGATTATTAATTCGATTATTTTTCAATCCACCTGGTTACGTTTTCAGAGATTTCCATAACTGTGTATTTACATTTGTCTGTCGTTCCGAATTTGATTATAGACGTTTTACACTGCCAGTCTTGGTGAGAAGTATTTTCCAATGAGCATAGAAATTTTAAATGCATTTCATGATTACAATTAATTTCTAAACATAAAATATTTGATTTACCTAACTTAGTTTCCGACATTGATAAATATTTTACTCTAGGAAATATAATCAAGTATTCCGATTTTTACTTAGTAGGTACTGAAAACAATTTGTAAATATCATAATCTGTTTCTTCTACAATAAGTAAAATAAAAAAATATAATATCTCTTTAGTGCTAATTTTGCAGTTTAGGTCTATTAGATGTTCAAATTCTCAAATATTTTCTAATATTGGTTCTAAGGGTAACTGATTATTATAGGCCTAATATTTGTGAATTTTTTGTATATCTATGAATAATTTGTTTTTTTTAAACAAGTATATTGAGATAATACGCTATTATTGTAGGAATAACGGTGTTTCCAAAAATCAATTCTGGGGTTTCGATCCGGCACCGAACACATCCCAACGAAGTTCTATCTCCTTCCAAGTTCTGTTCAGAATGTTTAGGGTGACGGTTTCCAGACACAGTCTTAGGGTGAGACGGATTAGATCTCTGTATTACGAATTTCTTCAAATGCGCCAAGAAGAAAAGTTCATGGGAGTCAAACCTAGGCTCCCTTTGGTGGCCAAGTATATAACTCTTTCCTTCTAATCCCCCTGTTGCCGCATCGCATATTAAATGATTCACTCATACTCAAACTAAAGTGAGGCGGTGCACCATCTTGATGAAAGTGGACAAAACTCTTCTCAGCTTCAATGTCATCCCACTCCCAGCCCCCTTTACAAAAGGGGAAAAAGTAGAAAAGCCAAAGCCGCAACCTGTACCGGCTCAGGCCAGTACATCCCAACCTAAACAGCAATTTCAATTGACCATTCGCAAACCCATAGATGCACGAACTCCGCCTACGGACACCTCTTCCTATATCAAAAAGACTGACCTCCTTGTATGGCTGCAAGGAATCCTAACATCAGTCACCCAAACCTATGACCTGAAAACCATTATAATCAATGTCTTATCATCGCTAATAAGCCTTCTAGTCCAACATGACTAGAACGCTACGGAATGCCAACGGAGTAGCCGCCAAAAAAGCGGAGTTCCGACAATTCCTCCATTCTCACGATATCGATATCGCACTGATATCTGAAACATTCCTGACAGCCTCCACAAGATTCAACACTACAATACCTATCACACAGATCGTCCGTGCCAATTGAGCCACCGCCCGTCTGGAGGCACCGCGGTTCTGGTTCACAGAAGGATAGCATACCAGGCTGTACCTAATCGCCCCAACACCACTATTGAACACATCGGTGTTCAGGTGCACTATGAAGGTACTAACGTACTCATATTCTCCACTTATCTACAACCTGGTGCAAGGCTATCCAGCTTCGACCTGGTCCCTCTACTTAGCTCTGATGACCCCATCTCATGGGCGATCTCAATTCCAAGATTCCTGTGTGAAACTCTAATGTATCCAATCGACACGGCAATGTTCTCCACAATTATCTGGCCAACAGGCCTAGGCCTCAAAGTACTAGGACCAGCTGAGCCCACATATCATCCATTCAACCGCAGGCACATCCTTGACATTTCCATGCTTAAAAACGTCGTCCTCAGACATTCACTCATCAACACAGACGAAATAAGCTCCGACCACAACCCCATCCTTCTGACAATTGGCGACCTCCTGGCGAATCGCCTCACCCCAGGCAAAATGTCAACGAGAACCAATTGGAGACCCTACAATGAGTGCCTTTTACGAACATCTCCGGATCATGGCAACCCGATCAACAGCTGCGGGGATGTCGATCGTGAGGTCGACAGAATACAGGCAGCCCTCTTACATGCAGCCAAGGTCAGCTCCCACACCACTGTACGGGGTGGTGCGGAGACTGAGCTTCCATCCCACATTCAAGTCGAGCTGGCGAAGAAACGTCGACTGCGCCGAACATGGCAATTCACCCGTGCGCCCTTAGTTAAGAGGGAACTATAAACGCTCAGACTCAACTAGTCAAGACCTTACTAGAAACACATGCTGACGAAGAATGGTTCAAATTCCTATCCTCAGTAAACACAGAGAATGACTCTCTGTGGAAATAAAATCGCCAGCTCTTAGCTACAAAATCGCCACGTAACCCACTCCTTGGCCAACAGGGTCTGGCTTACTCCCCGGAGGATAAGGCCGAAATGCTCGCTGATTCCTTAGAAGTTCAGTTCACACCAAACGGACACATCTACGACACCGAACATGTTGAATATGTAAGGGACTTTCTCGAAACTTATCAAAACGGGCCACTAGGCCAACCACCAGACCTGATCACCAGTGATCAGGTGGCGCAAACCATATCAAACTTCAACCCCCGCAGAGCCCCTGGTTTGGATGGCATATCCAATTATACACTCAAGATAGTCCCTCTCCCCGTGTTGATGTCCATCACTAACCTCTTTAGGGATCATGCGAACACGCCACTACCCTACGTAAGGGAGCAAAAGTAGTCCTGTTTCTTAAACCTAGAAAAAGTGCTCTTCTTCCCCAAAACTACAGGCCTATATCACTCCTACCCAACCACTCAAAGGTCTTTGAGAGGCTACTTAACGATAGGCTGCTTCAATATATAGCCCCTACCATACGAAGTGAGCAATACGGCTTCCGCAGTGGCCATTCCACAACCCTGTAATTAACCAATGTGGTTAATTTCCTTGCAGATTGCTTCAACACCAAAAGTCACAACATCGCTGTATTCCTAGATATTAGCAAAGCGTTTGACAGGGTATGGCATGAGGGCCTCCTGTACAAACTGGCAAACAGTCCCGTACCTCCATGCTATGTACATCTCTTTCATTCGTATCTCGACAACAGGTGGTTCCAGGCGTCCGTCGAAGGTACTCTTTCCACGCGACGTCCGAACGAGGCTGGAGTGCCTCAAGGTTCAGTTCCGGGGCCGTTATTGTATCTTGTATACACCAATGACGCCCCTCTATACCCATCTGTCCGACTGCGACTTTTTGCTGACGACTTCATGTTTCAGTATCGCACCCTTAATGTCAATTTTGGAGTTCGATACATGCAGAGACAACTAGACCTCCAACCGTGGCTTCGGAAGTGGAGAATCGCAGTTAACACGGACAAAACTGAAGCCGATTAATTCACCAACAAACGAGCCTATCCTGTCGCACAACTCTTTCTCAACAACAATCCCAAAGCATGGAAAACCACAGTACAGTGTCTAGGAGTAACGCTTGACAACAAGCTCATCTTTTAGCCCCATCTCCGACGTGCATCTGATAGGCTATTGGCGCCCGTCAAAAGCTTTTCTCTGTCATTCTCGGAGCTGGGAACCCCATCCCAATAACCGTCAGGCTGGTGGTGTACCAAATCACCACCGTCAGGCTGGCTGGTGGACCCATCATCACCTACGCAGCTCCCGCTTGGTACTCCCTTCTGAGCGATGCATCAAAGAGGAAGCTGCACTCTTTCCAAAACGTCACGCTAAGACTAATCACTAACTCCCCGTGGTATGTGAAAAACAGGGCAATAGTCGCGGGCCTTAACGTTCCACCCCTAGACGATTTCATTGTCAAACTGACTACGTCACTCAAAGATCAGCAGGATCGCACGAATCGACCCCTGTGCCTCGTCTACGAGCCCCCATGAAGGTCGAAAATCTTAAATCCACACCTCACTAAAATCCAAGCCAAAACAAATCCGTCCAATCAACAGCAAAAAAATATACTAAGCTCAACACCAAACAACCACGTACAAAATTTAAATGTAAATTTAAATCCGTCAAACAAGCCAAGGTGTCATCCCACAGTGGAACGTCGTACCCATCTAACATTTCTCAACAGACATCGTCTTTTATTGTCATTTCAATAAGAGGGAGAATTTCGTTGAGGTGTGTGCCGTCCCGCTAATGAGCCCCACATTAAAATTTACTAAATTGTATTATATTCTAGAAAATATTGCCTTTATCCTTATTTATAAAACATTAAACTAAGAATTTGATTCATTAGAAATATTTAACTTCAAAGTGCAGTTATTTTGTTTAAACCAGGTGTCGGCAACGCACGGCCTGCGAAATCATTACCTCCACTTGTGGGTTTCGAATTCTGAGCGGCCGGATAACTCGTGCTTACGGGTTACAATACAAATAGGTTGCTCAATAGCTAGAGCCATTACACTAGCCTAAACAATAAACGCCTAATAATAGATTACAGGCGCGGTATAAGTGGAAAGTTGTGTCTGCGGTGTCCATGCTGGCAAGTTCACCCCTACGGCAATTGTTTTAGTAAAATTTTGTTAATTTTTAAATAAACGTGTTTTATTATATTATTTCAACACTTTAAAACATTAATAAAGAAATTTGTCTGAGTAAGGTTAGAAAAATGTCAAATTTGTTATCAGAAAGTAAATAGCCTATTTTATAAAAATTGCTTTTAAAATCCATTATTTGAAGTTAGTTAAAGTCACCTTCTGTACTGTATTAAAATCACTTACCTTACGGATCTAAAATTAGGAAACATAATAAAATTCATAGTAATTTTATAATAATATGAAAATAAATTACAGCTATGCTAAATTGAACATGAGGACTTCAAGTAAAAAATGTTACGGACCCCTGGTTTAAACCCTGCATAACGATCTCTTTAGCCAAGCTTAAAACCATTCATAAAATAAGTCGATACAGGCTTAGACTCAGTGACGCTGGTTGAAATCCGTTTTTAATTCTTGAACTAGGTATATTGCACGTAACAGGCTTAAATGCTCTTGTTGCTATGGATATGATTGTCAACAAATGACAAATGCAAATACTTTTAAGCCCTTCTATTCTAAATAATTCATAACGAAGGAAGGCAATGAAAGTATAACTAACTGAAAACAATTGCTGTAATAAAATATGTAAAAAGTCGAGTAAATAAAACTATTTAATTACTTATATATAATAGTTGAAAAGGAACCATTTATAAACTTTAAACTAGTACATTTCGCTGAATACGAGGCTTACAATCTTGTTATAACTTGTTACGAATAAAACATGCAACAGTTTCGTGTACTAACTTCACAAAAAAAAAAAATATATATATTAAAAGAAAAATGTAAAGCAAGTATACGTCTAAACAGGTTAAACACAACAGTTTCGTTTGTTCAACATTCATTTACATATTTATTTAGAAAACATTACAAAACGGTCCTTTTTTCTAATTAAAAAAAAGTATATACTGTAAAATAATGCCTCGTGCAGGCAGAAATGATGGTTTCTACTCGAACTCACGTGTATTTGTAGAAAACTCACTTCAATGCAGGAAAATATTGTTATTTAAGGAAATAAATACAAATGTGTAGGGAGTTCTAAGACATGATTTACATTTAGTTAAAAAAGTTGCTTAGTGCCAAATATCGTTTATTATTGTAGGGACTTTATTGTTGTTGTATACAAATTTACAATAGAAAATGTATAGTATTATAATAAATCTACTATAACGTAAATGAATAGTTTCATAGGCAACTACACTTGTCGTAAATGGATTTCACATGACAGTTTGCTTGTTTTAAATATATATAAAGTATTTGTACTTAATCTCGTAAACAAGATCATTTCATCTCACATTGTTCCAAGCTTATCCCTAATTTATACTATTGCCGTTCTCAAAAAGTACTTCAAAGACTTGGAGTCTGGTCTTACGTTTAACATGTTACGTTGTACTTCAGAATTCCAATTGAATAAATTAGGGAGAGGGGTCGTAGAAAATCTTTAATGTTTAAAGTCTAAACCCTTTCTGTTTTCTAATGCTCTTTCAAAATGTAAAAATTAATGTCTCAATTTTACATAAATTAAATGAAATATAGTTCGTAAATTTGGATAGGAAATTTAAAAATGATTTTTTTTCTTTTAAAAACATTAAAACGGGTAATGGCTTTGCTAAACAAATATAAAAAAAGGAAATATAATTGCCTTAAAGAATAACATTCATTTAACATTCTGTTCTTTAAATATGACCAGAGCTTAGTAAAATACATTTTACAGTTTTTCATTAATATAAACAGATATTATAAAATTTTAGTTAGGAAAAAAGAGTTTTAAAAAAAATTTAGAAACAAAAGGAAATTTAATTTGTGCATTCAAAAAATAATTGAGGTAATACTCGTATGCGTATTAGAAATGTTCACTTATTTATTTTGTTTAACTGAAATATTAAAGTAGGTTCCAACCTTAATAATAAATATGTGTGACAGATATTTACCTTATTAGATGGTAAAGAAAAAATTATTTTATACAAAACGTCTTTAATGCCTTACTACATTATACTTATATTAAACAAGGTTAACTCATTTCGAAAATTAAGAGATTTCAAGAAATATTGAAGTGGTATGTTAGTTATAAGTTTTATAGGTCCATTTACATTGTGACTTGTTATGTAGATTCATATATGTAAATGTTTATATAATGTGTCTTTTTTTGCTTTTTAATATGCCTAGTTTAAGCAACATATCACTCCCACTATTTATCTGGAATACACTGTAGTTTAATAACAATAAATAATACTAAAGAACCTCTAACCACAAATACTTTCATTTTATCTTGACGTACATTTCGGTTACCAAGTAACCATCTTCATAGTTTTGGATATCAAGCCTCTGAGAATGGTTACTTGATATCAAAATGTACGTCCGGTTAAAATAAAAGTATTTCCAGTTTTTTAGTATTATTAATTAACATATCATTACATAAAACGTGTTTAGTATCAGATGTGGAAGGAAAAGAGATTTTGTCCATTTAGTAAATTGAACATGAGAATCTTTATAATTTTAAATAGCAGCTGTTATATATTTTAGGTAATTTAGTTTTAACAAATATTGTTTAAAATTTATTTTAAAGTTTGTCATAAACTTCTTTTTAAAGTAATTGTATTTAGAAATGTCCAAAAATGATTTTTAAATAAAAAAATCTTAAATGGTTTGTTTTATAAGTAAGAAAAAACTGTTGGATAATTGGACTACCAGAACTTATTTTTGTTTCACAAATAGCATAATAAACATTATTTAGATATACTAAAATTTATCTTTTTAAGAACAAAATATTTACTTGTAGTAAATGATATATTTAGCTACAAAATATAAATTGTTCTCTTTTTTTTATAGGAGTCAAGTTGGTTGAACAGCAATGAGCATTTCGTAGTTTAGGAAACTTGCGTAGGCATTTAAAGCCACCATTAAAGACAATATTAATTTTGAAATTGCATCAAAGATTGATATCTTTGGCTTATTCACTATAAACCAAAATAAAATTTTTATAACTTTGAAAATATAAAAACATATTATTACTGTTATTATGTTTTTCGATCCCCAATGAGGAAGTAATTTTTTAGGAATATAAACTGCTTGAGATAAAAGTAAAATTTCAGAGCACTGCTTTTCAGAGAGTTACACATTTTGTATCAATTATAACAAAACTATTAAGAAAATATATAAAGAAATTGAGATAATTTAGCTTTTAAACCGATCTAATACTGTTAAAAATTAGGTTGAAATAATAATAATAATATTGATGATGATGCTGATAATAATAATAGTAATATTATTAATAATAGAATACGATAATTAATAATGAAAGATATAAAAATTCTAACAAAATAAAAGAATGAAGTTAGTAATATAAACATATCGAGAGAAATCATTGCATCTAAACATTATGAGCCTGGAGCATTATTTATCTCAAGGAACCAATGACGTTACTTATTAAGGCATACATATATTTTTGCACGTTTATTGCGTTATTAATTTTTTTGAAGTTATTATCAATATTATTATTATTATTATTATTTTGAAGTTATAATTATTATTAATATCATTATTATTTCGTAGTCATAATTATTATTATTATTATTATTATTTGAAAAAATAATAATAATAATTATTATAATTTTGAAATTATAATTATTTTAATATTTTTTAAAAAAGTAATTACCCATATTATTATTATTATTTTGAAGTTATAATTAATAATAATATCATTATTATTTCGTAGTAATAATAATAATTATTAATATTATTATTATTATTATTTGAAATAATAATAATAATAATTACTATAATTTTGAAATTACAATTATTTTAATAATTTTTTAAAAAGTAATTACCAATATTATTATTATTATTTTGAAGTTATAATTATTATTAATATTATTATTATTTCGTAGTAATAATTATTATTATTAATATTATTATTTAAAATAATAATAATTATTATTATTATAATTTTGAAATTTTAATTATTTGAATAATTTTTTAAAAAGTAATTACCAATAGCAATATTATAATTATTATTTTGTAGTTATAATTATTATTAATTTATTATTATTTTGAAGTTATGTATATTAATATAATAATTATTATTATAATTTTGAAATTTTAATTATTTTAATAATTTTTTAAAAAGTTATTACCAATATTATAATTATTATTTTGTAGTTATAATTATTATTAATTTATTATTATTTTGAAGTTATATATATTAATATAATAATTATAATTATTTTAAAGTTATTAATATTATTATTTTTATTTTGAAGTTACTATTATAGTTTTTACAAAGTTATTATTTTTTTTCATGACTAATTTTTTTACTGAGAAAAATTTCAGTATTGGGCATTCAGGTTTGGTAAAGTTATATTGTTAGACATACTGACATGATATCCATGTGTTAAATATCTACGGCGCCCATCGAAACAGAAATCCGAATCAATAGAAAGTCTACACGCCGGAGTCATCAATCAACCAATACAATGTCCAACTGTGCCCCGGTGTTATTATTTATTGGTGACACGGTCACCAAAGTGAGTGATAGGTTTCAGTGAAAAATTTAATATAAATTTGTAAATCTGTTTTAATTAGCAAAGTATTCGAGAATTTAAGGACGAAAAGAGATTAATAGATTCATTTATTTTTGATTACAAATGCAGGAATGTCTGCGATTTAGTAGGATTTGAATTTGGACTTCAATTTATCATTCACAATTTTCAATTAAAAAAGTAGTTATTTTACGATAGAATTTATCTTATACAACGTCAACAATTAGGAAATGTCTTTTAAGCTTACATTTCTTTGTTTTTTCATGTACAAATATATTTAAGATAAGTTTTTTCATACCTTCTTTTATCTCACTACCGTTACTGGTTACTAGTTCGCAGATCCAAGGTTACCCAGGCCGTTAAAAAGCCTATAGAACTCCGTGTTGTTTTGAATCAATACATACTTTTTGATAGATAGTCAATGTTTAGAGTGAACACATTTAGGTATATATATATAAATTTAAATATAAACTTTTTCAAGAATCAATCGTTCATATTATAACTAAGCTATAGTTAATCCTACTAAATTACGTCGACCTAATTTATTTACTCACTTAAAGAATTACGAGACCTATAAAATTTGAATTTAATCGTCTTAAGCACTTTAGTGTCTTTTACATAATTATTATTTTTTTTTAAATTAAGTATTATTAAATTTTCACACCGCTACACATTATATATGAAGATTGATTTTTCACTAAAAATGAAATTATAAAGGAAAGAAAGTAGTTAATTTCTCATACACCTTATAGTTGAAAAAAATACTTACAATTTTATAGTAAAATTAAAAAATAAATAATTTAAAATGTTTATAATAATCATCATATTAATCAGTGCATTAGAATGTAAAGAATGTTTTTAAAATACTAAAAATGTTTTGTTTCACGTAAACCGTAAATAGTGGTTTCAGGAGATGAAGTTACGTATCGGTTTTTGATTAGAATTGAGTATTATTTGTCTTTATGAAGCTACGGGAAAATTATCTGTTGAAGAAATAAACGATACAAACAGAAAAAAACCTTTGAAATTGAGTTATTTGGTTGAGTAAACAGCGGAAGGTATTATTTCACTCGGCATCTGTTGAAGTTGTGATCGGGTATTAATCTGTAATCTCATTTGCAAACTCTATTGCTAAAGTTATTGCGCAAACTTTAAAGCCCCCCTCTTCTGCCCCTCTCATCCGATGCACGATTCCCTTTGCTTGCCGTCTTTCATTCAGGCCTAAAGTTTAATTTCAAGAACTTTGTCAATTCTCCACTGTGCGACTTTAGCTGGTATTTTCATTTGACAGGTATTAGGGTAACGACTACAACGCTGCCCTGTAATACGGCTCATGTGTGTTTTTATGGAACTTTAGTCAATACTTCTTAGGTTTATGTGCTATATTTTATGAACAAAACCCCTCTGAATTGTCAAAAAACACTAAAATATTCAAAATTTTAAGAACACTCAAAACATGTCTATTAATTAATTTTTATTTTAAAAACAATATTTCTAACATTTTAGAGATAAGTTTGGATGACAATTTTCGGGTCAACAGTTATATGCTGTAAGACTATGAGATAGGTAATAATAACAATATAAAGCCAATAAAGCTTGGAAGTACTGCTGATTTTATGTCTTTAAAAACAATATTTTGCAGAAAAAAGAATAACACCTGTAGCCTAAATATTTTCATAATTAAAGATATTTTGTTTGTATTGTTATTTTTGTTTAATTGTTAGGACAAACTCTCTCCCCCTTCTTTCTCTCTCTCTCTCTCTCTCTCTCTCTCTCTCTCCCTATATATATATATATATATATATATATATATATATATATATATATATATATATACATTTTTAATATATATATATATTTTTTTCATTCCTGATGATGTTGGTACTGTTTACTAAAGAAAATCTTTGAATATAAATTTATAAATATTCTTGTATGTGAATAACCTATGTTGTTTTTAATATATATATATATATATATATATATATATATATATATATGGGGCAGCTTTTTCAAAAATTAATTCAGTGATTCGACAATTTTCAAGTGACCAAAAGGTTCCTTATCACATAAGATAAAAATAATTGCACTTAAGTGGTTGAATAATTGTTTACAATTAACAATAATAACTTTGTAAAGTCAGTGCAACGGAAAAATAATGGACAACGTGAAATATCACGAAATACGTGTATATATAATAACAAAACACATATTCCTAGCTAGTAATATTTAATAGAAGCATTGTTAGATATTTGTAAAACCATAGGCCGAGGCTTGCTATGTTAAGGGATACCGTTAGTTGAAAAGACAAAGGGGTTTACATAGGTATAAAAAGTTCTAAAGTGGGAATGGGAGCAATACAGTAGACTGGCTGACAATACTAGATTTGAAAAGGATAAAATCAGAGTTTAAAAGTTGCCTTTGTCGGCGGATTTCCCAAACTTGTACTTTTACAAATTAAACGCTTGCAGAGAACAAATCAAGATATAGCCAGGATTAGTGAAGAAGATAGAAGAAGGGGACGCTATGGAGGGAAGGCAAGACCTACCAGCCGAGGGGAGTTTAGTTTTGGATGTCGAGGTGGATAGTGGAGTTTAGGCTGTAGAAGAAGGAATTAGAGGGGACGGAGGAGCAGTGCAGTTTTAGCAGTAGAAAGGGAGGCCAACCTAGGTAGCCAGAGAGACAGGAGAGGATTGAAACGGAACGTACCTGTGGATCACGACGAGAGTACAGAGGAACTGTGAGGATCGCACCGCCTACTCAACACGAATTTAAGTGAAAGTTTATAATTAATTAATAATTATTTCAATTTTAAATTCTGGTAAATTTTTAATTAGAAAAGCCAACAAGTACAAATTTCGAAACAGGCATAAAAAGTAGAGTTATACATTACAAGCCGTAATACAGTAATCTCGCGCCTAGATATAATACATTTAGCAAAGCTTGCGCCTAGGATACTATTAGATTTAAGACAACTGTTGATTTGTAAAGAGTTCTTGCTGTTTGTATTGTCGATGAAGCTAGCTGAAAATATTATAAAATTATCTAGAAAGTAAATTAGTAGTAAACTTTGAGTAAATTAAGGTAAATTTAAGAAGCAATTCATTTTATTTTTGTTGTTGTTGTACAATCCAGAAAATCTTTATTTAATTGTAATCTGTTTAGAATACAGATATGGCGCCCAATACAAATTAATTGAAAGTAATATTTAATCATATTAATAACAAAATTAAATTAATATTTTATAATTCTATTCTTAACACAATAGTAGTGAGCTAATGTAATAGTTATCGCAAGCATAAGTGCGAGTGCGTTTTAGGTTATATTACAAGGGTCTACAGGTAAGTGTGCACTGGTTAGGTAGACCATCGCATATAGGTAAGTATGGCGCCCAACGTGTTGCACGGATATACTATACTAGTAAAATAAAAGGTAGTTATCATGCTCTAACCCCAAAAGTAACAATAAGAGTTCAGATGTTAGACTCACTAATTAAACAACATCGGTCTCCTAATTAAAAAGAAGCACAGAATAATTTGACCTAGGATATTTAAGGAATTAAAAATAGTAATAATATAAACATAAATAAAAATAAATTAGTAAGAAGCGCTAGGGTATAAATGGATATAGAAAAAAGTAAATGAAAGTTAGAAAAGGGGAAAAGGGAAGGAATAAAAAAGTCAAACAAGGGGAAACACGAATTACATAAGGCCCCACCGTTAAAAAATAATAAAAAAAGAAAAAATAAACGGATACATAATTTAATTTTAGTAAGAGTAATAGTAGACACAATTAAAAGCTACAAAATGGCAAAGGGTTCCGAGAAAAGTGACTTGGAAAAATTAATGATCATGCTAAAGAAATAAAAGGAGTAGAAAAAAAAGAAAGAAAGAAAAAAGCAGGAGAAGGAAGAAAGAAGGCAAGAAAGAGAGCAAGAGAAAAAGCGAAGACAGAAGTAGAGAAAAGAGGAAGAAACGAGGAGATTCAAGGAAAGAGAACAAGCTAAAATGAGATGGCAAAATGAAGAGACAAGAAGAATAAGAGAAGCTGAGGAAGGAAGCATGAAGGAAGGCAAAGCAAATAGAAAAGGAGAAGGAAAGGAAAGATCCTGAAAGAAATAGAAATGTTAGAAAGAAAAGAAATGAAGTTGTTTATGGAGTAGATCACGGAAACTTTCGGATACTATAAGGAGGACATCAACCAACATATGGTAAGCACGGATACCAGAGTGTCGGCATGCGAAAGTAGAATAGACGTACTAAGACGAAGAACACCAGGAAAACGAAAAGAAGACCAAAGACCTGGAGACTGGTCTCAAACGGGTAGAGACAAATGTTAAGAAAGTAGGAGAAAAAGTCAGGAACATTGGTCTACCCGGAAAACCAGCAAGTCGGAGCAGGCCAAGGCCGTGGGATTATGGTGAAATGATCTAAACTAAAAAAAAATTACTACGGAAAAGATAATGAAGGCCCAGTATGATTCATTAAAGAAATGGAAGGGCTGTTTGACGAGATGGACCCATTGTTGGAGGATGAAACCAGACTGAGGAGGGTTATAAAAACCTGAGAGGCAGCCGAAGCTCTGTGGAAGGCCATTCACTAGACAACCGACACCTATGTAGAGTGCAGAGGTTTTTTTTTCTTGGCGAAAAACCAGTTATGGTTATCATTGCCAATCAACAACAAAAACAAAGCAAAATATTTTACATCAGGCAAAATAAGAAATTAAATTAAAATTTGAATAACACAAAAATTATAAAATCTAACAAACACAATGTAAACATAAACGTAATAATACAAAAAAATGTAACAATAAATTTATAACAATAAGGAGAAAGATAACAACAAAAAAAAAACAAAGCACCATTGCAATAAAATTATAAAATCTGACAAACACAATGTAAACATGAAGGTAATAATACAAAAAAATGTAACAATAAATTTATAACAATAAGGAGAAAGATAAAAACAAATAAAAAACAATGCACCATTGCAATAAATAACAAAACAAAAAAACAGATAACAGTAACTAAAACGTAACACTAATTTACAAATATAACAAAAGATGAGTATTTATAACACTATAACAAGAAAATAAAATATAATAAAGTTGAATAAATAAACATTTATACACTACACACAAATACAGAGAAATTAAAAAATAAATAAATATAACAATAGATATATATTTATAACACTATAACAAGAGAATAAAATTAGATAAATAAACATCTATACACATAACACAACCAACAAGAAATAAATATAAGAACAAAGTATTATATTTTAAATATTAAATTTCAAAAAATATGTTTAAGTGGTGCAAGAGAGCGATGACCCGATCAATGGCTGAGGCATCATCCCCAAACACCTCTTTTAAACTGTCTTTCACATTAAAAAGGGCACGAATATTGCTTAAGGCAACACAATCCACCAAAATATGTTTTATAGTGAAGATATCACCACAGTACAGATATATTGGGGGATCTTCACGACGCATCAAACATCCATGAGTTGCAAAACAGTGGCCAACGTGAAGGCGTGTAACCACCACTTGCTCCCTAATTGAAGACTTCCATGGATGGACGGTACCTTTAATTTCCCTCAGCTTATTCTGAATCACAGTATGCCATTCGTCATTCCAAGCAGCGAGCAATAAATGTTTTGCAAAACACACATAATCAGATGCCATAACTCGTTGAGCAATAGGCACCAAACTTGTAGCATTCTTCGCCGCTGCATCCGCTTTTGTGTTTCCGAGTATTCCGCAGTGTCCAGGAACCCAACAGAACGTTACCCCCACACCCCCCAATTGAAGCCTGTGTACAGCACACAAACTGTACCCAACTAAAGGGTTGACAGAGAAAACATCCTGAAGACCCTGAAGAGCACTTTTGGAATCAGAACAGAAAAGATAGTGGGAAGATCGAGATTGAATGACGGTTATCGCTTTGAAAATGGCAAATAGTTCTGCCGTGAATACACTGTAAGCCGAGGGCAATCCGTACGTGAAACTGCATCCCGAAGCATAAAACGCTTACCCAACGCCATTGTCCAGTTTAGACCCATCAGTGAAAATAATTTCACTGTGTTGATGAGAATTATAAACACATGAAAATTCCTGGTGGTAGACCACAACAGGAGTGTCGTGTTTTATGTAACTGGACAATAAGAAATCGAAGTGCGGCGCTTTTATTATCCATGGAGGTAAATAGCACATTGATCTTTCAAACATTGTAAGTAGTTGCAACCCAAGGTTATCCATTATTCGTACCGTTCGTATGCCGAATGGAGCGGTCAAACGTTGACGTGTATTATAAACGCGATATAGAATGTTATTAAAGACTATTTCATATGCCGGGTGATTAGGTTTGCTACGAAGACCAGAAATGTAAGATATTTGTAGCATCTGACGTTGTCTTGAAAGAGCAGGTTCCCCAGCCTCGCCAAGAAGACTAGGGATTGGGCTAGTTCTAAATGCACCAGTGGCAAGACTAAGTCCATAGTGGTGAACGGCAACGAGAGTTTTCAGAACTGTAAGTGGTGCGGATGAATAGACACGACAGCCATAATCTATGTGCTATCTTACGACTGCACGATAAAATCAAAGCATACTAGTTCTGTCAGCTCCCCAATTCGTACTACTAAGGACTCTTACCATATCCAATTTCTTGCTGCATCTTACCTTCAAATCACGAACATGTGGGATCCATGAGAGTCTTTTATCAAATAAAAGAGCTAAAAATCAAACACTATCCGTGGTTTGAAGCTGAATCTCATCAAGATAAAGGATCGGCTCCTGGTGTTGCCTACGACGACTAAATGCTACACATTTTATCTTCGAAGCAGAGAATTTTAAACCTGTAGTTTTTGACGATTCCTCTAATCTGTATATTGCTAACTGCAAAGATCTTTCCGCAGTTGCCCTACTACGAGCAGGCACATATATACAAAAGTCATCCACAAAGAGTGAACAGTGTACCGGAGATCGTATATTAGATGTTATACTATTTATTGCAACGGCAAATAGCGTGACGCTCAGCACGCTGCCCTACGGTACACAATTCTCCTGTCTATAACTGTATGAACATGTGCCTCCAAGACGAACGCGGAAAGACGTTAGAAAGGAAGTTAGCTATGAATGCTAGGATATTCCCTTCTATACCCCATGATTTCAGAGAGTTCAGAATTCCTCTTTTCCATGCCATATCATATGGCTTCTCAAGGTCAAAGAAAAAGCAAAGAGTGTTTGACGCAAGAGAAAGGCATCTTGAATAGCGGATTCTAACAAAACCAATTGGTCAACTGATGATCGCCCTTGTCTGAAACCACATTGTTCGTTGCTAAGAAGGTCGTTGGTTTCTAGGTACCAGACAAGACGGCGGTTGACCATCTTCTCCAGTAGTTTGCACAAGACGCTTGTAAGAGATATAGGTCTGTAACTACTGGGGTTGGTTTGTCTTTACTCGGTTTTAAAAGAGGAATTACAGTCGCTTCTAACCATGCATCGGGGAAAGACCGCTTCTCTAAGAAACTAGAGTGCAAAGGAAAGTTTCTAGGGAGATACTAAGATTTCAATGCCCAAGAAAACATTAGAAGGCAATTAGACACTAGGCGGTACTATTAAAATTGGCCGTACAGTAACTCTGAGTACTTTGACGTAATGGTGAACAACTCAAAATAAAGTTTGGATCCACCGATACCTGAGAAATACCTAGTACACCAAATAATCAGGCATTTTGGTAAAGAAGTATGAAATTAAAGCCTAGGTATTCACAGGGAGTCTATTACAAGTTAGAAAATAATTAACGTTAAATTATTACTAGATATTTTCAATAATTTGAGGATTTTAAAGTTAAATTTTGCATTTTAAAATGATTTTTTAAAATATGTAAATAAATAAGTAGAATTTCTGTACTAGTTAATATTTTATATAGATAAAAATTGATGCGTTTTACTAACTTTCGACTAAGAGTTAAATTTTTTTTTTACTTAATACGTTTCTTAAATAATCTTACTATCTGGTCATTAAGCTGTGTGATGCCTTTAAATAAAATATTCCCCTCCATATAATGCCTCAAAGGGTTAAATATCAGTAAGTTGGGTTTTTAAAATAAAAGTACAGTGACTGGTTCTCTGGCAGAATTTGGCAAGCAGCAGTATAGATTCTGGCTCGTGTCAGATCTGCTTCTTTCAAATTTTACCTGCGTCGGCTGTCTACAGATAAGTGTGGATCCGGAGGTAAATAACGACCAAGAGAATGAGTCTGCGCTCGCTGGGTAGTTAGACTGTCACAGTGTGTGTGTGTGTGTGTGTGTGTGTGTGTGTGTGTGTGTGTGTGTGTGTGTGTGTGTGAATGTTTGCTTAACATAAAATATGAGGTATATTATAAAATGAGTTATTATTAAAAATAATAATAATAATAAAATTAAGTTAGAAATATTAAGAAAAGAGACGACAAAGGTAGCTTACTAAAGACTGACAAAGAGGGCTTAACAATTGTATATTTCAGTTAGAGTAATAAATCAGTCTTGGATACAAAAGAAGGGTGAAGAATATTTCTACGGTCCAAGTAATTGTGAAAAACCAGGAAAAGTATGGGAAGGTTAACATCTGGTGAAGTGTGGGAACTCATAAAATTAGGGTGTAACGTGAGAAAGCACAAAATAGCAGAAAACCGTTGGCCGAACTTGGTGCATAGGTAATTTTATAAAGCTAACTCTGATTTTTTGAAATATATAAGGGGGAGATAAGGTTCGTTCTCTTAAAAACTAAAATCATCATGCAAACGGAACGAGGTTTTGGGAACTTCGGGAGAGTACAGACGTATTTGGAGGGGAGGGAGCAAGTTGTAAGGAAATGTTTTAAAAGGGGTTGTTTGGTTTTTAAATAGTTAAGGGAATTATAAAAAGGATTTTTAATAATTATCTTATGTAAGGAATTTATAAAAGTGCGACGAGTAATGAATTAAGCAGATATTAAAGAGAAAGAAATCGGAGTATAGTTTTAGTAGATTATTGGGTAAAAGTGAAGTGAAGAAGTTAATAGCCAGCAGCAAGTAAATCCAGGAGTCGCAAATAACTAGTATAAACTTTGTTGTACTTATTCAGTACACAGATTAGGCTAAGCCATAATAACTTTCTATAACCTAGTAAATTCATTATAAAATTAAAATCATTGTCTTTATAAAATTTAACCAAGTTTTTCTATCATCACTTCTACTTTATATAAGATCCCAAATAATGATCCGAGAGAGAGAGCAATATAACACTGTATTTATTAAATTTTATTGTATTAAGAGGCTAAAGCGTCAAGAGTCCACCTCTATAGTAATTATAGTATTAGTTATTTAATCAAACAATTTCACTGGATCATATTAATGTATTTGAAGCTATAAATTGAAGGTATAAATTTATATGATTATTAAATTATTTAGAAACCTAAAGGTGTGACTATAAGAAAAGTAAGGTTAATAGAATATATGTTATAAAGGTAACAAATAAATATCTTTACTATTGTAATATAAATAAATAAATATATATATATATATATATATATATATATATATAATTACATCAGATTATTGTAATTTTCATTCCTGATGATGTTGGTACTGTTTGCCAACGAAAAGCTTTAGATATAAAATAATAAATATTCTTGTATTTGAATAACCTATGTTGTTTTAATATATATATATATATATATATATATATATATATATATATATATATATATATATATATATATTGTGCATGCATATACACATATATAAATAAATATATTTGATTGAATACGATCACTTAAGACAATGTAAAATGTGAATCAAACATTAATTAGTTTTAGAACGAAATAAAGGTTTTGAAATTTTATAACGTCTCTCTTTGGTCATAATCAACAAAATATATTCGTAAATGAGAGCTATAAAATCGTATAATGCATGTGAATAAACATTATAGGTAAGTTTGGAAACTCACTTTATATGATTTCCTTTAACATTTGCATTACAATGGTTTGTACTGTTTTAGGAAGGAAAAGACATTTATTATAACTTTACCTGAAAATAAAATCTAACGACCAGAAGACAACCTATCCGAAATATTCTAACAACTTTTTTTTTATCAATCGATTTCTTACCAACGCCTCTTTTCCATCTATAGCCTATATATTTATGTCTACAGCTAAATCCTTTCAATAGTCTATATATTTATATGTAGGTGTATATTACAATATCATCTGACAGCTTTCTCGAGTATTAGATCACAGAATATTTGTAAATTAAATAACTATACTTGCACCTCGGTCTTGATCCATATGGTAGACATTGCACCCCCCCCCCCAGGACACGTTCCAAAACCTCCCGAAAGTTCTGTTTCTTAGTTGGCTTATAGTATCGGTTTTTTTTTCTTTTTCGTTACTTCAGTGTTTGTCCCACAGCGTATAGGATTATTAAGTAAACCCCGTTGAGATTATAATTATGTCTTATTTGTTAATTTCTCATTATAGATTTTCGAATTTGTCTCCCTGGTTTTGTTAGACGGTTTCTGATATAATTTTCCACCCGAATATATTCTCGTGCCTAGGGATAACATATTTATGCTATTCCAGCATTTTGATTTCACTGTCTTACTAAGTAAAACATTTTGGTGATCTTCCTATTCGTAGAATCGCACTGTTGTTGATGTCAATTTTCTCCCCATAAACGTCCAAACTCAAGCATTGATATGGGTTCTATGTAGAACCTAAGGGGCCATTTATAGCCACCAAGAATTGCCCAGTTTGTTTTCATATCCCTGTACCCTTTATAACGACAAGGCTCGTTCCATTCAATATTGACATTGAATTATGGAAATCTAGGATGTTTAAAACATCTAATTACGAATTAGCGACTGTGTATCTATAGTCTACTAGGAAGAGGCTTAGGGAATGGTAGCTTTAAATGTCCTCTTAATGATTAATTGAAGTCAATAATAAAAACGGCTTTGCTAAAACAGAGGTTACTTCCCATTTCAAGAAGTAGTAGGGTGAACGCCTGCGGAGCGGCAATATGATAAATCGCACAGCGATATTAGTTAGTTGTTGATCGTTGCGTAGACCTTGGTTAGTTGACGGTCGCATAAAGTGCAGCAAATCTTGGTTGTTTGACACATGGATGGTTAGTTGACGCCTTGGTCATTTGAAAAGACTCTTTAGGAAAGCCGATGACACTTGCCTATTAAAGGGCCATCAGAATATATAGGAGTAATAAAACAGGCTCGAATTAAAAGAAAAAGAAAGACCTGAACTAGGAATAGATGAACCTTATTATTGACAAAGACAACTTTGAAGTAGAACGTTCGAATTTCTCAAAACAATCATGGGTTTCTCTTTTTTGCTGGTTTCCGCAAAGCACTAACTTTTGGAATACTTTTCTTGTGTACTAGATATCTGAGGAGATGTCGCAGTGATACTTTTTATACACTTAGTACGTGTACTTGACATATTAAACTATGTTTAAATAAAAATAATGATATAAAATAAAGCATAGAAAATAAATTTCTTTTACACAATATTTTTGTTGTTGTTATGAGTAAAGTTTTAGTTCAATAAGTGTGGTAATATGAAACAACCATGCATTCAATTTTAGAGTGATAAGGGATGCTGTTCCGGGGGAAAATTCTCTTAATATAAGCTACATTTAATATAACCAAGATAGGGTCCTGCACTTTCCTTGATGTACAGTAAGTCCATCTTCTAGAAATACTTAGTATTTCGTCATAGAATTATGTACACAGAAGAGTGTTGGGGGTTTTGTTTAACATGAACACAAAATATGCCAGATTATGGTTTACATTGAATTCTACAAGAAAATAGTCAGCCTCTTAAACAAAGGTTGTTTTCTTGTAAATAAAAAAATACTGAATAAACTTGAAATAAGGATAAAGTTTTGAGTCGAATGTGTTCAAAATGCCGGGCACGTTTGCTCTCTTAACGACTCAAACACGTTTCGATTCTCTAACGAACTACTGCGGGCTGGCCAAGTATCAAAGGTTCAACCTCGATAGAAATTTTACCTACTTTTTCACATTAAGTTAGAATAAAGTAGGAATTCACAATATCTGTTGTTCAAAGGTACGATTTCAATCTGTATGAAGCAACCTGAGATATTTGGTGGAAAAACGCCTGTTTGTATTCGGTAAAAATAAAGTTTTTTGTAACAATCAGTTATGTTGTGTTTCCTTCTTCTTGCATTTGTACGTACTTGTCAAATATTCTATAAAAAATTTAAAATGATGTTTGGGTTAAAAAATTGATTTACTTATTGGCGATGATAGTTTATGGATATATATAGTATATCGACTCATTAGGAAAATGGATACGAATGACTGCGAGCGATGAAACACGTCCAGGCCAACCCAGGTAATCAAGCGGTCAGAAGACAGGTTACATCATACAGTCTGTAGGACCATAAAAATGTATAAGCCTCTAACATAAATATTAAAACTGTTCAAGTATTAGGTTTTAAGGTTAGTTAATAGAACAGTCAGATGAAATTACCACAAATACAATGACTGAATTACAAATGTACCTTTCAAAACCGGTATCTCTAAAATCTTATGCTAACCCCTTAACGTTTCTTTTCCATTACTGTCTTATTCCAATGGGCTCCTAGGAATCCCCTTGGCAATGTTTGTAGCAAACTGCTTGTCCGCCACTATGGGGTGAGTATAGTTACTATTTAAAGTATAAACACTAATCACTGACAACAGTTGCTCTTGATACAGGGCCTAGAAATATAACTTGATTATATATATATATATAGTTTAATATACACAATGGAAATACATGGATTTAACACTAACATCTGTTTATACTCTATATTTCAGATGCAGAGATTTCATACAGGTGCAGTGTTATCTTTAGGCATATTTATAAAAAGGGTATGTGGGACTCCCCACTATAATTTTCTTTGCTGTTATAATAGTTTTGATTTAGCAAAAATAAAAAGTGTTTATGGAAGGAATGGAAATTCGAAATGAGTCCTATAGAGTCAAAGTGCACTTTCTCCAATTTTTTGAAATTTGAGATTATACATTAATCTTGTAGGAAATTTCGTGATGGATATGTTTCTGCATTCAGTTTGAGGCTAAAATATTAATTCACAACAAAAGTATTTATTCAGAACCAACAAAAATATTAATTATAAGTTCTTTCATAAATTTTTCAGACGTTTTTTGACTGTTCTGGAGATGAAGTGAGTGGGAGAAAGTGCGGTTTGATTCTAGAGGACTCATATATTTATGAACATCCATATAATTTCAATACATAGGATCTGGCTGACCTATCTCGTCGCTTTCCTGTCGCGAGGATTCTTTCATTTTATTTTCTCATTTTTTCAAATAAACCACACTTTCATTCTAACACTGAAATAAAACATCTGGTACAATTTCACTAAATTCCGATTAGTTAGAGAAAGGGAAATTCCTCACGGGAAATCATCCCCAACTCCAGACTCCGCAAAGGGGACCGACATATCACGCACAAAACTGTATTCAACGACCTATGTCAGTGATATGGTTCCTAGAATGGTTCCGCTTAGTTTCACATATAGGTTCAATATGGATCCTTCACCTTACACTTTGGAGTGAAGCGTGACCATGAAAGTCTACATCAGATATGTCGCCCATCAAGCACGTGCCATAGCCTTTCCCCAGATCATCGTTTTCAATTTCCTGGCATACATCCTATGAATCTTTCTTTATCTTTCAAAGGCAAAAACAGTCGAGTAAAGATATACCTTAACAGTAAAACAACGGCATATGAAGATATTATTTCATATAAAAGGTGGAAAGAAAATCTTTCAAATTTGATCCACTTTTATCGCATTTAACAATAAATTAAAAAGTTGCCCATGTGAAAAGAATATATACCAAGATAATGTGCAACAATATCACTTAAATAGACATTTTACAATAATAGACCAGAATTGCAATGAAAATTATGGGCCCTAGTAACTATTGGTTACCTGCGATTGCAACGCAGACAATTCATGATTCATTGTACTAATGTCTGAAATTAATGGCACTAATGGAACTAACATTAGCTGGGTTAAGATTGAGCGTTTTCCCCTTAAAAAGAAATGTGAAACTTGAAGCTCAAATACACCTGGACAATTAGTTGCTGCTTATATTCAGAAAGCAGTAACTCTACAGTTTAAAACATTATGATATATTCGTTTGATGTACTGAAAACCAACCGGTATTTTACTTTATAACGTAAAATTAAATTTGACAATTCATGTTTGTTGTTTTAAATAAATATAACCTATTAAACACAAACGCTAAACAAAAAATAATCCTTTTGTACATTGCGATTGCAAGGCAATCATTTTCAGAGGAAATTATTCTAAAATGAGTAATAATAATACACTTATAGTAATTTAGTCTGAAGATTATTACTTTGCAATCGAAATGTACATAAGAATTTAAATAAAGCGTTTTTGTAGTTAAAAGGTTTTATTTATTTAAAATTTTTAAAAAATACACCACATTTGCTTCAAATTGTTATTCAATTACTTGACTTCCTCTCAATAGAGTACAAATAATCTCTATTAAGGGCCATTGAAAAAATCCAGCTTCTATTTACTATTTTAAGGGCTTTTCTTTCTTAGATGATCTATGCTTCTTACTTTACCGACATATTTATCTGTTGACATAATCTTTTACCTATTTCAGGTAGAATATCAAGTGTGCTGCGAAAAATCATAGCCCTAGTGATCGTATTGATTACGTCTTCTTCATACAAGTAATGATTGTCTGAGAGAGACGTTTTCTAGAGAGAATCAATTCACGGTAAAATCTTCAAGAATTTCATAGTTTGGCATTGAGCGATTCTTTTACTAACTTTGTCCGATTAAGTTAAGGCCATTTATATAGACGCGCAATTGTTTAATTTTCCACCTTGTGATTTGTTCCCGAAGGGGATCTGAAGTTTCAATTGCTTGAGACGGCACTGTGTAATTGCTTCGCTAATGACAGCGTAAGTTGATTTTGTTAATTTTCCACCTTTTCATTTGTTTTTGAAGGAGATTTGTGGCTTAAATTGCTTGAGACGGCACTGTGTAATTGCTTCACTAACGACAGTGGAAGTGAATTTTGTTAATTTTCCACCTTTTCATTTGTTTTTGAAGGAGATTTGTGGCTTAAATTGCTTGAGACGGCACTGTATGATTGCTTCACTAACGACAGTGGAAGTGAATTTTGTTATTTTCCACCTTTTCATTTGTTTTCGAAGAAGATTTGTGGCTTAAGTTGCTTGAGACAGCACTGTATGATTGTTTCGATAACGACAGAGGAAGTTGCTTTTGTTATTTTCCTTCTTTTCATTTGTTTTTGAAGGAGATTTGTGGCTCAAGTTGCTTGAGACGGCACTGTATGATTGTTTCGATAACGACAGAGCAAGTTAATTTTGTTATTTTTCACCTTTTCATTTGTTTTTGAAGGAGATTTGTGGCTTAAATTGCTTGAGACGGCACTGTATGATTGCTTCACTAATGACTGCGAAAGTTAATTTTGTTAATTTTCCACCTTTTCATTTGTTTTCGAAGAAGATTTGTGGCTTAAGTTGCTTGAGACGGCACTGTATGATTGCTTCACTAATGACTGCGAAAGTTAATTTTGTTAATTTTCCACCTTTTCATTTGTTTTCGAAGAAGATTTGTGGCTTAAGTTGCTTGAGACAGCACTGTATGATTGCTTCACTAATGACTGCGAAAGTTGCTTTTGTTATTTTCCTTCTTTTCATTTGTTTTTGAAGGAGATTTGTGGCTTAAGTTGCTTGAGACGGCACTGTATGATTGCTTCACTAATGACTGCGAAAGTTAATTTTGTTAATTTTCCACCTTTTTATTTGTTTTCGAAGACGATTTGTGGCTTAAGTTGCTTGAGACAGCACTGTATGATTGTTTCGATAACGACAGAGGAAGTTGCTTTTGTTATTTTCCTTCTTTTCATTTGTTTTTGAAGGAGATTTGTGGCTTAAATTGCTTGAGACGGCACTGTATGATTGCTTCACTAATGACTGCGAAAGTTAATTTTGTTAATTTTCCACCTTTTCATTTGTTTTCGAAGAAGATTTGTGGCTTAAGTTGCTTGAGACGGCACTGTATGATTGTTTCGATAACGACAGAGGAAGTTGATTTTGTTAATTTTCCACCTTTTCATTTGTTTTCGAAGAAGATTTGTGGCTTAAGTTGCTTGAGACGGCACTGTATGATTGTTTCGATAACGACAGAGGAAGTTAATTTTGTTATTTTCCACCTTTTCATTTGTTTTTGAAGGAGATTTGTGGCTTAAATTGCTTGAGACGGCACTGTATGATTGCTTCACTAATGACTGCGAAAGTTAATTTTGTTAATTTTCCACCTTTTCATTTGTTTTCGAAGAAGATTTGTGGCTTAAGATGCTTGAGACGGCACTGTATGATTGTTTCGATAACGACAGAGGAAGTTGATTTTGTTAATTTTCCACCTTTTCATTTGTTTTCGAAGGAAATTTGTGGCTTAAATTGCTTGAGACGACACTGTATGATTGCTTTACTAACGACAGAGGAAGTTGATTTTGTTAATTTTCCACCTTTTCATTTGTTTTCGAAGGAGATTTGTGGCTTAAATTGCTTGAGACGGCACTGTATGATTGCTTCACTAATGACAGCGGAAATGGATTTTGTTAATTTTCCACCTTTTAATTTGTTTTCGAAGGAGTTTTGTGGCTTAAATTGCTTGAGACGGTACTGAAGATTGCTTCACTAACGACTGCGAAAGTTAATTTTGTTAATTTTTCACCTTTTCATTTGTTCTCGAGGGAGCTCTGTAGCTTAAATTGTTTGAGATGGCACTGTGTGATTGCTTCACTAACTAAAGCGGAAGTGAATTTTCTTTATTTTTCCACCGTTACATGTGTTTTCGAAGGAGATCTGTACTTTTCCACCTTGGTATTTATTCATGGAGATCTGAAGCTTAAATTCATTGATTTGGACTCTTCATATTTATTCCCAAATTAAATCTGAAGCTTAAATTACTTGAGTTTCACTTTGTAATTGCACTAACGACAGCAGAAGCTTAAGTCGTTTAATTTTCCTCATCGTTATTTATTCACGGAGTTTTGAAGTACAAATATCTTGTTTTGGCACATTGTCATATAATAGCAAAGGAAATCTGATGCTTAAATTGCTTTAGTTTGCACTTTGTAATGGCTTCACTAACGACAGCAGAAGCGAAGTTGTGTAATTTTCCACATTGATATATATTCACGGAATTCTGAAGCACACATTTATTGTTTTTTCACATTGTCATATAATAACAAAGAAGTTGAGCTTAAATATCTTGATTTGCCAAAGTGTCATTTCTTGACAGAGTGGATTTGAAGCTGACATTGTTTAACTATGCATTTTTTGTTGCCTCAATGACCGCAAATATTTCTTTTCAAGAAACGCGCTTGTAATTCGGAAAAAATAGCGTAAATTTAAATGGCGCCAATGTGCACCTGGTGAGTTCTTTTCATGAGATATTTAATGAAAGTGCTTTCTACAAAAAACATTTGTCACTTGAAACATTTAATTAAACCTGACTTTGATGCATCTACGAGGAGATTTTGCTTGTAACGTGCTTTAGTGATTGAACAAAAATAGCGATGTGTCAGACCATCTGTTGTGTGATTAGGAGAATACTGTCCCTAGTAACATTAGAATTGCTTTTTTAAAAATAAATATTAAATATAACTGTGCCAATATAACAACACTTTTAAGAAAGCATAAACATTATGTTATTCATTTTAAAAATAAACACATGTGTAATTAAAAATATTAAAAAAATTTTTACCTTAAAGAAATGCAAAATAAATACTTATTCAAGTTATTCCATGGCTCTGATGTAGAGTATACTTGACATTTAATTCATCCTCAACCACAATATACTGAAGTACAATATTGAGAATATATGTTCCAACTAGATTGTCGTTTTGTTTTTTGATAATAAAATGAAATGAAATAAAATCTAGCTAACTGATTTTAGTTTATTTTCAAATTGTTTAGATAAGTAAATACAGCTATCTTACTGGTAATGTAAAGTGAAACAAATAATAATTTCCTGTGTCATTTCCCTATTGCTTAGATTTCATGGAACAGACCTTGTTTAAATGCTATGTAAACTGTCACACGCACGAGAGCATCATTTATATTCCCGCCTTTATGTATGAATCCATATCTGTGACGGGAAAAGAGATCAAATGAAATCAGATCGTCCCTTTGTGCCGAATTTTTCAAGCATGAGTGAGAAATTATTCAGCTTATCGGAAGAACACGAGGCAAGTCTACAGTGACAGGTTAGCGAACACTAAATCTAATCTCGCCAATCGGTTCATATTGGAAAACCGTGGATGGAAAAACTTCAGAAACTTTTTATTCTTTAAACTTTAAAATTAAAGGTCATTCAAAACCCCGTCAGAGAGATTTAGGAGTATTGTAATGAATGTTTTGTCAGGTGGTTCTACAGGTAAAGCAAACTTTTGTTTTTTACTAACTCATTTTTGAATGTTTTGAATGTTACAAAATTCTTCTTACAAAAGAATATTTATTTAGGTTGACTTATTTTGTCATTAATTATTTTATGTAAATATTTTATATGTAAAATTTATATGTAAGTATAAACATACACTACGAATTAAGAGTATTAATCAATTATCATTTGCAAATACCTATTTTAACACTGGCCTATGACAGGGATAGGTTGATAGTTGAAACTCCCAGAAGGTCAGTGCGGTTTAAAAAAAATAACATTTGTGGGTAAAATTATTTTACGGTTTAAAAAAAATTAACATTTGTGGGTAAAATTATTTTATATTACTCATTTCGTAACAAATGTCATAATTTAGTGAGAAATTTTAAAAAATATTTGAAGTTTATCGTATAAAACGAATTCTCATTACACTTATTTCTGTTTTTTGGGTAATACATGCAAATACATTGAAGTCAGAAAAAACTTTCTGTCCCTAACTTTGTAGCTAATCGATATAACAGTGGTGATGTTTCTAAAAAAATTTAAAAGTTTATCTTACATTTATCATGTAGTTTATAATTGTAGTTTTTAATAACGAAAATTTAAATTTTGTTCTTAAGACCTTGTTATTTCTTGCAAGCTATTAGTCTGATTTTATAAATAAATTTCCCCATGTACATGTTTATAAATTTAATGTTCATTGATAATACTTTAAATTTGAATCCATTTAATTTGGGAAAAAATTAATTAACTGTTTTGTCAACTTCTGTCCAATTTTTAAAATAGCGTAAAGTGCCACTTTATTTTCTACACGTTTCCTTCTGCTATAAGTTCCCAGTTCTCCAGGAATCTCAGTATCTCCCCCAGAATTAATTTCTGGCTCAGAACTTCTTACGAATTAGGTAAAGTTGTAAAATTACTTTAAGCAAAAAAAAAAATAAATAAATAAATATTAAATAACAAAACACCTCGTCCATTTAATAATATAATAGTAGGATCATACTAGTTGGTTTATACTTTCAAAACGTTGTTTAACGTTTTCAGATAAGAAAATGATAAGGTAAACATAACAGACTATAATTTACAGCTTGTTCACCATATAACTGTATAAAACAACTGTAGCGTAATGTTTACCATAAATAAATGAAACCTCTATACCACAAATGAATTTTGTCTTTTATTGAAAACCTTATGTACATTTCTATTGCATAGCAATCATCCTCAAAGGTAATTTACAATAAAAATAACAAGTATTTTTATTGTAAATTACCTCTGAGGATGATTACTATACAATCGAAATGTACATAATGTTTTTAATAAAATACAAAAGTCATTTGTGGTATAAAGGTTTCATTTATTTATGTTGTTCACCTTAGTTACATCTATATTTAGCTGTAACTATAAGCTTTATTTAAAATAAATTTGAATCTATAGAAACAAAAATGTAAATTTTAGTTTTTTTAAAATATTAATTCTCCAAAATCTTTTCACAGAATCCTTTGAAATTTTGATACAATGAATAAGTGCGTGTAAACATACCAACAGCTTACGTAATGTGTTTTAGAATGTGCCAGCCTATATAGGTGTCCACAGTAAATACAAAGTAGTTTTCTAAACTGAATCTAATTTATTTTACACATATTTTTGAAATACTTTTGGTGTTCTATTCTACGCCTAATACATTTAAAAAGATAAATAAATAAATACCATTATAATAAATCCCGCTAAAGCTTTATACCTGTACGTTCGGCAATATATCCTAAAAATTTTATATTATACTATATGGAAGAGAAGGATCATTTCATATATGAGGAGGAGCACACATACGTGTTTCAATGACAAAGACATCATCATCAGTAAAAGTTGCTACTACAAACTCTAACTTAAAACTAGGGTGAAAGTAAGGTTACAATTCTATATTTATACCGTTTTCGTTGCCACATTCACCTGTACAAATAACAGTTATTAACAATACTTCAAACATCATACATCATATAAAAATTTTATACCTAACTTATTGATTACAAAAAAATTCTTAACTTTACAAGTAATTACATATAAACAAAGTAGATAATTAATATTTCCTATTTATCTATTCATAGTCTATTTAGTTTATATGTAATTATGTGTATGTTAAAGAATATTATTGTAATTAAAGAGTTAGTTAACACATTTCTATGTGATGTATCATGTTTGAAATATTGTTAATAACGTTTTTTTTTGACAGGTGGGCGAGGCACCCCCCACCGTTATAAATATAGAAGTTTAACCTTACTTTCACTTTAGCTGTAAGTTAGAGTTTGTAGTAGCACCACTCACTGTTGATGATGACTGTCATTGAAAGGCGTATCAGTCAATAAATGATTAATTCGTGAATTTTGTGTGCATTTTGTGTATTAATACATTAAAGGCATAGTATTACCATTAAGTAGCAAGAATGAACGTAGAGCAGAAGCGTAGTATTACCATTAAGTCGCAAAAATGAACGTACAGCAGAAGCGTAGTATTACCACTAGGTAGCAAAAATAAACGCACAACAGAAGTATAGTATTACCAATCTGTAGCAAAAATGAAGGTACAGCAGAAGCGTAGTATTTCCATTAAGTATCAAAAAGAACGTACAACAGAAACATAGTATTACCATTAAGTAGCAAAAATGAACGCACAGAAGAAGCATAGTATTACCATTAAGCAGCAAAAATGAACGTAGAACAGAAGCATAGTATTATCATTAAGTAGCAAAAATGAACGCACAGAAGAAGCATAGTATTACCATTAAGTATCAAAAAGAACGTACAACAGAAACATAGTATTACCATTAAGTAGCAAAAATGAACGCACAGAAGAAGCATAGTATTACCATTAAGTAGCAAAAATGAACGTAGAACAGAAGCATAGTATTATCATTAAGTAGCAAAAATGAACGTACAGCAGAAGAGTAGTATTACCATTATCTAGTAAAAATGTACGTACAACAGAAGTATAGTGTTACCATTAAGTAGCAAAAACGAACGTACAACAGAAGGGTAGTATTACCATTATGTAGCAAAAACAAACGACAAAAGAAGCATAGTATTACCATTAAGTAGCAAAAACGAACGTACAACAGAAGGGTAGTATTACCATTAGGTAGCAAAAACGAACGTACAACAGAAGCATAGTATTACCATTACGTAGCAAAAACGAACGTACAACAGAAGGGTAGTATTACCATTAGGTAGCAAAAACGAACGTACAACAGAAGCATAGTGTTAACATTAAGTAGCAAAAACGAACGTACAACAGAAGCATAGTATTACCATTAAGTAGCAAAAACGAACGTACAACAGAAGCATAGTATTACCATTAAGTAGCAAAAACGAACGTACAACAGAAGCATAGTATTACAATTAAGTAGCAAAAACGAACGTACAACAGAAGCATAGTATTACCATTACGTAGCAAAAACGAACGTACAACAGAAGGGTGGTATTACCATTAAGTAGCAAAAACGAACGTACAACAGATGCATAGTATTACCATTAAGTAGCAAAAACGAACGAACAACAGATGCATAGTATTACCATTGCGTAGCAAAAACGAACGTACAACAGAAGGGTAGTATTACCATTAAGTAGCAAAAACGAACGTACAACAGAAAGGTAGTATTACCATTATGTAGCAAAAACGAACGTACAACAGAAGCATAGTGTTACCATTAAGTAGCAAAAACGAACGTACAACAGAAGGGTAGTATTACCATTAAGTAGCAAAAACGAACGTACAACAGAAGCATAGTATTACCATTAAGTAGCAAAAACGAACGTACAACAGATGCATAGTATTACCATTGCGTAGCAAAAACGAACGTACAACAGAAGGGTAGTATTACCATTAGGTAGCAAAAACGAACGTACAACAGAAGCATAGTGTTAACATTAAGTAGCAAAAACGAACGTACAACAGAAGCATAGTATTACCATTAAGTAGCAAAAACGAACGTACAACAGAAGCATAGTATTACCATTAAGTAGCAAAAACGAACGAACAACAGATGCATAGTATTACCATTGCGTAGCAAAAACGAACGTACAACAGAAGCATAGTGTTAACATTAAGTAGCAAAAACGAACGTACAACAGAAGCATAGTATTACCATTAAGTAGCAAAAACGAACGTACAACAGAAGCATAGTATTACCATTAAGTAGCAAAAACGAACGAACAACAGATGCATAGTATTACCATTGCGTAGCAAAAACGAACGTACAACAGAAGGGTAGTATTACCATTAAGTAGCAAAAACGAACGTACAACAGAAGCATAGTATTAACATTAAGTAGCAAAAACGAACGTACAACAGAAGGGTAGTATTACCATTAAGTAGCAAAAACGAACGTACAACAGAAGCATAGTATTAACATTAAGTAGCAAAAACGAACGTACAACAGAAGGGTAGTATTACCATTATGTAGCAAAAACGAACGTACAACAGAAGCATAGTATTACCATTAAGTAGCAAAAACGAACGTACAACAGAAGCATAGTATTACCATTACGTAGCAAAAACGAACGTACAACAGAAGGGTGGTATTACCATTAAGTAGCAAAAACGAACGTACAACAGATGCATAGTATTACCATTAAGTAGCAAAAACGAACGTACAACAGAAGGGTAGTATTACCATTAAGTAGCAAAAAAGAACGTACAACAGAAGCATAGTATTACCACTACGTAGCAAAAACGAACGTACAACAGAAGCATAGTATTACCATTAAGTAGCAAAAACGAACGTACAACAGAAGGGTAGTATTACCAATAAGTAGCAAAAACGAACGTACAACAGAAGCATAGTATTACCATTACTAGCAAAAACGAACGTACAACAGAAGCATAGTATTACCATTACGTAGCAAAAACGAACGTACAACAGAAGCATAGTATTACCATTAAGTAGCAAAAACGAACGTACAACAGAAGCATAGTATTACCATTACGTAGCTAAAACGAACGTACAACAGAAGGGTAGTATTACCATTAAGTAACAAAAACGAACGTAAAGCAGAAGCATAGTGTTACCATTAAATAGCAAAAACGAACGTACAACAGAAGGGTAGTATTACCATTATGTAGCAAAAACGAACGTACAACAGAAGCATAGTATTACCATTAAGTAGCAAAAACGAACGTACAACAGAAGCATATTATTATCATTACGTAGCAAAAACGAACGTACAAGAGAAGGGTAGTATTACCATTAAGTAGCAAAAACGAACGTACAACAGAAGGGTAGTATTACCATTAAGTAGCAAAAACGAACGTTCAACAGAAGCATAGTATTACCATTACGTAGCAAAAACGAACGTACAGCAGAAGCATAGTATTACCATTACGTAGCAAAAACGAACGTACAACAGAAGGGTGGTATTACCATTAAGTAGCAAAAACGAACGTACAACAGAAGCATAGTATTACCATTACGTAGCAAAAACGAACGTACAGCAGAAGCATAGTATTACCATTACGTAGCAAAAACGACCGTACAACAGAAGCATAGTATCACCATTAAGTAGCAAAAACGAACGTACAACAGAAGCATAGTATTACCATTACGTAGCAAAAACGAACGTACAACAGAAGGGTAGTATTATCATTAAGTAACAAAAACGAACGTACAACAGAAGGGTGGTATTATCATTAAGTAACAAAAACGAACGTGCAATAGAATCATAGTATTACGATTAAGTAGCAAAAATGGACGTACCATAGTTTTAAAAATAATTAGTAAAATTAAGATACATCGGAAGCATATTGTTAACATTAGATAGCAAAATGAACGTACATTATAAATATATTATCAACATGAGAAGACAAATAGTCAATGTGGTTTTGTACCAATTCATTTCATTCTAAGTAATTTTTAAACATATCTTAAAAATATTTAACGTAACTAGCAACATTACCAACTGCAATGATTAATGCGCTAGAGTTTTCTTTAAATCCCTTAAGCAGAAAAATTAAAATTATTATTATTCTTGTTATTATAATTCATGAATTCTTTTTCTTCATAACAACCATTTTAGCCAACAAAATGAAAAATAACACGTAAAGAAACACTTGGAATTTACATAATGGAATTCTTGAAGGAAAGCAGTAACTACATCCACAAAGGTAAACAATGAATATTTTTTTGTACTTACAATCAAATTCTTTGTGTTCTGACAAATTTCTCTAATTTACAACACAAATGTCTATTCAACGTCGCTCTTTGCGATCAGCTAAAGGACTGCTAGATCTTGTGAAATTTTAATGAAACTTAATTTATTATTGATCTCACAAATTTACTTTATTATTTCAAATGTTAATCAGTTTGAAGAAATATTTGAGAATTACAAATAATTGTTTGTAAAATAATATGGTTAGATAAACTCTTTATATTACTCTCAATCAAACTAAATAAGTTTTAAGTATCTGTATTATAAAAGAGATACCATCAGAATTATTCTTTTCCTTGTGGAATATCTTGATACAAATCGATTAGCATAATGGAAAATTCTGTTACGAATTTCTTAGTTAGGCAGTAGAACTCTTGAATAATGGCATACAAAATGGGTTTTAAACCGATGCCAAATTCAACTCTTATTTATATATTATATTGAAAAATAACAAAATGTTTATATTTTAATTTATATTACATTTTGTATTCAGAAATTTGTTTTTGTTTTTTAAAACAGTTTTTAATTTAAAAATGTCTACCATGTATTTGCATTATAGTGTTATTATTGTCGTTGCAGTTATCGTCGATTTCATAGTTGTAAATATCTTAGTACAATTGTAATACGGGATTCAATATTACAATATTTTCATATTTATACCATTACGCCTTATTCGGATACAAAGAAAATATTGTTAACCACCTGTCAAGAAAATCCTTAAATATTCTTCATTTTCATAATAACTATTATTAATTACCTTGTTTAGGTTCATTGATATTTTAAGAAGATGCTGTAATATATCTACAAAAAATAGTTACCACATCAGTTATCTTGGATCCAAGTTTTGGCCGAATTAAACTATGGAATCTACTCACAAACATAACAGTCTTTTTGGATGTCTTTGTTCTACAGACCCACGAATGTGTTTCAGGTATTTTATCAGCTGTACAGTCATTATAACTTGCCTTTTTGACAGGTGCGAGTTTTCCTTTGTGTACACGACTTTCTTGAATTTCTGAATCCATAACTATAGTGTCGATATTTCTTCTTTTTAATAATTATTTAAGAACGATATAAAAATTGTTTATGACCATCCGGACTTTATATTTAGTAAATTTGTTAAAACTTACTGAGACAGAACGTTTTCGATTGCTATGTGCCGATCTTCATCAGTGTCTTCTGCTTGCAGATGTTGGGTCAAGTAGACATGTTTATGTCACTTCGACATGAGATAAAACACCTAACCAAACAGAAAAACATAACCAACAAAAAAAAAAACTTGACCCAACATCTCAAAGCAGAAGACACTTATGAAGATCGGCACATAGCGATCGAAAACGTTCTGTCTCAGTAAGTTTTAACAAATTTACTAAATATAAAGTTCGGATAGTCATAAACTATTATTTAAGTGATTAATAAGAATCACCGAACGTAATGGACTACAAAATTCAAGATATAAAAATATTAATAAGAACAGTTTTTGCAATTTATTTACCTCACGATTTTCTTCGGAATGCTCTACGTGCATAACATAGATTTTCCATTGATCTCTTGTGACCGCATCAGAAGCATTTCCAATCAGTGGAATCTTAAGGCCTTTATTGGAAATGTGCTAGGCAAGACTACGTGACTTTCGCCTTGGCCCTGTACGAATCCAATAATATTGAGCCCAGGCGTATCATCGCTGGTCATCCCTTTAATAGTATTCAACTTTGGAGACTTCACCTTTCTTTGGAAGAAGCGTTTGGTTTATTACAGCTATTTATTATCTGGTTACAGAATCACGTGCGGCATTTTTATGATAATATTTCAACTCAGCAGTTCTTCCAACCACGTTCCCCACATTTTGCATTTTACTAAAGTAAAGAAAAACCGAAAACCAGAAATAATTACGTAAGATAGAAAGTTGCACACATTTACCAGACATCACCTTATCCAATATCGTCCATGTTTTATTTATCTATCTAGCTCCATAAAAATTCCTCACACATATTTAAAAAATCGACTTTGTAGAAGACCTTTAATTTTGTATAAAACCTTTCTCATCTTAGCATTTATATTGACGCAGCAGGGACGTTTATAGGTACGAATTAACCTCTGTAGGTGGACTAGACACTTATATATTAAAATCAGACCATTTAATAACAAATAGGCCCTCTCAAGTTCAAGAGATACTTATATAAGAAACCTAAGCATTTATATTGCCGCAGCAGGTACGTCTATATACGTAATAACCTCTATATGTGGACCAAACACTTATATAGTCAATCTAGACCATTTAATAACAAAGCTGCAATCTATAAAGGGAATAACTACATGTATAGGAAATCAAAGCATTTATATTGCCGCAACAGGTAGGTATATATACGTAATAACCTCTATATGTGGACCAAACACTTACATAGTCAATCTAGACCATTTAATAACAAAGCTGCAATCTATAAAGGGAATAACTACTTATATAGGAAATCAAAGCATTTATATTGCCGCAGCAGGTACGTATATATACGTAATAACCTCTATATGTGGACCAAACACTTATATAGTCAATCTAGACCATTTAATAACAAAGATGTCCTCTATAAAGGGAATAACTACTTATATAGGAAATCAAAGCATTTATATTGCCGAAGCAGGTACGTCTATATACGTAATAACCTCTATATGTGGACCAAACACTTATATAGTCAACCTAGACCATTTAATAACAAAGATGCCCTCTATAAAGGGAATAACTACTTATATAGGAAATCAAAGCATTTATATTGCCGCAGCAGGTACGTATATATACGTAATAACCTCTATATGTGGACCAAACACTTATATAGTCAACCTAGACCATTTAATAACAAAGATGCCCTCTATAAAGGGAATAACTACTTATATAGGAAATCAAAGCATTTATATTGCCGAAACAGGTACGTTTATATACGTAATAACCTCTATATGTGGAACAGACACTACACAGTCAATCCAGATCATTAATTTATTAACCAAGATGCCCTCTATAAGAGAAATAACTACTTATATAGAAAATCAAAGCATTTATATTGCCGAAACAGGTACGTTTATATACGTAATAACCTCTATATGTGGAACAAACACTTATATAGCCAATCTAGACCATTTAATAACAAAGATGCCCTCTATAAAGGAAATAACTACTTATATAGGAAATTAAAGCATTTATATTGCCGAAACAGGTACGTCTATATACGTAATAACCTCGATAGGTGGAACAGACACTACATAGTCAATCCAGATCATTATTTAGTAACAAAGAAGCCCTCTATAAGAGATATAACTACTTATATAGAAAATCAAAGCATTTATATTGCCGCAGCAGTTACTTATATATACGTAATAACCTCTATATGTGGACCAAACACTTATATAGTCAATCTAGACCATTTAATAACAAAGCTGCAATCTATAAAGGGAATAACTACATGTATAGGAAATCAAAGCATTTATATTGCCGCAACAGGTACGTATATATACGTAATAACCTCTATATGTGGACCAAACACTTACATAGTCAATCTAGACCATTTAATAACAAAGCTGCAATCTATAAAGGGAATAACTACTTATATAGGAAATCAAAGCATTTATATTGCCGCAGCAGGTACGTATATATACGTAATAACCTCTATATGTGGACCAAACACTTATATAGTCAATCTAGACCATTTAATAACAAAGATGCCCTCTATAAAGGGAATAACTACTTATATAGGAAATCAAAGCATTTATATTGCCGAAACAGGTACGTCTATATACGTAATAACCTCTATATGTGGACCAAACACTTATATAGTCAACCTAGACCATTTAATAACAAAGATGCCCTCTATAAAGGGAATAACTACTTATATAGGAAATCAAAGCATTTATATTGCCGCAGCAGGTACGTATATATACGTAATAACCTCTATATGTGGACCAAACACTTATATAGTCAATCTAGACCATTTAATAACAAAGATGCCCTCTATAAAGGAAATAACTACTTATATAGGAAATCAAAGCATTTATATTGCCGAAGCAGATACGTCTATATACGTAATAACCTCGATAGGTGGAACAGACACTACACAGTCAATCCAGATCATTAATTTATTAACCAAGATGCCCTCTATAAGAGATATAACTACTTATATAGAAAATCAAAGCATTTATATTGCCGCAGCAGTTACTTATATATACGTAATAACCTCTATATGTGGACCAAACACTTATATAGTCAATCTAGACCATTTAATAACAAAGATGCCCTCTATAAAGGGAATAACTACTTATATAGGAAATCAAAGCATTTATATTGCCGAAACAGGTACGTCTATATACGTAATAACCTCTATATGTGGACCAAACACTTATATAGTCAATCTAGAACATTTAATAACAAAGATGCCCTCTATAAAGGGAATAACTACTTATATAGGAAATCAAAGCATTTATATTGCCGCAGCAAGTACGTATATATACGTAATAACCTCTATATGTGGACCAAACACTTATATAGTCAATCTAGACCATTTAATAACAAAGATGCCCTCTATAAAGGGAATAACTACTTATATAGTAAATCAAAGCATTTATATTGCCGAAGCAGGTACGTCTATATACGTAATAACCTCGATAGGTGGAACAGACACTTACATAGACAATCCAGATCATTAATTTATTAACAAAGATGCCCTCTATAAGAGAAATAACTACTTATATAGGAAATCAAAGCATTTATATTGCCGAAACAGGTATGTCTATATACGTAATAACCTCTATATGTGGACCAAACACTTATATAGTCAATCTAGACCATTTAATAACAAAGATGCCCTCTATAAAGGGAATAACTACTTATATTGGAAATCAAAGCATTTATATTGCCGCAGCAGGTACGTATATATACGCAATAACCTCTATATGTGGACCAAACACTTATATAGTCAACCTAGACCATTTAATAACAAAGATGCCCTCTATAAAGGGAATAACTACTTATATAGGAAATCAAAGCATTTATATTGCCGCAGCAGTTACGTACATATACGTAATAACCTCTATATGTGGACCAAACACTTATATAGTCAATCTAGACCATTTAATAACAATGATGCCCTCTATAAAGGGAATAACTACTTATATAGGAAATCAAAGCATTTATATTGCCGAAGCAGGTACGTCTATATACGTAATAACCTCTATATGTGGACCAAACACTTATATATTCAACTTAGACCATTTAATAACAAAGATGCCCTCTATAAAGGGAATAACTACTTATATAGGAAATGACAGCATTTATATTACCGCAGCAGGTACGTATATATACGTAATAACCTCTATATGTGGACCAAACACTTATATAGTCAACCTAGACCATTTAATAACAAAGATGCCCTCTATAAAGGGAATAACTACTTATATAGGAAATCAAAGCATTTATATTGCCGCAGCAGGAACGTATATATACGTAATAACCTCTATATGTGGACCAAACACTTATATAGTCAATCTAGACCATTTAATAACAAAGATGCCCTCTATAAAGGAAATAACTACTTATATAGGAAATCAAAGCATTTATATTGCCGAAGATGGTACGTCTATATACGTAATAACCTCGATAGGTGGAACAGACACTACACAGTCAATCCAGATCATTAATTTATTAACCAAGATGCCCTCTATAAGAGAAATAACTACTTATATAGAAAATCAAAGCATTTATATTGCCGAAACAGGTACGTCTATATACGTAATAACCTCTATATGTGGAACAAACACTTATATAGCCAATCTAGACCATTTAATAACAAAGATGCCCTCTATAAAGGAAATAACTACTTATATAGGAAATCAAAGCATTTATATTGCCGAAACAGGTACGTCTATATACGTAATAACCTCGATAGGTGGAACAGACACTACATAGTCAATCCAGATCATTATTTAGTAACAAAGAAGCCCTCTATAAGAGATATAACTACTTATATAGAAAATCAAAGCATTTATATTGCCGCAGCAGTTACTTATATATACGTAATAACCTCCATGTGTGGACCGAACACTTATATAGTCAATCTACACCATTTAATAACAAATCTGCAATCTATAAAGGGAATAACTACATGTATAGGAAATCAAAGCATTTATATTGCCGCAACAGGTACGTATATATACGTAATAACCTCTATATGTGGACCAAACACTTACATAGTCAATCTAGACCATTTAATAACAAAGCTGCAATCTATAAAGGGAATAACTACTTATATAGGAAATCAAAGCATTTATATTGCCGCAGCAGGTACGTATATATAAGTAATAACCTCTATATGTGGACCAAACACTTATATAGTCAATCTAGACCATTTAATAACAAAGATGCCCTCTATAAAGGGAATAACTACTTATATAGGAAATCAAAGCATTTATATTGCCGAAACAGGTACGTCTATATACGTAATAACCTCTATATGTGGACCAAACACTTATATAGTCAATCAAGAACATGTAATAACAAAGATGCCCTCTATAAAGGGAATAACTACTTATATAGGAAATCAAAGCATTTATATTGCCGCAGCAAGTACGTATATATACGTAATAACCTCTATATGTGGACCAAACACTTATATAGTCAATCTAGACCATTTAATAACAAAGATGCCCTCTATAAACAGAATAACTACTTATATAGGAAATCAAAGCATTTATATTGCCGAAGCAGGTACGTCTATATACGTAATAACCTCGATAGGTGGAACAGACACTTACATAGTCAATCCAGATCATTAATTTATTAACAAAGATGCCCTCTATAAGAGAAATAACTACTTATATAGGAAATCAAAGCATTTATATTGCCGAAACAGGTATGTCTATATACGTAATAACCTCTATATGTGGACCAAACACTTATATAGTCAATCTAGACCATTTAATAACAAAGATGCCCTCTATAAAGGGAATAACTACTTATATTGGAAATCAAAGCATTTATATTGCCGCAGCAGGTACGTATATATACGTAATAACCTCTATATGTGGACCAAACACTTATATAGTCAATCTAGACCATTTAATAACAAAGGTGTCCTCTATAAAGAGAATAACTACTTATACAGGAAATCAAAGCATTTATATTGCCGAAACAGGTACGTATATATACGTAATAACCTCTATATGTGGACCAAACACTTATATAGTCAATCTAGACCATCTAATAACAAAGGTGCCCTCTATAAAGAGAATAACTACTTATACAGGAAATCAAAGCATTTATATTGCCGCAGCAGGTACGTATATATACGTAATAACCTCTATATGTGGACCAAACACTTATATAGTCAACCTAGACCATTTAATAACAAAGATGCCCTCTATAAAGGGAATAACTACTTATATAGGAAATCAAAGCATTTATATTGCCGCAGCAGGTACGTATATATACGTAATAACCTCTATATGTGGACCAAACACTTATATAGTCAATCTAGACCATTTAATAACAAAGATGCCCTCTATAAAGGAAATAACTACTTATATAGGAAATCAAAGCATTTATATTGCCGAAGCAGGTACGTCTATATACGTAATAACCTCGATAGGTGGAACAGACACTACACAGTCAATCCAGATCATTAATTTATTAACCAAGATGCCCTCTATAAGAGAAATAACTACTTATATAGAAAATCAAAGCATTTATATTGCCGAAACAGGTACGTCTATATACGTAATAACCTCTATATGTGGACCAAACACTTATATAGTCAATCTAGACCATTTAATAACAAAGATGCCCTCTATAAAGGAAATAACTACTTATATAGGAAATCAAAGCATTTATATTGCCGAAACAGGTACGTCTATATACGTAATAACCTCTATATGTGGACCAAACACTAATATAGTCAATCTAGACCATTTAATAACAAAGATGACCTCTATAAAGGGAATAACTATTTATATAGGAAATCAAAGCATTTATATTGCCGAAACAGGTATGTCTATATACGTAATAACCTCTATATGTGGACCAAACACTTATATAGTCAATCTAGACCATTTAATAACAATGATGCCCTCTATAAAGGGAATAACTACTTATATAGGAAATCAAAGCATTTATATTGCCGCAGCAGGTACGTATATATACGTAATAACCTCTATATGTGGACGAAACACTTATATAGTCAATCTAGACCATTTAATAACAAAGATGCCCTGTATAAAGGGAATAACTACTTATATAGAAAATCAATGCATTTATATTGCCGCAGCAGTTACTTATATATACGTAATAACCTCTATATGTGGACCAAACACTTATATAGTCAACCTAGACCATTTAATAACAAAGGTGCCCTCTATAAAGAGAATAACTACTTATATAGGAAATCAAAGCATTTATATTGCCGCAGCAGGTACGTATATATACGTAATAATCTCTATATGTGGACCAAACACTTATATAGTCAATCTAGACCATTTAATAACAAAGATGCCCTCTATAAAGGGAATAACTACTTATATAGGAAATCAAAGCATTTATATTGCCGCAGCAGGTACGTATATATACGTAATAACCTCTATATGTGGACCAAACACTTATATAGTCAACCTAGACCATTTAATAACAAAGATGCCCTCTATAAAGGGAATAACTACTTATATAGGAAATCAAAGCATTTATATTGCCGCAGCAGGTACGTATATATATGTAATAACCTCTATATGTGGACCAAACACTTATATAGTCAATCCAGATCATTTATTAACAAAGATGCCCTCTATAAAGGAAATAACTACTTATATAGGAAATCAAAGCATTTATATTGCCGAAACAGGTACGTCTATATACGTAATAACCACTATATGTGGACCAAACACTTATATAGCCAATCTAGACCATTTAATAACAAAGATGCCCTCTATAAAGGGAATAACTACTTATATAGGAAATCAAAGCATTTATATTGCCGCAGCAGGTACGTATATATACGTAATAACCTCTATATGTGGACCAAACACTTATATAGTCAATCTAGACCATTTAATAACAAAGATGTCATCTATAAAGGGAATAACTACTTATACAGGAAATCAAAGCATTTATATTGCCGCAGCAGGTACGTATATATATGTAATAACCTCTATATGTGGACCAAACACTTATATAGTCAATCCAGACCATTTATTAACAAAGATGCCCGCTATAAAGGAAATAACTACTTATATAGGAAATCAAAGCATTTATATTGCCGAAACAGGTACGTCTATATACGTAATAACCACTATATGTGGACCAAACACTTATATAGCCAATCTAGACCATTTAATAACAAAGATGCCCTCTATAAAGGGAATAACTACTTATATAGGAAATCAAAGCATTTATATTGCCGCAGCAGGTACGTATATATACGTAATAACCTCTATATGTGGACCAAACACTTATATAGTCAATCTAGACCATTTAATAACAAAGATGCCATCTATAAAGGGAATAACTACTTATACAGGAAATCAAAGCATTTATATTGCCGCAGCAGGTACGTATATATATGTAATAACCTCTATATGTGGACCAAACACTTATATAGTCAATCCAGACCATTTATTAACAAAGATGCCCGCTATAAAGGAAATAACTACTTATATAGGAAATCAAAGCATTTATATTGCCGAAACAGGTACGTCTATATACGTAATAACCACTATATGTGGACCAAACACTTATATAGCCAATCTAGACCATTTAATAACAAAGATGCCCTCTATAAAGGGAATAATTACTTATATAGGAAATCAAAGCATTTATATTGCCGCAGCAGGTACGTATATATACGTAATAACCTCTATATGTGGACCAAACACTTATATAGTCAATCTAGACCATTTAATAACAAAGATGCCCTCTATAAAGGGAATAACTACTTATATAGGAAATCAAAGCATTTATATTGCCGAAGAAGGTACGTCTATATACGTAATAACCTCGATAGGTGGAACAGACACTTACATAGTCAATCCAGATCATTAATTTATTAACAAAGATGCCCTCAATAAGAGAAATAACTACTTATACAGGAAATCAAAGCATTTATATTGCCGAAGCAGTTACGTCTATATACGTAATAACCTTGATAGGTGGAACAGACACTTATATAGTCAAACGAGATTATTTATACACAAATAAGGCATTCTATAGGGATAAGATATAGTTATATAGGCAATCTGAGCATTTATATTAACGCAGCAGATACGTTTTAACTTCTATAGGTGGAACAGACACTTATATAGTCAAACCAAATTATTTATAAACAAATAAAGCATTCTATAGGGACAAGATATAGTTATATAGGCAATATGAGCATTTATATTAACGCAACAGATACGTTTTAACTTCTATAGGTGGATCAGACACCTACATAGTCAAACCAGATTGATTATAAACAAACAAAGCATTCTATAGGGGCATGAGATACTTATAATGGAAATCTAGGCGTTTATGTTGGCACAGCATGTACTTCTATAAACGTAATAACCTCTATAGGTGGAGCAGAGATATATACATCTAAACCTTACACTTTTCTAATCAAACACGAAATTCTATAGGGACAAAAGATACTTGTATAGGAAATCTAGGGATTTATTTTGACTCAGCATGTACATCTATAGGTACGTAATAACCTCTTTAGTTCGAACCGAAATACATACAGCCAAACCAGACACTTTTATATACGAACAATGCATTCTATAGGGGCAAAATATACTAAAATAGGAAATCTAGGCATTTATATTGACGCAGCATGTACATCTGTAGTTACGTATTAGCCTCTTTAGTTCGAACCGACATACATACAGCCAAACCAGACACTTTTATATACGAACAATGCATTCTATAGGGGCAAGATATACTAATATAGGAAATCTAGGGATTTATATTGACGCAGCATGTACATCTGTAGGTACGTATTAGCCTCTTTAGTTCGAACCGACATACATACAGCCAAACCAGACACTTTTATATACGAACAATGCATTCTATAGGGGCAAGATATACTAATATAGGAAATCTATGGATTTATATTGACGCAGCATGTACATCTATAGGTACGTAATAACCTCTTTAGTTCGAACCGACATACATACAGCCAAACCAGACACTTTTATATACGAACAATGCATTCTATACGAGCAAGATATACTAATATAGGAAATCTAGGGATTTATATTGACGCAGCATGTACATCTATAGGTACGTAATAACCTCTTTATTTCGAACCGACATACATACAGCCAAACCAGACACTTTTATATACGAACAATGCATTCTATAGGGGCAAGATATACTAATATAGGAAATCTAAGGATTTATATTGACGCAGCATGTACATCTATAGGTACGTAATAACCTCTTTAGTTCGAACCGACATACATACAGCCAAACCAGACACTTTTATATACGAACAATGCATTCTATAGGAGCAAGATATACTAATATAGGAAATCTAGGCATTTATATTGACGCAGCATGTACATCGGTAGGTACGTATTAGCCTCTTTAGTTCGAACCGACATACATACAGCCAAACCAGACACTTTTATATACGAACAATGCATTCTATAGGGGCAAGATATACTAATATAGGAAATCTAGGGATTTATATTGACGCAGCATGTACATCTGTAGGTACGTATTAGCCTCTTTAGTTCGAACCGACATACATACAGCCAAACGAGACACTTTTATATACGAACAATGCATTCTACAGGGGCAAGATTTACTAATATAGGAAATCTAGGGATTTATATTGACGCAGCATGTACATCTATAGGTACGTAATAACCTCTTTAGTTCGAACCGACATACATACAGCCAAACCAGACACTTTTATATACGAACAATGCATTCTATAGGGGCAAGATATACTCATATAGGAAATCAAGGGATTTATATTGACGCAGCATGTACATCTATAGGTACGTAATAACCTTTTTAGTTCGAACCGACATACATAAAGAAAATGCAGACACTTTTATATACGAACAATGCATTCTATAGGGGCAAGATATACTAATATAGGAAATCTAGGGATTTATATTGACGCAGCATGTACATCTATAGGTACGTAATAACCTCTTTAGTTCGAATCGACATACATACAGCCAAACCAGACACTTTTATATACGAACAATGCATTCTATAGGGGCAAGATATACTAATATAGAAAATCTAGGCATTTATATTGACGCCGCAGGTACGTCTGTAGGTACGTATTAGGCTCTTTAGTTGCAACATACACATATACAGAGCAGAGATATATATACAGCCAAACCAGACACTTTTATATACAAACAAGGCATTCTATAGGGACAAAAGGTACTAATATAGAAAATCTAGGAATTTATATTGAAGCAGCAGGTACGTCTATAGGTATGTAATAACCTCTTTTGTTGGAACAGACATATATATACAGACAAACCCTACACTTATATATACAAACAAGGTATTCTATAGGGACAAAACATACTAATATAGGAAATCTAGGCATTTATTTTGACACAGCATGTACGTCTTTGGGTGTGTTATTACCTCTTTAATTGGAATAGAGACATATATAGCTAAACCCGACACTTATATATACAAACAATGTTTTCTATAGGGGCAAGATATACTAATATAGAAAATCTAGGCATTTATATAGACGCCGCAGGTACGTCTATAGGTACGTATTAGGCTCTTTAGTTGGAACAGAGATATATATACAGCCAAACCAGACACTTTTATATACAAACAAGGCATCGTATAGGGACAAAATATACTAATATAGGAAATCTAGGCATTTATTTTGACACAGCATGTACGTATATATGTATGTAATTACCTCTTTAGTTGCAACATACACATATACAGCTAAACCCGACACTTATATATACAAACAAGGCATTCTATAGGGACAAAAGATACTAATTTAGGAAATCTAGACATTTATTTTGACACAGCATATACGTATATATGTATGTAATTACCTCTTTAGTTGCAACATACACATATACAGCTAAACCCGACACTTATATATAAAAACAAGGCATTCTATAGGGACAAAAGATACTAATATAGGAAATCTAGACATTTATTTTGACACAGCATGTTCGTCTGTGCGTATGTAATAATCTCTCTAGTTGGAACAGACACATATACAGCTAAACCCGACACTTATAAATACAAACAAGGCATTCTATAGGGACAAAAGATACTAATTTAGGAAATCTAGACATTTATTTTGACACAGCATGTACGTATATATGTATGTAATTACGTCTTTAGTTGCAACATACACATATACAGCTAAACCCGACACTTATGTATACAAACAAGGCATTCTATAGGGACAAAAGATACTAATATAGGAAATCTAGACATTTGTTTTGACACAGCAAGTTCGTCTGTGGGTATGTAATAATCTCTCTATTTGGAACAGACACATATACAGCTAAACCTGACACTTATATATACAAACAAGGTATTCTATAGCGACAAAAGATACTAATATAGGAAATCTAGGCATTTATTTTGACACAGCATGTACGTCTATAGGTATGTAAATACCTCTTTAGTTAGAACAGACACATATACAGCTAAACCCGACACTTATATATACAAACAAGGTGTTCTATAGGGACAAAAGATACTAATATAGGAAATCAAGGCATTTATTTTGACACAGCATGTTCGTCTGTGGGTATGTAATAATCTCTCTAGTTGGAACAGACACATATACAGCTAAACCCGACACTTATATATACAAACAAGCTATTCTATAGGGACAAAAGATACTAATATAGGAAACCTAGACATTTAATTTGACACAGCATGTACGTATATAGGTATGTAATTACCTCTTTAGTTGGAACAGACACATATACAGCTAAACCCGACACTTATATATACAAACAATGTATTCTATAGGGACAATATATACTAATATAGGAAATCTAGACATTTATTTTGACACAGCATGTACGTCTATAGGTATGTAATTACCTCTTTAGTTGGAACAGACACATATACAGCCAAACCCGACAATTTTATAAACAAACAAGGCATTCTATAGGGGCAAAAGATACTAATTTAGGAAATCTAGGCATTTATTTTGACACAGAATGTTCGTCTGTGCGTATGTTCTAATTTCTCTAGTTGGAACAGACACATATACAGCCAAACCCGACACTTTAATAAACAAACAAGGCATTCAATAGGGACAAAAGATACTAATATAGGAAATCTAGACATTTATTTTGACACAGCATGTACGTATATAGGTATGTAATTACCTCTTTAGTTGGAACAGACACATATACAGCTAAACCCGACACTTATATATACAAACAAGGTATTCTATAGGGACAAAAGATACTAATATAGAAAATTTAGGCATTTATTTTGACACAGCATGTTCGTCTGTGCGTATGTAATAATCTCTCTAGTTGGAACAGACACATATACAGCCAAACCCGACACTTTTATAAACAAACAAGGCATTCTATAGGGACAAAAGATACTAATTTAGGAAATCAAGGCATTTATTTTGACACAGCTGGTTCGTCTGTGGGTATGTAATAATCTCTCTAGTTGGAACAGACACATATACAGCTAAACCCGACACTTATATATACAAACAAGGTATTCTATAGGGACAAAAGATACTAATATATTAAATCTAGACATTTATTTTGACACAGCATGTACGTATATAGGTATGTAACTACCTCTTTAGTTGGAACAGACACATATACAGCTAAACCCGACACTTATATATACAAACAAGGTATTCTATAGGGACAAAATATACTAATATAGGAAATTTAGACATTTATTTTGACACAGCATGTACGTCTATAGGTATGTAATTACCTCTTTAGTTGGAACAGACACATATACAGCCAAACCCGACAATTTTATAAACAAACAAGGCATTCTATAGGGACAAAAGATACTAATTTAGGAAATCTAGGCATTTATTTTGACACAGCATGTTCGTCTGTGCGTATGTTCTAATTTCTCTAGTTGGAACAGACACATATACAGCTAAACCCGACACTTATATATACAAACAAGGTATTCTATAGGGACAAAAGATACAAATATAGGAAATCTAGACATTTATTTTGACACAGCATGTTCGTCTATGCGTAAGTAATAATCTCTCTAGTTGGAACAGACACATATACAGCTAAACCCGACACTTATATATACAAACAAAGTATTCTATAGGGACAAAAGATACTAATATAGGAAATCTAGGCATTTTTTTTGACACAGCATGTTCGACTGTGCGTATGTAATAATCTCTCTAGTTGGAACAGACACACATACAGCTAAACCCGACACTTATATATACAAACAAGGTATTCTATAGGGACAAAAGATACAAATATAGGAAATCTAGACATTTATTTTGACACAGCATGTACGTCTATAGGTATGTAATAACCTATATAGTTGGAATAAACATATATACAGCCAAACCTGACACGTTTATATACAAACAAGGCATTCTATAGGGACAAAAGATACTAATATAGGAAATCTAGGCATTTATTTCACACAGCATGTACGTATATAGGTATGCAATAATCTCTCTAGTTGGAACAGACACATATACAGCTAAACCCGACACTTATATATACAAACAAGGTAATCTATAGGGACAAAAGATATTAATATAGGAAATCTAGGCATTTATTTTGACACAGCATGTTCGTCTGTGCGTATGTAATAATCTCTTTAGTTGGAACAGACACATATACAGCTAAACCCGACACTTATATATACAAACAAGGTATTCTATAGGGACAAAAGATACAAATATAGGAAATCTAGACATTTGTTTTGACACAGCATGTACGTCTATAGGTATGTAATTACCTCTTTAGTTGGAACAGACACATATACAGCTAAACCCGACACTTATATATACAAACAAGGTGTTCTATAGGGACAAAAGATACTAATATAGGAAATCAAGGCATTTATTTTGACACAGCATGTTCGTCTGTGGGTATGTAATAATCTCTCTAGTTGGAACAGACACATATACAGCTAAACCCGACACTTATATATACAAACAAGCTATTCTATAGGGACAAAAGATACTAATATAGGAAACCTAGACATTTAATTTGATACAGCATGTACGTATATAGGTATGTAATTACCTCTTTAGTTGGAACAGACACATATACAGCTAAACCCGACACCTATATATACAAACAATGTATTCTATAGGGACAATATATACTAATATAGGAAATCTAGACATTTATTTTGACACAGCATGTACGTCTATAGGTATGTAATTACCTCTTTAGTTGGAACAGACACATATACAGCCAAACCCGACAATTTTATAAACAAACAAGGCATTCTATAGGGGCAAAAGATACTAATTTAGGAAATCTAGGCATTTATTTTGACACAGAATGTTCGTCTGTGCCTATGTTCTAATTTCTCTAGTTGGAACAGACACATATACAGCCAAACCCGACACTTTAATAAACAAACAAGGCATTCTATAGGGACAAAAGATACTAATATAGGAAATCTAGACATTTATTTTGACACAGCATGTACGTATATAGGTATGTAATTACCTCTTTAGTTGGAACAGACACATATACAGCTAAACCCGACACTTATATATACAAACAAGGTATTCTATAGGGACAAAAGATACTAATATAGAAAATTTAGGCATTTATTTTGACACAGCATGTTCGTCTGTGCGTATGTAATAATCTCTCTAGTAGGAACAGACACATATACAGCCAAACCCGACACTTTTATAAACAAACAAGGCATTCTATAGGGACAAAAGATACTAATTTAGGAAATCAAGGCATTTATTTTGACACAGCTGGTTCGTCTGTGGGTATGTAATAATCTCTCTAGTTGGAACAGACACATATACAGCTGAACCCGACACTTATATATACAAACAAGGTATTCTATAGGGACAAAAGATACTAATATAGGAAATCTAGACATTTATTTTGACACAGCATGTACGTATATAGGTATGTAACTACCTCTTTAGTTGGAACAGACACATATACAGCTAAACCCGACACTTATATATACAAACAAGGTATTCTATAGGGACAAAATATACTAATATAGGAAATTTAGACATTTATTTTGACACAGCATGTACGTCTATAGGTATGTAATTACCTCTTTAGTTGGAACAGACACATATACAGCCAAACCCGACAATTTTATAAACAAACAAGGCATTCTATAGGGACAAAAGATACTAATTTAGGAAATCTAGGCATTTATTTTGACACAGCATGTTCGTCTGTGCGTATGTTCTAATTTCTCTAGTTGGAACAGACACATATACAGCTAAACCCGACACTTATATATACAAACAAGGTATTCTATAGGGACAAAAGATACAAATATAGGAAATCTAGACATTTATTTTGACACAGCATGTTCGTCTATGCGTAAGTAATAATCTCTCTAGTTGGAACAGACACATATACAGCTAAACCCGACACTTATATATACAAACAAAGTATTCTATAGGGACAAAAGATACTAATATAGGAAATCTAGGCATTTTTTTTGACACAGCATGTTCGACTGTGCGTATGTAATAATCTCTCTAGTTGGAACAGACACACATACAGCTAAACCCGACACTTATATATACAAACAAGGTATTCTATAGGGACAAAAGATACAAATATAGGAAATCTAGACATTTATTTTGACACAGCATGTACGTCTATAGGTATGTAATAACCTATTTAGTTGGAATAAACATATATACAGCCAAACCTGACACGTTTATATACAAACAAAGCATTCTATAGGGACAAAAGATACTAATATAGGAAATCTAGGCATTTATTTCACACAGCATGTACGTATATAGGTATGTAATAATCTCTCTAGTTGGAACAGACACATATACAGCTAAACCCGACACTTATATATACAAACAAGGTAATCTATAGGGACAAAAGATATTAATATAGGAAATCTAGGCATTTATTTTGACACAGCATGTTCGTCTGTGCGTATGTAATAATCTCTTTAGTTGGAACAGACACATATACAGCTAAACCCGACACTTATATATACAAACAAGGTATTCTATAGGGACAAAAGATACAAATATAGGAAATCTAGACATTTGTTTTGACACAGCATGTACGTCTATAGGTATGTAATTACCTCTTTAGTTGGAACAGACACATATACAGCTAAACCCGACAATTATATATACAAACAAGGTATTCTATAGGGACAAAAGATACAAATATAGGAAATCTAGACATTTATTTTGACACAGCATGTTCGTCTATGCGTAAGTAATAATCTCTCTAGTTGGAACAGACACATATACAGCTAAACCCGACACTTATATATACTAACAAGGTATTCTATAGGGACAAAGTTACTAATAAAGGAAGTCTAGACATTTATTATGACACAGCGTGTACGTACATAGGTATGTAATTACCTCTTTAGTTTGAACAGACACATATACAGCCAAACCCGACACTCTTATAAACAAACAAGGCATTCTATAGGGACAAAAGATACTAATTTAGGAAATCTAGACATTTATTTTGACACAGCATGTACGTATATAGGTATGTAATAATCTCTCTAGTTGGAACAGACACACATACAGCTAAACCCGACACTTATATATACAAACAAGGTATTCTATAGGGACAAAAACAAATATAGGAAATCTAGACATTTATTTTGACACTGAATGTTCGTCTATGCGTATGTAATAATCTCTCTAGTTGGAACAGACACATATACAGCTAAACCCGACACTTATATATACAAACAAGTTATTCTATAGGGGCAAAAGATACTAATATAGGAAATTTAGGCATTTATTTTGACAGAGCAAGTACGTATATAGGTATGTAATTACCTCTTTAGTTGGAACAGACACATATACAGCTAAACCCGACACTTATATATATAAACAAGGTATTCTATAGGGACAAAATATACTAATAAAGGAAATCTAGACATTTATTTTGACACAGCATGTACGTCTATAGGTATGTAATTACCTCTTTAGTTGGAACAGACACATATACAGCCAAACCCGACAATTTTAGAAACAAACAAAGCATTCTATAGGGACAAAAGATACTAATTTAGGAAATTTAGGCATTTATTTTGACACAGCATGTTCGTCTGTGCGTATGTACTAATCTCACTAGTTGGAACAGACACATATACAGCTAAACCCGACACTTATATATACAAACAAGGTAATCTATAGGGACAAAAGATATTAATATAGGAAATCTAGGCATTTATTTTGACACAGCATGTTCGTCTGTGCGTATGTAATAATCTCTTTAGTTGGAACAGACACATATACAGCTAAACCCGACACTTATATATACAAACAAGGTATTCTATAGGGACAAAAGATACAAATATAGGAAATCTAGACATTTGTTTTGACACAGCATGTACGTCTATAGGTATGTAATTACCTCTTTAGTTGGAACAGACACATATACAGCTAAACCCGACACTTATATATACAAACAAGGTATTCTATAGGGACAAAATATACTATAATAGGAAATCTAGACATTTATTTTGACACAGCATGTACGTCTATAGGTATGTAATTACCTCTTTAGTTGGAACAGACACATATACAGCCAAACCCTACCATTTTATAAACAAACAAGGCATTCTATAGGGACAAAAGATACTAATTTAGGAAATCTAGGCATTTATTTTGACACAGCATGTTCGTCTGTGCGTATGTACTAATCTCTCTAGTTGGAACAGACACATATACAGCTAAACCCGACAATTATATATACAAACAAGGTATTCTATAGGGACAAAAGATACAAATATAGGAAATCTAGACATTTATTTTGACACAGCATGTTCGTCTATGCGTAAGTAATAATCTCTCTAGTTGGAACAGACACATATACAGCTAAACCCGACACTTATATATACTAACAAGGTATTCTATAGGGACAAAAGATACTAATATAGGAAATCTAGGCATTTATTTTGACACAGCATGTTCGTCTGTGCGTATGTAATAATCTCTCTAGTTGGAACAGACACATATACAGCTAAACCCGACACTTATATATACAAACAAGGTATGCTATAGGGACAAAAGATACAAATATAGGAAATCCAGACATTTATTTTGACACAGCGTGTACGTACATAGGTATGTAATTACCTCTTTAGTTGGAACAGACACATATACAGCTAAACCCGACACTTATATATAAAAACAAGGTATTCTATAGGACCAAAGTTACTAATAAAGGAAGTCTAGACATTTATTATGACACAGCGTGTACGTACATAGGTATGTAATTACCTCTTTAGTTTGAACAGACACATATACAGCCAAACCCGACACTCTTATAAACAAACAAGGCATTCTATAGGGACAAAAGATACTAATTTAGGAAATCTAGACATTTATTTTGACACAGCATGTACGTATATAGGTATGTAATAATCTCTCTAGTTGGAACAGACACACATACAGCTAAACCCGACACTTATATATACAAACAAGGTATTCTATAGGGACAAAAACAAATATAGGAAATCTAGACATTTATTTTGACACTGAATGTTCGTCTATGCGTATGTAATAATCTCTCTAGTTGGAACAGACACATATACAGCTAAACCCGACACTTATATATACAAACAAGTTATTCTATAGGGGCAAAAGATACTAATATAGGAAATTTAGGCATTTATTTTGACAGAGCAAGTACGTATATAGGTATGTAATTACCTCTTTAGTTGGAACAGACACATATACAGCTAAACCCGACACTTATATATATAAACAAGGTATTCTATAGGGACAAAATATACTAATAAAAGAAATCTAGACATTTATTTTGACACAGCATGTACGTCTATAGGTATGTAATTACCTCTTTAGTTGGAACAGACACATATACAGCCAAACCCGACAATTTTAGAAACAAACAAAGCATTCTATAGGGACAAAAGATACTAATTTAGGAAATCTAGGCATTTATTTTGACACAGCATGTTCGTCTGTGCGTATGTACTAATCTCACTAGTTGGAACAGACACATATACAGCTAAACCCGACACTTATATATACAAACAAGATATTCTATAGGGACAAAAGATACAAATATAGGAAATCTAGGCATTTATTTTGATACATCATGTTCGTCTGTGCGTATGTAATAATCTCTCTAGTTGGATCAGACACATATACAGCTAAACCCGACACTTATATATACAAACAAGGCATTCTATAGGGACAAAAGATACTAATTTAGGAAATCTGGAGATTTATTTTGACACAGCATGTACGTATATAGGTATGTAATTACCTCTTTAGTTGGAACAGACACATATACAGCCAAACCCGACAATTTTATAAACAAACAAAGAATTCTATAGGGACAAAAGATACTAATTTAGGAAATCTAGGCATTTATTTTGACACAGCATGTTCGTCTGTGCGTATGTACTAATCTCTCTAGTTGGAACAGACACATATACAGCTAAACCCGACACTTATATATACAAACAAGGTATTCTATAGGGACAAAAGATACAAATATAGGAAATCTAGACATTTATTTTGACACAGCATGTTCGTCTATGCGTAAGTAATAATCTCTCTATTTGGAACAGACACATATACAGCTAAACCCGACACTTATATATACAAACAAGGTATTCTATAGGGACAAAAGATACTAATATAGGAAATCTAGACATTTATTTTGACACAGCATGTTCGTCTGTGCGTATGTAATAATCTCTCTAGTTGGAACAGACACATATACAGCTAAACCCGACACTTATATATACAAACAAGGCTTCTATAGGGACAAAAGATACAAATATAGGAAATCTAGACATTTATTTTGACACATCATGTTCGTCTGTGCGTATGTAATAATCTCTCTAGTTGGAACAGACACATATACAGCTAAACCCGACACTTATATATACAAACAAGGCATTCTATAGGGACAAAAGATACTAATATAGGAAATCTAGGCATTTATTTTGACACAGCATGTTCGTCTGTACGTATGTAATAATCTCTCTAGTTGGAACAGACACATATACAGCTAAACCCGACACTTATATATACAAACAGGGTATTCTATAGGGACAAAAGATACTAATATAGGAAAACTAGGCATTTATTTTGACACAGCATGTACGTCTATAGGTATGTAATTACCTCTTTAGTTGGAACACACACATATACAGCTAAACACGACACTTATATATACAAACAAGGTATTCTATACGGACAAAATATACTAATAAAGGAAATCTAGACATTTATTTTGACACAGCATGTACGTATATAGGTATGTAATTACCTCTTTAGTTGGAACAGACACATATACAGCCAAACCCGACAATTTTATAAACAAACAAAGCATTCTATAGGGACAAAAGATACCAATTTAGGAAATCTAGGCATTTATTTTGACACAGCATGTTCGTCTGTGCGAATGTACTAATCTCTCTAGTTGGATCAGACACATATACAGCTAAACCCGACACTTATATATACAAACAAGGTATTCTATAGGGACAAAAGATACAAATATAGAAAATCTAGACATTTATTTTGACACAGCATGTTCGTCTATGCGTAAGTAATAATCTCTCTAGTTGGAACAGACACATATACAGCTAAACCCTACACTTATATATACAAACAAGGTATTCTATAGGGACAAAAGATACTAATATAGGAAATCTAGACATTTATTTTGACACAGCATATTCGTCTGTGCGTATGTAATAATCTCTCTAGTTGGAACAGACACATATACAGCTAAACCCGACACGTATATATACAAACAAGGCATTCTATAGGGACAAAAGATACTAATATAGGAAATTTAGGCATTTATTTTGACACAGCATGTTCGTCTGTGCGTATGTAATAATCTCGCTAGTTGGAACAGACACATATACAGCTAAACCCGACACTTATATATAGAAACAAGGTATTCTATAGGGACAAAAGATACAAATACAGGAAATCTAGACATTTATTTTGACACAGCATGTACGTCTATAGGTATGTAATAACCTATTTAGTTGGAATAAACATATATACAGCCAAACCCGACACGTTTATATAAAAACAAGCCATTCTATAGGGACAAAAGATACTAATATAGGAAATCTAGGCATTTATTTCACACAGCATGTACGTATATAGGTATGTAATAATCTCTCTAGTTGGAACAGACACATATACAGCTAAACCCGACACTTGTATATACAAACAAGGTATTCTATAGGGACAAAAGATAGTAATATAGGAAATCTAGGCATTCAATTTGACACAGCATGTTCGTCTGTGCGTATGTAATAATCTCTCTAGTTGGAACAGACACATATACAGCTAAACCTGACACTTATATATACAAACAAGGCATTCTATAGGGACAAAAGATATTAATATAGGAAATCTAGGCATTTATTTTGACACAGCATGTTCGTCTGTGCGTATGTAATAATCTCTCTAGTTGGAACAGACACATATACAGCTAAACCCGACACTTATATATACAAACAGGGTATTCTATAGGGACAAAAGATACTAATATAGGAAAACTAGGCATTTATTTTGACACAGCATGTACGTCTATAGGTATGTAATTACCTCTTTAGTTGGAACACACACATATACAGCTAAACACGACACTTATATATACAAACAAGGTATTCTATACGGACAAAATATACTAATAAAGGAAATCTAGACATTTATTTTGACACAGCATGTACGTATATAGGTATGTAATTACCTCTTTAGTTGGAACAGACACATATACAGCCAAACCCGACAATTTTATAAACAAACAAAGCATTCTATAGGGACAAAAGATACCAATTTAGGAAATCTAGGCATTTATTTTGACACAGCATGTTCGTCTGTGCGAATGTACTAATCTCTCTAGTTGGATCAGACACATATACAGCTAAACCCGACACTTATATATACAAACAAGGTATTCTATAGGGACAAAAGATACAAATATAGAAAATCTAGACATTTATTTTGACACAGCATGTTCGTCTATGCGTAAGTAATAATCTCTCTAGTTGGAACAGACACATATACAGCTAAACCCTACACTTATATATACAAACAAGGTATTCTATAGGGACAAAAGATACTAATATAGGAAATCTAGACATTTATTTTGACACAGCATATTCGTCTGTGCGTATGTAATAATCTCTCTAGTTGGAACAGACACATATACAGCTAAACCCGACACGTATATATACAAACAAGGCATTCTATAGGGACAAAAGATACTAATATAGGAAATTTAGGCATTTATTTTGACACAGCATGTTCGTCTGTGCGTATGTAATAATCTCGCTAGTTGGAACAGACACATATACAGCTAAACCCGACACTTATATATAGAAACAAGGTATTCTATAGGGACAAAAGATACAAATACAGGAAATCTAGACATTTATTTTGACACAGCATGTACGTCTATAGGTATGTAATAACCTATTTAGTTGGAATAAACATATATACAGCCAAACCCGACACGTTTATATAAAAACAAGCCATTCTATAGGGACAAAAGATACTAATATAGGAAATCTAGGCATTTATTTCACACAGCATGTACGTATATAGGTATGTAATAATCTCTCTAGTTGGAACAGACACATATACAGCTAAACCCGACACTTGTATATACAAACAAGGTATTTTATAGGGACAAAAGATAGTAATATAGGAAATCTAGGCATTCAATTTGACACAGCATGTTCGTCTGTGCGTATGTAATAATCTCTCTAGTTGGAACAGACACATATACAGCTAAACCTGACACTTATATATACAAACAAGGCATTCTATAGGGACAAAAGATATTAATATAGGAAATCTAGGCATTTATTTTGACACAGCATGTTCGTCTGTGCGTATGTAATAATCTCTCTAGTTGGAACAGACACACATACAGCTAAACCCGACACTTATATATACAAACAAGTTATTCTATAGGGGCAAAAGATACTAATATAGGAAATTTAGGCATTTATTTTGACAGAGCAAGTACGTATATAGGTATGTAATTACCTCTTTAGTTGGAACAGACACATATACAGCTAAACCCGACACTTATATATATAAACAAGGTATTCTATAGGGACAAAATATACTAATAAAGGAAATCTAGACATTTATTTTGACACAGCATGTACGTCTATAGGTATGTAATTACCTCTTTAGTTGGAACAGACACATATACAGCCAAACCCGACAATTTTAGAAACAAACAAAGCATTCTATAGGGACAAAAGATACTAATTTAGGAAATCTAGGCATTTATTTTGACACAGCATGTTCGTCTGTGCGTATGTACTAATCTCACTAGTTGGAACAGACACATATACAGCTAAACCCGACACTTATATATACAAACAAGGTAATCTATAGGGACAAAAGATATTAATATAGGAAATCTAGGCATTTATTTTGACACAGCATGTTCGTCTGTGCGTATGTAATAATCTCTTTAGTTGGAACAGACACATATACAGCTAAACCCGACACTTATATATACAAACAAGGTATTCTATAGGGACAAAAGATACAAATATAGGAAATCTAGACATTTGTTTTGACACAGCATGTACGTCTATAGGTATGTAATTACCTCTTTAGTTGGAACAGACACATATACAGCTAAACCCGACACTTATATATACAAACAAGGTATTCTATAGGGACAAAATATACTATAATAGGAAATCTAGACATTTATTTTGACACAGCATGTACGTCCATAGGTATGTAATTACCTCTTTAGTTGGAACAGACACATATACAGCCAAACCCTACCATTTTATAAACAAACAAGGCATTCTATAGGGACAAAAGATACTAATTTAGGAAATCTAGGCATTTATTTTGACACAGCATGTTCGTCTGTGCGTATGTACTAATCTCTCTAGTTGGAACAGACACATATACAGCTAAACCCGACAATTATATATACAAACAAGGTATTCTATAGGGACAAAAGATACAAATATAGGAAATCTAGACATTTATTTTGACACAGCATGTTCGTCTATGCGTAAGTAATAATCTCTCTAGTTGGAACAGACACATATACAGCTAAACCCGACACTTATATATACTAACAAGGTATTCTATAGGGACAAAAGATACTAATATAGGAAATCTAGGCATTTATTTTGACACAGCATGTTCGTCTGTGCGTATGTAATAATCTCTCTAGTTGGAACAGACACATATACAGCTAAACCCGACACTTATATATACAAACAAGGTATGCTATAGGGACAAAAGATACAAATATAGGAAATCTAGACATTTATTTTGACACAGCGTGTACGTACATAGGTATGTAATTACCTCTTTAGTTGGAACAGACACATATACAGCTAAACCCGACACTTATATATAAAAACAAGGTATTCTATAGGACCAAAGTTACTAATAAAGGAAGTCTAGACATTTATTATGACACAGCGTGTACGTACATAGGTATGTAATTACCTCTTTAGTTTGAACAGACACATATACAGCCAAACCCGACACTCTTATAAACAAACAAGGCATTCTATAGGGACAAAAGATACTAATTTAGGAAATCTAGACATTTATTTTGACACAGCATGTACGTATATAGGTATGTAATAATCTCTCTAGTTGGAACAGACACACATACAGCTAAACCCGACACTTATATATACAAACAAGGTATTCTATAGGGACAAAAACAAATATAGGAAATCTAGACATTTATTTTGACACTGAATGTTCGTCTATGCGTATGTAATAATCTCTCTAGTTGGAACAGACACATATACAGCTAAACCCGACACTTATATATACAAACAAGTTATTCTATAGGGGCAAAAGATACTAATATAGGAAATTTAGGCATTTATTTTGACAGAGCAAGTACGTATATAGGTATGTAATTACCTCTTTAGTTGGAACAGACACATATACAGCTAAACCCGACACTTATATATATAAACAAGGTATTCTATAGGGACAAAATATACTAATAAAGGAAATCTAGACATTTATTTTGACGCAGCATGTACGTCTATAGGTATGTAATTACCTCTTTAGTTGGAACAGACACATATACAGCCAAACCCGACAATTTTAGAAACAAACAAAGCATTCTATAGGGACAAAAGATACTAATTTAGGAAATCTAGGCATTTATTTTGACACAGCATGTTCGTCTGTGCGTATGTACTAATCTCACTAGTTGGAACAGACACATATACAGCTAAACCCGACACTTATATATACAAACAAGATATTCTATAGGGACAAAAGATACAAATATAGGAAATCTAGGCATTTATTTTGATACATCATGTTCGTCTGTGCGTATGTAATAATCTCTCTAGTTGGATCAGACACATATACAGCTAAACCCGACACTTATATATACAAACAAGGCATTCTATAGGGACAAAAGATACTAATTTAGGAAATCTGGAGATTTATTTTGACACAGCATGTACGTATATAGGTATGTAATTACCTCTTTAGTTGGAACAGACACATATACAGCCAAACCCGACAATTTTATAAACAAACAAAGAATTCTATAGGGACAAAAGATACTAATTTAGGAAATCTAGGCATTTATTTTGACACAGCATGTTCGTCTGTGCGTATGTACTAATCTCTCTAGTTGGAACAGACACATATACAGCTAAACCCGACACTTATATATACAAACAAGGTATTCTATAGGGACAAAAGATACAAATATAGGAAATCTAGACATTTATTTTGACACAGCATGTTCGTCTATGCGTAAGTAATAATCTCTCTATTTGGAACAGACACATATACAGCTAAACCCGACACTTATATATACAAACAAGGTATTCTATAGGGACAAAAGATACTAATATAGGAAATCTAGACATTTATTTTGACACAGCATGTTCGTCTGTGCGTATGTAATAATCTCTCTAGTTGGAACAGACACATATACAGCTAAACCCGACACTTATATATACAAACAAGGCTTCTATAGGGACAAAAGATACAAATATAGGAAATCTAGACATTTATTTTGACACAGCGTGTACGTACATAGGTATGTAATTACCTCTTTAGTTGGAACAGACACATATACAGCTAAACCCGACACTTATATATAAAAACAAGGTATTCTATAGGGACAAAAGATACAAATATAGGAAATCTAGACATTTATTTTGACACAGCATGTTCGTCTATGCGTAAGTAATAATCTCTCTATTTGGAACAGACACATATACAGCTAAACCCGACACTTATATATACAAACAAGGTATTCTATAGGGACAAAAGATACTAATATAGGAAATCTAGACATTTATTTTGACACAGCATGTTCGTCTGTGCGTATGTAATAATCTCTCTAGTTGGAACAGACACATATACAGTTAAACCCGACACTTATATATACAAACAAGGCTTCTATAGGGACAAAAGATACAAATATAGGAAATCTAGACATTTATTTTGACACAGCGTGTACGTACATAGGTATGTAATTACCTCTTTAGTTGGAACAGACACATATACAGCTAAACCCGACACTTATATATAAAAACAAGGTATTCTATAGGGACAAAAGTTACTAATATAGGAAATCTAGACATTTATTTTGACACAGCGTGTACGTACATAGGTATGTAATTACCTCTTTAGTTTGAACAGACACAGTTACAGCCAAACCCGACACTCTTATAAACAAACAAGGCATTCTATAGGGACAAAAGATACTAATATAGGAAATCGAGACATTTATTTTGACACAGCATGTTCGTCTGTGCGTATGTAATAATCTCTCTAGTTGGAACAGACACATTTACAGCTAAACCCGACACTTATATATACAAACAAGTTATTCTATAGGGGCAAAAGATACTAATATAGGAAATCTAGGCATTTATTTTGACACAGCATGTACGTCTATAGGTATGTAATTACCTCTTTAGTTGGAACAGACACATATACAGCTAAACCCGACACTTATATATACAAACAAGGTATTCTATAGGGACAAAATATACTAATAAAGGAAATCTAGACATTTATTTCACACAGCATGTACGTCTATAGGTATGTAATTACCTCTTTAGTTGGAACAGACGCATATACAGCCAAACCCGACAATTTTATAAACAAACAAAGCATTCTATAGGGACAAAAGATACTAATTTAGGAAATCTAGGCATTTATTTTGACACAGCATGTTCGTCTGTGCGTATATACTAATCTCTCTAGTTGGAACAGACACATATACAGCTAAACCCGACACTTATATATACAAACAAGATATTCTATAGGGACAAAAGATACAAATATAGGAAATCTAGGCATTTATTTTGACACATCATGTTCGTCTGTGCGTATGTAATAATCTCTCTAGTTGGAACAGACACATATACAGCTAAACCCGACACTTATATATACAAACGAGGCATTCTATAGGGACAAAAGATACTAATATAGGAAATCTAGGCATTTATTTTGACACAGCATGTTCGTCTGTACGTATGTAATAATCTCTCTAGTTGGAACAGACACATATACAGCTAAACCCGACACTTATATATACAAACAGGGTATTCTATAGGGACAAAAGATACTAATATAGGAAAACTAGGCATTTATTTTGACACAGCATGTACGTCTATAGGTATGTAATTACCTCTTTAGTTGGAACACACACATATACAGCTAAACACGACACTTATATATACAAACAAGGTATTCTATACGGACAAAATATACTAATAAAGGAAATCTAGACATTTATTTTGACACAGCATGTACGTATATAGGTATGTAATTACCTCTTTAGTTGGAACAGACACATATACAGCCAAACCCGACAATTTTATAAACAAACAAAGCATTCTATAGGGACAAAAGATACCAATTTAGGAAATCTAGGCATTTATTTTGACACAGCATGTTCGTCTGTGCGAATGTACTAATCTCTCTAGTTGGATCAGACACATATACAGCTAAACCCGACACTTATATATACAAACAAGGTATTCTATAGGGACAAAAGATACAAATATAGAAAATCTAGACATTTATTTTGACACAGCATGTTCGTCTATGCGTAAGTAATAATCTCTCTAGTTGGAACTGACACATATACAGCTAAACCCTACACTTATATATACAAACAAGGTATTCTATAGGGACAAAAGATACTAATATAGGAAATCTAGACATTTATTTTGACACAGCATATTCGTCTGTGCGTATGTAATAATCTCTCTAGTTGGAACAGACACATATACAGCTAAACCCGACACGTATATATACAAACAAGGCATTCTATAGGGACAAAAGATACTAATATAGGAAATTTAGGCATTTATTTTGACACAGCATGTTCGTCTGTGCGTATGTAATAATCTCGCTAGTTGGAACAGACACATATACAGCTAAACCCGACACTTATATATAGAAACAAGGTATTCTATAGGGACAAAAGATACAAATACAGGAAATCTAGACATTTATTTTGACACAGCATGTACGTCTATAGGTATGTAATAACCTATTTAGTTGGAATAAACATATATACAGCCAAACCCGACACGTTTATATAAAAACAAGGCATTCTATAGGGACAAAAGATACTAATATAGGAAATCTAGGCATTTATTTCACACAGCATGTACGTATATAGGTATGTAATAATCTCTCTAGTTGGAACAGACACATATACAGCTAAACCCGACACTTGTATATACAAACAAGGTATTCTATAGGGACAAAAGATAGTAATATAGGAAATCTAGGCATTCAATTTGACACAGCATGTTCGTCTGTGCGTATGTAATAATCTCTCTAGTTGGAACAGACACATATACAGCTAAACCTGACACTTATATATACAAACAAGGCATTCTATAGGGACAAAAGATATTAATATAGGAAATCTAGGCATTTATTTTGACACAGCATGTTCGTCTGTGCTTATGTAATAATCTCTCTAGTTGGAACAGACACACATACAGCTAAACCCGACACTTATATATACAAACAAGGTATTCTATAGGGACAAAAACAAATATAGGAAATCTAGACATTTATTTTGACACTGCATGTTCGTCTATGCGTATGTAATAATCTCTCTAGTTGGAACAGACACATATACAGCTAAACCCGACACTTATATATACAAACAAGTTATTCTATAGGGGCAAAAGATACTAATATAGGAAATCTAGGCATTTATTTTGACACAGCATGTACGTCTATAGGTATGCAATTACCTCTTTAGTTGGAACAGACACATATACAGCTAAACCCGACACTTACATATACAAACAAGGTATTCTATAGAGACAAAATATACTAATATTGGAAATCTAGGCGATTATTTTGACACAGCATGTACGTCTATAGGTATGTAATTACCTCTTTATTTGGAACAGACACTTATACAGCCAAACACGACACTTTTATAAACAAACAAGGCATTCTATAGGGACAAAATATACTAATATAGGAAATCTAGACATTTATTTTGACACAGCATGTTCGTCTGTGCGTATGTAATAATCTCTCTAGTTGGAACAGACACACATACAGCTAAACCCGACACTTATATATACAAACAAGGTATTCTATAGGGACAAATGATACAAATATAGGAAATCTAGGCATTTATTTTGACACAGCATGTACGTCTATAGGTATGTAATTACCTCTTTAGTTGGAACAGACGCATATACAGCCAACCCGACAATTTTATAAACAAACAAGGCATTCTATAGGGACAAAAGATACTAATTTAGGAGATCTAGGCATTTATTTTGACACAGCATGTTCGTCTGTGCGTATGTACTAATCTCTCTAGTTGGAACAGACACATATACAGCTAAACCCGAATCTTATATATACAAACAAGATATTCTATAGGGACAAAAGATACAAATATAGGAAATCTAGACATTTATTTTGACACAGCATGTTCGTCTATGCGTAAGTAATAATCTCTCTAGTTGGAACAGACACATATACAGCTAAACCCGACACTTATATATACAAACAAGATAATCTATAGGGACAAAAGATACTAATATAGGAAGTCTAGGCATTCATTTTGACACAGCATGTTCGTCTGTGCGTATGTAATAATATCTCTAGTTGGAACAGTCACATATACAGCTAAACCCGACACTTATATATACAAACAAGTTATTCAGTGGGGGCAAAAGATACTAATATGGGAAATCTAGGCATTTATTTTGACACAGCATGTACGTCTATAGGTATGTAATTACCTCTTTAGTTGGAACAGACACATATACACCTAAACCCGACACTTATATATACAAACAAGGTATTCTATAGGGACAAAATATACTAATAAAGGAAATCTAGAAATTTATTTTGACACAGCATGTACGTCTATAGGTATGTAATTACCTCTTTAGTTGGAACAGACACATATACAGCCAAACCCGACAATTTTTTAAACAAACAAAGCATTCTATAGGGCAATAGATACTAATTTAGGAAATCTAGGCATTTACTTTGACACAGCATGTTCGTCTGTGCGTATGTACTAATCTCTCTAGTTGGAACAGACACATATACAGCTAAACCCGACACTTATATATACAAACAAGATATTCTATAGGGACAAAAGATACAAATATAGGAAATCTAGACATTTAGTTTGACACAGCATGTTCGTCTATCTGTAAGTAATAATCTCTCTAGTTGGAACAGACACATATACAGCTAAACCCAACACTTATATATACAAACAAGGTATTCTATAGGGACAAAAGATACTAATATAGGAAATCTAGGCATTTATTTTGACACAGCATGTTCGTCTGTGCGTATGTAATAATCTCTCTAGTTGGAACAGACACATATACAGCTAAACCCGACACTTATATATATAAACAAAGCATTCTATAGGGACAAAAGATACTAATTTATGAAATCTAGGCATTTATTTTGACACAGCATGTTCGTCTGTGCGTATGTACTAATCTCTCTATTTGGAACAGACACATATACAGCTAAACCCGACACTTATATATACAAACAAGGTATTCTATAGGGACAAAAGATACTAATATAGGAAATCTAGACATTTATTTTGACACAGCATGTTCGTCTGTGCGTATGTAATAATCTCTCTAGTTGGAACAGACACATATACAACTAAACCCGACACTTATATATACAAACAAGGCATTCTATAGGGACAAAAGATACTAATATAGGAAATCTAGGCATTTATTTTGACACAGCATGTTCCTCTGTGCGTTTGTACTAATCTCTCTAGTTGGAACAGACACATATACAGCTAAACCCGACACTTATATATAGAAACAAGGTATTCTATAGGGACAAAAGATACAAATATAGGAAATCTAGACATTTATTTTGACACAGCATGTACGTCTATAGGTATGTAATAACCTATTTAGTTGGAATAAACATATATACAGCCAAACCCGACACGTTTATATACAAACAAGGCATTCTATAGGGACAAAAGATACTAATATAGGAAATCTAGGCATTTATTTCACACAGCATGTACGTATATAGGTATGTAATAATCTCTCTAGTCGGAACAGACACATATACAGCTAAACCCGACACTTATATATACAAACAAGGTATTCTATAGGGACAAAAGATAGTAATATAGGAAATCTAGGCATTCATTTTGACACAGCATGTTCGTCTGTGCGTATGTAATAATCTCTCTAGTTGGAACAGACACATATACAGCTAAACCCGACACTTATATATACAAAAAAGGCATTCTATAGGGACAAAAGATACTAATATAGGAAATCTAGGCATTTATTTTGACACGGCATGTTCGTCTGTGCGTATGTAATAATCTCTCTAGTTGGAACAGACACAGATACAGCTAAACCCGACACTTATATATACAAACAAGGTATTCTATAGGGACAAAAGATACAAATATAGGAAATCTAGACATTTATTTTGACACAGCATGTTCATCTGTGGGTATGTAATAATCTCTTTAGTTGGAACAGACACATATACAGCTAAACCCGACACTTATATATACAAACAAGGTAATCTATAGGGACAAAATATACTAATATAGGAAACCTAGACATTTATTTTGACACAGCATGTACGTATATAGGTATGTAATTACCTCTTTAGTTGGAACAGACACATATACAGCCAACCCCGACACTTTTATAAACAAACAAGGCATTCTATAGGGACAAAAGATACTAATATAGGAAATCTAGGCATTTATTTTGACACAGCATGTACGTCTATAGGTTTGTAATAACCTATTTAGTTGGAATAAACATATATGCAGCCAAATCCGACACTTTTATATACAAACAAGGCATTATATAGGGGTAAGAGATACTAATATAGGAAATCTAGGCATTTATATTAACGTAGCAAGTACTTTTATAGGAACGTAATAACTTCTACATATTTATTAACGACACATAAGTTGGTAGCGTAAAACATAAATCTGTCATTGTTTTGAGAAGTACTAGATAGCGATTTTGTTACAAAGTTGACCGAATGTTACAGTTCAGCCAGCCAATCTTACAACACGTTGACATTACTTTTTCTCTACAAAGGTATAGACCACACATAATTCGGTAGTGTAGAACATAAATCTGTCAAGGGTTCGTGAAGTAGTGGGACGCGGTTTCCTTTTTATGTGAACTGGATGTCGTAATTTAGTCAGTCAATCTTAAAATAGGGTTAGAGCAATTTATTTATTACAAGGTTAATTATACTTAAAATCTTTCTTTGATAAGCCTGAAAACGATTAAAGTTGAAAACCACAGCTTAAGGAATCACAATTTTACTGTAGTTTGAAAGAACATCCTTACACATTCTGCCTGATCATCGTTTATATTATAAACGACTGTATATATTCAGCCTGCATGTCTAATAAATATTTGAATATTATTTTTCGATAAATCATTAATTGAACCCCCTCCCCGCATAATTCCAATGAAAGCGTAGAGCAGTAACGAAGCGTTACGCTGTGTCTTAATGCTCAAAGCGCCCTTGACTGATCGTGGTGAATGACATGATTGATGACCAGGGATACCCTTTACGTTATAGCTTGTTTGTCCGCAACATCCTCGGTGCTGAGATATGCAATCGTGAAGTGTGACAAATGGAATGCGCGATACAAAAACGGATTCCAAACCGCCAGATATGTAACAATGGAAATGTGTGAAGGCTTTTCTATAAATAGAAAGGTTTTGCTTACAAGCCACACGATAATTAATCACTTTCTATTTATTAGGTTACATAAAAATATTTAATAAAAAATTTTTTTTCCGATTTTTAAAAAAAGTAATTGTATACTTGTTGGTGTTATGAGAGATTAAACATGATACATAAAAAGGGACGTTTTTGGAAAGGTTTAGGAAAGTGTTCCTCTTACTATAGCGAGTGGTTCTGGGACAAGGTAATCTAGTATCCGTCTTAGAATGTATACACATTTAGCGTAGGTGTTATGGGAGACCATACACGAGACACTAAATATCAAATTTTAGGAAAGGACTCGTGTTACTATAGTGAATTTTTCTTTGACAAGGTTATCCAACATACGTCTTTCAGTTTACATGCATTTATCTTAGATGTTTTGGAGATCAAACATTGGACAGAGAAAAGCAGATTTTCGGAAAGGTTTAGGAAAAGACTCCATTTATTAAAGCGTGTTTTTCTGGGATAGGGTGGCCAGTAATCTAGTAACCGCCTGGAGTGTACACTCATTTAGCCTTGGTGTTATGGGAGATCAAAGACGAGACATAAAAGTGCAGATTTTAGAAAAGGTTTAGAAGAGGTCTCCTGTTACTATAGCTTGTTTTTCTGAGACAAGGTAATATAGTATGCATTTCGGAGTGTATACTCATTTAGCCTAGCTGTTATTAGAGGCCTAGCTGTAACACGGGACATAAAAATACACTTTTTAGAAAACGTTTATGAAACGATTCCTGCTGCTATAGCGTATTATTTTAGGACAAGGTAGGCTCTAATCTAGTATCCGCTTCGGAGTGTATACTCATTTAGCCTAGGTGTTATTGGAGACCTAATACGGGACATTAAAATGCACGTTTTATAAAAGGTTTATGAAACGATTCCTGCTGCTATAGCGTATTATTTTAGGACAAGGTAGGCTCTAATCTAGTATTCGCTTCGCAGTGTATACTCATTTAGCCTAGGTGTTATTGGAGACCTAATACCGGACATAAAAAGCACGTTTTAGAAAAGGTTTATGGAAGGACTCCTGCTACTATAACGTAATATTTTACAAGGTAGGGTGGTAGTTATACATCTTTACCCACCGTATAGCTAATGTTTCATTTGATTCACCTTAAAATAGTTTTTTTCACGCCTCGATTTCCATCCTCTGTTAAGCCCTAGAAGGTTTATATAGTTAATGAATATTATATTTCACAATATAGAAGTGGAAACGTCCTTAGGAGCACCTGACACTTTTTGGCATAAACAAATATTTCAGTTTGCGTCATTAGACATTTGGTGGTGTCAGATTTAGCTTAGATTAAATGGTCACATGTTTCATACAACAGATGTTTTAAGGCTTATGTTATTTAATTTAGTGTTCATCATAAATTTGAAACGTTACTAATCTATAATTTTTATCAGTTATTAAATATAGCTATTTATATTTCAAAAGGTTTTACTATAACTAATGTAAAACAATGAGTTATATATATTTATTCCAATGTTCAAATGAAAAACTTTCTTAGGCGGGCTTGACATTTGAAAAGTCAACATCGAGTGTTTTGACATAGAAATAAATTATTTTTCTGAAAATGTTTCAACACTTTTTAAAACTTTTCTACTAACTACGTTTTTTATTATTAACTACAAAATTATTTGAAAATATATACTAACTGCATATTAAATTAAAATTTTCAGTTATACAGTCCAATCCCATGACTCACGCTTTTTATCGCGTGATTACGCAATAAAAATAAAAATTGTGTGATTCGTTGTTATCAGGATTGAGGTTTTGCCTGACACCTGAGAGAGTTTTAAAGGGAAGCTACCCTGTGAGAGCTAGAAACAAAGTGTTTTGAAAACCATGCAGGTACCTTAGTTTATAGTCAGATTTATGAGAGGTGGTCGTAACTGAAATCTAATTTTTATTATGTGTATTCAAGAATATTATACAAGTCAATGTTACCCCACTGGAATGAGTAGGAAAAAATGGTTGGGTAGTTGATTTAAAGTCTTCAGCCTTTATGAATTTTTAAAAAAATTTAAATTTTGTTAGCTGCAAAAATTAATTTAAAAAACTTGTAATTCTCTATTTCGACAGTTCTTATAGATAAGATACTAATAAATAGGAGACCGTTAACGCAATCAGTGAAGTCAGGCATTCAACAGCTCCTTGTTTGGATCGTGTTCATAAAACAATAATCTGGAGTTTTGTTCGTGTATTTTGAAGTAATTAAGTTTTCCTGATCGCATGTGTTTTGAACCGTCCCTCTGTTTTCCGATTTGTTAAATTATGAACGATATCGATTCTGTATGCGATGTTTTTAATAACAGTAGGCGATGTTAGCTGCCATATAAATGCACAAGGCGGGAGGCGGGCAGGAATATTGAGTCTTTTATTAAAGCCTCTTCTTGTTGACAGAATATCCTATGCACAACCTAATAAAGAAGATGAGTTTGTGGATATAGATTTTACGGCTGGGGATGTAAGATTGGTCTTGCCAGGTATCTGACACTGAATTTTATAAATATTTAGTACACATTATTATTACCATTTTGTATTTTAAAAATGTACATATCAACCACTAATAAATGGAGACTGTTTAGTTGCAAAATGTTTTGTAATAAACTTCTTGATTGATATATTAGAGAATTTATTTTAGAGGTAATAATTGAAAATTGTACGGTCAACAATAAACAATATATTTCGTACAATTGTAATTGTCAAATAAATGTTCAACTATTTGGTGATTTAGGAGTTATGGTCGTTAATGAAGGGTAATAATTAGTCCTTTGACAATTGCGATTAATAAAGGAAGAATTTTCATTTCAGATAGGATAAGTAAGAATAAAAAACTATCTATAAGAATTTTAATTCACGTTAGAAAGATAGTAAACCTACTCCATCTGAGTGTTCTCCCAGGGAAGGCAATTATTGGGAATATTTACTTGAACAGAATCCTGAAACAGTCTTCAACGAATACTAGATGTACTCTGGAACGCTTTGATGTGTCACATTGAGGCCGCATGCGTGAGAAATAAGGAACAAAGCACACGCTTCATAGAAGTTTAATTTTGCAATACCTCAGAGGCTAAGCTAAGGTTATACAATCTTTTGATCAGACCTTTTCCAGAATCAATCTGATCAGAAACGTTTTCCCAGTTCCTCCTCCATCAAATAAGACGTCCCCTCCCACAACTCCGTCATTTATCATTTCATTATGATATGAGATTATAGAAGTCCTTACGTTCAAAAGTTAATTTTGGAATGCTTGATTGGGAATATGACTGGAGATAATCGGTGCTGTAACTGTGTCACACCAAATGAAGCAGCTATGGTGGTTGTTGGCATTCCAAATAATCTCTACATACGACTTGGGCAAAGAAACTGCCTAATCACTACAATATCACACAAAAGTAATTCGTTTAAAGTCAATTTTAAATTTAGATTGTGTAAAATTTGAATGGGATGCAGCTGAATATGATAATTTTCGTTAATAAACAATGTAATTGGGAACGGGTAATATATGTGAAACGGGTTGTGTGTCTTGTCAAAATTTTATTTCAATCGGTGCAGAAGATTTTGAGTTTTTGAAGCCTACACAAACCAATTTATCACTTTTATTTATAAATATTATGTGATTCCATCTTTAACTTGAGCTACTCCCAACAAGATGTAACAAAAAGGAACACATGAGTAAAGGGTATTTAATAACCGCGTAATTCTGAGATTAAGAACCGATGGAATTCATACAGAACTGCTTACCAGAAAACACCTACTCCGAAAGTGCCCCTATTATTATGGTATCTGTTCAGAACTCCAGTCAACACTAACAGAAAAAGATCATTTGTCGGGTGACACGATATACAAGAGGAAACAATAGCAATTCACGAGGTTAAGTAGTAAATTTGACAAGCGAAAAAAGCGTACAAACCAAATTCCAGTTGTCAACCCAGGTCATATATCCCTTAACTATTTGCTAAAAACTTTCAAGGTTTTTTTTATTCTCTCAGTCAAAATGGGTCAAAAAAGGGTTTCATCATTGTCAGTGGTCACTTTGCTGTAACTGTGGAAGTGATAAGTTCGATTAAATCGAAAGAGACTAATCAAAAGAGGCTGAAACTTTGACTCCTATGCACATAAGACTAGAGGAAAGAGAAGAAAAACAAAGTATATTAAGTCAGACGAAAAATTAAATAAAAAAAACTACAAAAATACCTAGAAACTGGAAACTAATGTCTTGTTTAAGATCTCTTTTCTAAATCCAATAATAGATTAGATTAGACCCAAGAAATCAGATGGTAAAATCAAATAAATTGGTCCTTGTAATGCAGATTAAAATGAAAAAAATCTGTAAAATGAAAAAAATGTTTTTAATTGAAAAAATGAAACAACAAAATTACCGAGGCTAAAGCTGATCTTAATCACGCCAAAATGAAATTACAAGATATCTTTATCATTTTGCCAGTCCAAAGCCTGGACAAGTGTGATGGAAATCAGGTTTAATAGATACAGTTTTAAAGGATCTCCAGTCCCGAGAATCTAAGCAACACCTATGTTAACTCAGAGGTAAACTCATTTATGTAGCTCAATGATTTTAAAATATCTGTGTTCACCTAAAAGTGGTACGCAAATTTCGCCTGTCACAATGTTCTGACATCATAGGTTACCCTCGTCATCTGTCAAAACTTGATTCTATCGCAATATTCCTGGTGTACGCATCTTTCTTGTATTCATTTATCATGTTACATTTTAAGTCTTGAAACTCTAGCCTCAATTGTTTCCTTTCCGAAACCTTACTAAGTATGTATGTCAACCTTCATTAGGTAATGAAGCAGTCAATGTTGTCCAGTAGGACGTTTCTAAGAAAGACAGTTTTACTTTTCAATTGATAAAATAAAATATTTTATATGAGTAACCTTTTCTTTCTTTATCAAGAATAAGTTATTAGTAATAACTAGATGAAAAAAATTTTTCTTTTTCAATAACGTATTTAACTAATTTTTCTGTTTTAATTAGGGAATTAATTATGTTTGAATTTTAGAATACAACTAAGAGATCAAAAACGTTATGGTTCAGTGCGTTATTTATAAATTTAATTACATTTTAGTTCGGAAAATCTTTATTCCATCCAGTTTAAACAAGTAACACTCCTAATAAAAACCAAAAATATATAATACAAAACTATTAAATAACAATAAATTAACACCGGTATATAAACAATTTTTTTACTGGCCATCTTCGTCGAAAATCGTTACTCCTCGATTGACAAAGCTTTGCTGTAAGAAATCTCGGTTCAAATGAGTCTTTTACCAGATGACATACTCAAAGCTATGCGACTCATACGAGTCACATGTCAAATATTACGTTAAATATCAGCTTCTGACACTCATAGTGTAAAATTAACCTATTTCCCAGAACACTAAGGATCCACTGGAGCTTTAGTAAGACAAAATGTCTTAAATTCTCTTATGAAGGTGGAGGTCAAATATATGATTACCCTTCGTTGTTATATTGCACTGATATAATTTTATTCTTCAGAGTTTAAATCAATACAAGATTTTATCATTTATTTTTTTCATGTGTAAGAACATTGAATAACAAATTAGCATCCAGCCTTTATTATCAAATTAAGTTTTAAAGGTTCAGCACCAAAGCTACACTTTAGCATTTGAAAGGTTTAGACACAAGAGACCTTAGGCTCCTAATTGCAGTTTACACTGAGCTCCCTGTGAGGATTACTAAGTTTAAGTTTGAGGACAAATTTATGCTCAAGTCTAGACCTTACTCTTAGTTCAGAGTAGTTGTCTCCTTAGTCAAGTAGAACTTTGCTATCAGTGTACGAAACAATTCTATATTGCTTGTACAGTGAAAGTAGTGTTTTTTAAGAATCAATGCAGCAAAACATATTAAAAAATATGTCCAAACACAAGTGCTACAATTTTATTTTAAAACAACTTAGTACAAAGGACGTATATTTTAAAAATAAACTGGAAATAAAAATAAAAAGATATAAAACTTGCATAAAAAATTACATAGTTGCCTTTCGTTCCCGAATTTCAGTAAAAATAACTATAACGTATTGTATTTGCGTGGTGTCTCCCCAGCACCGAGTCTCCTCATCGCCGAGTCTCCCCAACACACCGAGTCTCTTCAGCTTCGTGGTATCTCCCCACCAATGAGTCTCCTAAGCGCCGAGTCTCCCCAACACACCGAGTCTCTTCAGCTTCGTGCTATCTCCTCACCAATGAGTGTCCTCTGCGCCGAGTCTTTCCAGCAGAGTCTCCGCGCTGCGTGGTGTCATTCCATCACCGAATCTCATCATCACTGAGTCTTATCAGCGCCGAATCTCCCCAACACCGAGTCTCCCCAGCTGGGTTGTGTCTTTCCACCCACCGAGTTTCCCCACCACCGAGTCACCCCCAACTGTTTGGTGCCCCTCCCCACCACCAAGTGTCCTCAGCATCGAGTTTCCTCAGAGTTGAGTCCCCCCCACCGAGTTTCCCAAGCTGCGTGGGTGTCTTCCCAGCACCGAGTCTCCCCAGTTGCGTGGTGTCTTCCCAGCACCGAGTCTCCTCAGCACTGATTCTCCCCAGCACCGTGTCTCCTTATCTGCGTGGTGTCTCCCCAACACCCTTCTCAGAGACGAGTCTCCCCAGCTGCGTGGTGTCTGTCTCCCCAGCATCGATTTTCTCCTCAGCGCCGAGGAATAAATTTTCGTGGTTTGCTCAGAGATGCAGAAGTGTCGAGAGTTAATATCTTCTCTTCTAAAACGCCGGGCTCAAAAATGATACCAAGCAACATATGGTTTACTATGTTTTACTGTTCACTTTAGCAGGTTGTAATAAATTTTAGATTATGTTTTATTAAGTTACACTAAAGTAAACCTTAGGTTTTTTTGTATCATTTTTCTTATAATTATGAGTAGAATCTACATTTATTAACCATTTACAGTTAAAATAAATGGGCTAATGGAGCGGAAATACGGCCGGTCCTGAAACCGTCCTGATCCTCTGCGCTTGTACAACTTAGGGGGGCAATGACTCATGAAATGTGGCGGGTTTCTCGGTCAAAAAGCCCAAACGCCATTAATTGATTTGTAATGTTAAACCAAATCGTTTTAGTATTATATAAGTGGCGCTACATAGTCATTCGAGAATAACTGCGAGCATTTTAAAAGTAAGAGAGTCAATAAACTCAAATACAATTTATTATGTTACTTTAGAATTCGAGCCGTATCAAGTCTGCAAAATTTGCGTCATTTCAGTGATGATTATCTACTATGCTCAATTGCCACGGTTCGTTGCTTTTGTAAATTCCAATTCGGTATTTCAGTTAGATTATGCCTGGTAGGCCGCTCGGCGCTGGGGAGTCTTGTATTTGTGGACTAGCTCACAAATACAGTCAGTTAATTAAAATTTATAATTTTTCTTATATACCACAAATTAAACACGTACAACTTTAAAATACTAATTCTAGTAGTTACACATAAAAAGCCAAAAATCACAACTTTATTCACAACTACAAAAAATGTACATCTCTGTAACAAATTTATCAACACAGGAGTTGGTCGTTTCTGATTATGACTGAATGAGACACACAATGTTTGAGCAAACGTTGCGGTCTGAAATATTACTGACATATATATTGGAACTTTCATTGGAAGCGATATCTCTTGTTACTTCAATATTTATATATAAAAGCTTCGATTTAAGACTCTTATAAACCTTTTTATCAGAATATAATCTTAAATTGACTGACAGACATAAGCAGTCTTTTCAAAAATGCTTTATAGTAGTAAAGCAAAAATAGTCTACATACGAGTTGTTGAGTATGGAACAAGAAAACCCTTGATGCAACATAATTTTTGCAACAGTAAAATTGACGTCCCGATTTTATTGGGAACCATGGTTTTTTTGTCATAAAGCAGAAGCAAGAATCACCGTTCACTGACCCCCTGAACAGTTTGACGTTTAAACATGGTACATGGTATGACGGTAAATAAAACGTAGATAGCAAATATATTACGCATGAAAATAAAAATGTTAAACCTATATATCTTTCATTAGAACAGGTTTCGTTGCCTTTTAGCAAAAGCTGCAGTGTTATATTTTTAATCTTTATTGCACAGTGTAACGTGCAACTAAATAACCAGACTTGAAGATAGTGAAAGTGTTAAGGTGGTTTGCAGGAGAAAGAGAGATTTAGGGCCTAGATGCATATTTAAATTGGAATGGTACTTTAATAATAAATTGATGGGGAAAGTTTTAAAGATAGTTGTGGAGAGAGGAATTTAGAAAGCGAGATGGTAAGAAGAAATAGACACCGGCTCAGGAGGGATTCGGAGGATTTCCAAGTGTCAAGGAAGGTTAGAGGACAATGCAGTCGCTACACGGAGGTATAGCGAGAGGAGCATCGCTACATCAGCATCCATTCACAGTGGATCCAAATTATGAAAAGCCTTCAAGCACATCACCATCACAGAGAGCGAGACTGGTAATCAAAGGAAACTAATTCTTTTTATGCTTAACTAAAATTAGCCAACTAAATTAAATGTAACTCATTTAAATATTTAATTTCAATATAGTATAACATTACCTTATATATGAATTTAAAGTCATTAAGCAACTAGTGGGCCAATATTTAGATAGTTAAAGTAAAATAAAACTAATTTAAATCACAGTAACCATTAATGCCCTGACACTGGCTCAAGTTTATAAATAATAATAAATGAATAAATATTTTAGTAAAATATAGGATGTTGTGATCACCTATAATTAATTCAGTTGTGGTAATTGAATGATTACCAATTCGTTATAAAAGAAAGCTACAGAATAACAATTAAAATAATATGCAAATATTTTTTTAATTAAAGATCCTAACTCACATAATTTTAATCCACATTGTCAACATCTGAGGTTGACTGGCGCCCTGATGAGGGACGGGTGAGAGCAGATTTAATTGACACTCACCTTAACTAATTAATTACATTAATTAATTAATTTAGGCGTTAACTACAATTACATACGAGTGTTGTAATTAGGATCTGAGGTGAGATATAATGTATACTGTGTATTTCTATTATAGCTTGTAGCTTACAATATAGATGTTTTGTAAGACACATTTATACAAATTTTTCGTTGATTAAATAGCAATCAGTATATCATGTCGAACTCAATAGAAAGCATTCGTGCCATCAATAAAACAAAGAAATACATCAACATTCATATCCAAGCATCTTTGTACAATTATATTATAAGGAAACAATCCCTCGCTAATGCCAAACCCGCCACGGAATACAAATTGAGTTTCGGTTATTCCATTCCCAAGTTTAAGTTATTTTTAGCCCCTTATCCTTAAAAATATTTGAAGCACCACGCTTGTCTGCAAGCATTACATGGAAAGGAATTTGGTTTTTATACTTTTAGAGAACTAGGGACATTTTTAAATATGTGCATTGCAACCATAATTTGTAACGAATACTACATGATACAAAATAATAATTAGTTATATCAACCAATTCACATGTTAAATAGTTGTTACTTTCCTATAGAAGATTTACGTTATCAAGCGAAAGGCAAGTTGTAGAAACATCCATAGCGAGTTAATGCTTTTCTGATAAACTTTTGAAAGTGAGTTTATTATGATGTTCCTTGTAAATGGTGTAAATGGTTCCTTGGCTTTATAGCGCTAATCGGTAGTATTAACAAAATTAATAAAACGTGTAAAATTTTATTAAAGGTTAAACTTGTAAATGATGAAATCCACAATGTGGCGGAGTATGATACGAACCATTGTATATACTTTTGTAATTAGATAATTATCATAAGAATTTCTGCTACGCTCTTACAGTACAACCACTTTCTGATGATGAGCATCGAACTTTACCAAAAGGTGAAATTAGATAAATTTCCTAACATTTTTATTATATTGCTTAATATTTTGGTTTTTGTGTTTATTATGAATTATATTGACTTTTCTAGCTTGATGATGACTAATAATTAAAAAACATAGTATTAGGTAAAGACAATATTCGTATCCTATTTTGTAAACAAAAATCCTAATTTTAAGAATGATTAGGTCTAAATGAAATTTAATTGCTTCAATTACAAACTTATGAAGCACCTGTCTCGACAAACATTTCAACAAAAGGTTCCACTTTTCATAACCTTCTTGTAAGGTATAAAAATGAAACTTCTTTTTTAGAGACTCAAATGAAGTGAATAAAAAGCTATTGGAATAAATACACCGAAACACCTTCACGAACTCAAAGAGTACACCTATACGTATTGGTCACAACTAGGTTAAGATGAAACTATTCAGTTGAACTTCTGAAGATGAAACGCAATTTACTAAGAATACAATCGATATAGCAAGTTATATGTGTTTTATATTTGAAGTATAAACGACAAAAAATCAAATACAAAATAGTACCAGGCTCAAAGGAGTTCTTATTTTTATTAATAATCTTCTCATAGGTAAACTAATACAAATTGTAGTGGGTTCAGTGTTTAATAACATTGGTAAAGCCAAAACAATATGGTAAATGTTTTATAAGAAATACCAATTGACAAGTAGTCTACGTAACAGAAACAAAATATTACTTGCTTTTATTTAAAATATAAAATATTAAAACGGTGTGAATGATTAAGACAAATATTAGCCAGAGGAAACTAAAAGGACAAAAAAAAGCTTCAATAAACCTAAAAGCTCTTTATCACAATAGGATCATAAATATCATCGCACCAATGTGCGAATAGTAAGGTAGGGAAAAAGTACTGGATTTACATAAAATTAACTTCAATTTATATGCGCTCAGAAGCCATCTAACATAATGTGCGAGAGGTTACAATCGACGTGAATAGAACAGATAAATAACATTAGATATTTCACATTAAATATAGAACGGATTGTACTGACAATTTCTGTAACAGCATATATTCGGATAAAAATTAATCTACATTTCACGTATTAAATGGGTTCAACAATTTAAATTAACTTTTATATACAGAAATAGAAAATAAGTTATGATTTATCCGTCACTAATTATGTAATTCAATTAATCAACCAAATCAGGGAAAAAGTAAATTCGAATCGTGAAGTAGCCCAACAAACCTAAATTACTACTGGAAAAATCTCATTTTTTCTACTCGAAGTAACATTTGTTGCAATATTAGATTGCGGCATCTAACCATGCGTGCTCTAAACCACATTTATTGCAATATTATATTGCGTGATCTCACCATATTGACTCAAAGTGTCATTTATAGCAATAGATTTCGGTATCGCGCCGTGTGTACACTAATACTCATCTATTCCAAATTAGAATGCGGTATCTCCCCATGTCTACTGGAAGTGACATTTATTGCAATAATAAATTGCGGGATGTCACCATGTCTACTCAAAGTGAGATTTATTGTAATAATAAATTGAGTGAACTCACCATGCATATTCGAAGTAACATATATTAAAATATTAGATTGCGGTATCTCACCATGCCTACCTGAAGTGTCATTTATTACAATATTAGAATACGATATATCTCACCATGTTTACGCGAAGTGACAATTATTGCAATACTAGATGGCGTGATCTCACCATACCTACTCGAAGTGACAATTATTGCAATACTAGATGGCTTATCTCCCCATGCCTACTCGAAGTGACATTTATTACAATATTAGAATGCGGGATATCACCATGTCTACTCAAAGAAATATTTATTGGAATACTAGATTGCGGGATTACATCCAGTCTATTCGGAGTAACATTGATTGAATTAAAAGTTGCGTGATCTCACTATGCCTACTTGAAGTGACATTTATTGCGATATTAGAATGAAGCACCTCACGCCGATTACTTGAGGTGACATTTATTACATTAGTATAATGCGGCATCTCCCCATGTCTACTCGAAGTGATATTTATTCCAATATTAGAATGTGATATCTCCCCATGCCTACTCGAAGTGACATTTATTACAATATTAGAATGCGGGATATCACCATGTCTACGAGAAGTGACAATTATTGCAATACTAGATTGCGTGATCTCACCACGCCTACTCGAAGTGACATTTATTACAATATTAGTATGCGGGATATCAGCATGTCTACGGGAAGTTACAATTAGATTGCGACATTTACCAATGTCTACTCAAATTGTCATTTATTGCAATATTACAATGAAACATCTCACGACGTGTACTTGAGGTGACATTAATTGCATTATTAGAATGCGGCATCTCCCCATGTCTACTCGAAATGCCATTTATTGCAACAGTAGATTACGGCAAATCAAGATGTTTACTAAAAGTGAAATTAATTGATATATTAGACTGAAGCATCTCACCATGTCTTCTCGGTTTGGCATATATTGCCACAGTTGGACGTGCTATAAGGTTATTGTCTTCACAGGTTTTAACTCCTACAGGTCATGAAGTTTATTCAGACTATAGCCAGTACCCTCCCCACACGTGTTCACCCAGATCCGACTCTATAAGAACTCCTACTAAATGCTTAGCCTGATTCACATTTATTACTTTCACAACTGGACCTGCTTTTAGGTTAATGCCTTCACAGGTTTGTTAACTCCTACACGTTATCGGGTTTATTCAGACTATAGCCAGTACCCTCCACACACGTGTTCACCCAGATCCGACTCCATTAGAACTCCTACTAAATGCTTAGCCTGATTCACATTTATTCCTTCCACAACTGGACCTGCTTTTAGGTTAATGCCTTCACAGGTTTGTTAACTCCTACACGTTATCGGGTTTATTCAGACCATAGCCAGTACCCTCCCCACACGTGTTCACCCAGATCCGACTCCACAAGAACTCCTACTAAATGCTTAGCCTAAATCCCATTAATTCCTTCCACAACTGGACCTGCTATTAGGTTATTGCCTTCACAGGTTTGTTAACTCCTTCATGTCATCAGGTTTAGTCGGATCGTAGCTAATACCCTCCACACATGTATTCACCCAGGGCCGTCTCCACAAGAACACCATTTACCAAATGCTTAGGCTGAACCTGGGGATTGCCTTAACAGGTTATTCTCTTTTCAGTAGTTTGAAACGAATAACCAAATACGATGGCTGTAAATATATACGAGAAATAGGACAGAATTGGGAATAAGGCAGAGACATATGCCTCCCTCGTGTAAGGTACACAGGGATCAAGGTATTACGTGAGCTGGGTAGAACATCTGAAGCTTACATACTCTCTTTATCGAGTTCAGAAAGAGATGTCTATTCTTTAAGATTCCTTATAAGAAAGCTAATAAGGATAGGTAACCAACGAGCATCTTTGTATCACCGCCGCGCCGGTAAGGGGGTTAATTTCCGAAACGGTTTCCTAAACCACAATTTTGAATTCCCCTTAAAGAATAATTTTGAATAATATTCTTCCTAGGGCTTTAGAGGGTGTAACCTATATAGCTATTAGGAATCAAGAACTATAAAGAATTTATAAACAATTAATCTTAAACTATTATCTGGAGTTATCAGCTCAACCTTCCGCTGTTGACGTTGACAGAATAAATACTAGGTTTCAGGTAAAACAATGTTGACTACATAGTTTGGTGTAATTATTTTATGCATATATTGATTCTATTTAAAAAATGTTTTTCAGTGCTGTACACGGTTGATAAAGACAACTTGAAACACATTATTCTAGCTACAGAGGCAGACTCCTTCACAATGATTTATTTATCATATGTGTAGGTCTTAGAATTAATTATCGTTAGTAAAAGAAAAACAGGTAGGCTTCACAGTGGATTGTCTGTATAACTTTCACTGGGGATTTGGATCTACTCCGATCGAGGAAAGGATTTAAATAAGTTCTGTTTACATCTCCTACGATAACTAAAATGAAAAAGTAACAATACAATTTATAAAATTACTATAATTAAGGCTCTGTAAAATAGTTTTGGAGTCGTACAGTTGGAATATCACGTTTTATCCATTTCTTATAATACTCAACTTACCACGTTGCCCCAAACCTGGAAATATGGCTCAAACTTGGAAAAACTCCCTTAAACTTGGAAATATGGCCCCAAATTTAAACTCAGATATTTTAATAAAGAGAATAACAAGTATAATGAGCTGCAGTGCGTTTCAAATAGAAAAATATTGACTAATGTTATTTTAAAACTCTATATATACCAGCAGTGTATAACATGAATTTTCAGGTGACTTTAAAACAATTGTTTAAATTAGTTTCCAATTATTCTAGTATTTTAAATCACTCTACCATAGAGCCTAGAATTGTTTTAGAGATGCAATGGACATTAATTTGGTTACTTTAAATATATAGAAAATGTTGTTAGTCCTCTTTTTTTGTTTGTCAGACAAATTTGGGGGCATTTCCGGTTCTGACCGTTTTGAAATTACGAAAATTTAAAAAAAATAGTTATTCAATTGTACTCCAGTGTAGCAATAATGGGAAATAGGAATTGAATTTCTTTTTTATTGACTGAGTTTTAAGTCAATAATTGTAAGATTTACATAATGATAGTTTTGTACGAGGAATAAGGAAATCTCATGGTATTGACAGGGTCGGTTACCTGGAGGGGTCTGCCATTAAACTGGTTGAGGAGAGGTGCTTTGACTACAGAGGAATGCTTTGACTGCCTCGCTAAGAATGCAGAAAATATTTGTACTCAAAGTATTTGTATCGATTCTTGGAGAAACGCATATTGAAATAAAAAAGTTTGATGACTGTTTTCCTGATTGATTGGATTCAGGATGAATCTCGTACACATTAAAAGCTCGCTATTCGTTTGACAATTGGAACAAATGCAGGGCAAAAGAGATAAAAGAGATAGTCTACACGTATTATGA